>CM019150.1:135867128-136151081 GCA_009733165.1 Naja naja | reverse complement strand
ATGTAGGTCTTGGTGTATTTGGGTCTTGTCCCTGTGTAAGGTTGAGAATACCTGGCAACATTTACGAAATCTCATCCGCCATCTTCAGGCTGGTGTCTTCCCACTGCTTCTGGGGAGAAGTGCATGATCGCGGCTGTTCTTCCCTTTAAACTCCAGAGTTGGCTGTGTTGTTACTCCTTGATTGGTTGATGGAGTTGATGTTTGCAGATTGGATGGCTTTTTCCTGAGACCCTGTGTGGCTGAGGTGCTGGCTGTGTGTCTCTCAGCCTTTTGTGTTGTAACGACCTGGGTAATGGGCTGTGTGATGACCTTCTGGGTTCTATTGTTGTGACATCCTGGGTGTGGTGCTGTAGTCTCCTTGGCTTGTCTGTGTTGTAACCTCCTGATGTTTTGTGGTTGTAATCTCCTGAGTTCTGTGTGTATCCTGGGTGAAGGCTGTGATGTGACACTGGGCCTTGGTTTGGCTCCGAGTTTGAGGTCTGGCTATGTGTTTATATGTGTCAGTTTGCTTAGTTTGGGGGTTGGAGGGGGTAGTGCAGCTGGTGTGTGCAGCCATGGTCTGGTTTCTGGATGGTGGTTGCCTTTTCATCTGGATGGGCTTGGGTTTGAGTCTGTGAAGGAGATTGGTGGTGCATCATGTGTTATTTTTTTGGGTCCCGTGTTGGTTTTCGGCTGGGACTGTTTTGTTGGATAAGGGCTGTTTCAGATGTCTTGTAAGCGGAAGTATCATCCCATTTGACCATGTTAAGGGGTGTTTTCTTATTTCATGGCTTCCCTAATGATTCTCTTGTTGAAGTGTTCAGTATTGGAGATAAGTTTGATCCCTTTCAGGCATACACACCAAGACCTTATTGATATATATATATATATATATATATATATATATATATATATATATATATGTATATGTTTTCATATATTTTCACAGGTACAGGTATGCAGGTCTTGGTGTGTTTGGGTCTTTCCCATGTAAGATTGAGAGTATCTTGGCGACATTCGATGAGGTCCCACTTGCCATCTTCAGGCTGGTGCTTGCCGTGTTTGTGCAAGCAAAGTGTGATTGAGCTGCTGTCTCTCTATAAATACTGGTGGGAGGTGTGTGCTGGCTCTGTTGTAAGCGGGTTGGTTGGCTGTGTTGTTACTTCTTGATTGGTTGATGGAGTTGATGTTTGCAGATTGGTTGGCTTTTTGGAACCTGTGTGGCTGAGTATTGGCTGTGTGTCTATCAGCCTTTTGTGTTGTAACGACCTGGGTAATGGGCTGATGATGAGATCTATTGTTGTGACATCCTGGGTCTTGTGCTGTAATCTCCTGGGTTGTTGGCTGTGTTGTAACATCCTGAGGTTTTGTGGTGTAACCTCCTGAGTTCCATGATGTGAGATCCTGAGTGGATGGCTGTGATATAATGTTCTGGGCTTTGGTTTGTGTGCCATATGCCACGAACACATAGCCAAACCTCAAACTCAGAGCCAAATCAAAGCCTGTGTGTGTGTGTGTGTGTGTGTGTGTGTTGTAGCTGAACTCAGTTGCTCTCCTTTTTTCTATTTTTGTCTTGTATGAGTTCCTGGGCCTGCCTGGTTTTTAATAATATGCTCTACTTATCTTTGTGTGTTTTGCTATACTACATGTTTCTGTAACAAAAACACAACTTTATGCCACCCTGAAAGAATTAAAACCTTCTGGGTCTGCCACAATCATTAATTAAACCTCCAAATTAAGTGAAATTCATTCAATTTGCCCTTAGTCACAGAAATATTTAATTATACCCTTTTAATGTTATCAATGTATGAAGTAACGACAATTATTTAGAAAAAGCATACATGTGAAAAGCAAATACTCAAAATGTCTAATTACAAACTGTAGCTAGGAAGCACGATGTGTGGTACTCATCAAGTACTTAGTGAACTGTAAGTGTTCACTGTATCAAGATGTTTTTCTGAGAGCTCTGCCTCAAAATAGTTGTACCTTGTGCAATTCCCATTCAGTGCAATTGATCTTATGTGGGAGATATTGCCAATGGGATGTTGTCTAATATTAAAACAACTGATGCTCATATATTGAAGTTAAAAGTCTCCTGTCATTTTCCTTCATCATTCTTCTTGCCTACAGTTATATACTCAGTTTATTTAGGGTCAGTTATAAAAGCAAAAGCAGATTTTTCTCTGGCATGTTTTCTTTTCCTTTTCAAAACAACATCTTTCTTAAGTTGGGGGTGAGTTCAAGATGGTTCTGTACTATATAGTATACAGCACCATGCCTCAGGACAATGCATATTCATTGACTGTAATGATGAACGTGTGGCTGAGAGAGAGAGCAATGTTGAAAAGACAGGAAATATAGACATTGTTCACAAAGTTACTTTTTCATCACTGTCATAATTGCAAAAGTCACCATGTAAGGCAGACTATTTGTACTGTGTTACTGTACTCTGTATTTTTGGTAACTTCTGGCTAGACGGAGGAGCAAGAATGAGATCCTGAGTTATGTTTCCTTTATTACAATTTTTTTAGGAAAGGGAACTTCAACAGAATTGGCATTTCTTTATTTGGTTTTGAAATTCTACTCAATGAAACTCACATGTGTGAAAATAAAGGCAGTGGTTAAAGTCATTCCATAATATCTTCTCTTTTAAAAAGACCTAATAGACATACATTGTTTACAAAATGCATGTAACTGGGAAAATAAAGATATTTCTGTTTGCTTAGTTGCAGTTAAACCCATTAAGGGCAGAACACAGCAGCACACAGTACAGCTAGGCACACAAATGAGAAATACCTTAGTGCATGTTGTTATAAAATGTAATACCCATGCTTCATCAGCATCTGTTTATAGGGTTGCTTGATGCCTCTCTTGCAACCAATAATCTTGTAGGGCTTGTATTTGGTGATGAGAGGGAAACTTTCACTTTGGAAATATTGTAAATGTGTCCTCTGTGTAACAGACCAAGTTCTAGAAAGGCTTAAAAACCATTATTTGGAGACTGAGTATTGGTTTTGCAGTCCTGAAGGAGTAGACAGTAAATCAAGTTCATCCTTGTTGTAATATAGTTGAGAAGGGAGAGGGAGGTTACAAGTTTTCTTTCCAAACTAACAAATGTGCCAATGAGATGAGACTAGCTGTCAGATCCGTGTATCTGCCATTCTTTAATGGAAGAAGAAGGGTGGGGGGAGGTTGGTACAAGTAATCCTTTTTGATGTAACCTGAATATATTAAATCCTATATTGATTCTGTATAACTTGCACATGATATACATCTGAAATAGTGGAGCCAGATGTCGAGAAACTTGTCACTTCTGGAAGAGAAACAGGATGAGAAGGGACCATAGAAATTCCAGCCCTGGAAGAAACTCCTGGGAACTCTGCAAGATAGTTCCTAGAGAAGGGAGGGGAATTAACTTGTTGGTTCTTTGTTTGACTAAATCCACATGTGAATGAGGGGAAGGGTTTTAACTTCCTTTATCTATGACTGTATGCCTGGAGGTATCTTAGATTCTGCTTTGCTTAGTGTTGAGATAAAACCCCTTTCAATAAAGGATTCCTTTGGAAACACCTAGTTTTCAGAAGTTCATTCTTTTTGGTTGAAAGGAAAAAGTCCAATGCTCAGATATCTTGTTCTCATTTTTTTCCTTCATTGGTTTTTCTTTTTTTCCCTTGTGAATCCTGAGTAAATAATAACTACATTCACTGGTGTATAACGGCTTTGTTTTATAACTGAGCCATAAAGGGCAGACACTAAAATAATACATAGCAGAAGCAGAATGAGTTACTGCTAATATTAGTTTACTATATTTGGTTGTGAATCAGTGCTACAGCATAAAATACCAATAATACTTTTGAGTTCTCTCTCTCTCTTTTTGTTTCTATCTTATTCAATGTCTGCAGAAGCTAAGTAGGTGTGAGAGTTTGGATGACTACTTCAGTATTTTTTTTGTACAATTTCATCCTGCCATATAAATTTCTTTTATAGGTCCCTTTAGATGGAATTTTATGCAGCAGAAACCTTGTCAACAGAAGAATTAATGTTTGCGTTAGCATTTGGCAATAGAAAAAATCCAAAGCTGAGCAGTGAAGGTCAACAGACAGCCTCAAACCTGGATTCTTCAGCTCATCATTCAACATTGGAGTTTTTAAATCCTTGCAGTAGAGAAACCATTGCCAATGCTTACAAGGAACTGCTTATCCCTGCTTCTCTGGGTCCTGTTCAATGGAGGTATCTTAATGTTACTTCATTCGCAACCACAACGTATTTCAAAAGCTGAGTCAAGGAAAAATGTTGTCACCAACCCTGAACGGAGGATACCCACCTTACGGGTCAAGAGAGGCTGGGTCTGGAATCAGTTTTTTGTCCTGGAAGAGTATATGGGCTCTGAACCCCAGTACGTGGGAAAGGTAAATGCTTAATTTTCTAAAATCAAAGTTCACTCAAAGGAGATTTTCTTTAACTTTTAGTCACAATTTTTTTATTTAAAAAACCACAACTTTTTCACTCTTGTCACTATGTTATTCTAATTTGTGATTATTTGCATAGTTTAATAAAATCATATTTTTTGGAAGATGTATCCATTATATATAAAACCATGGCTTTGATTTTTAGTAGCTCAAGGAAGAATTCACCTGCAATTATAGGTTAAAAGTTAACAATATTTGAAGGATGTTTTTCAAGATGGGTAATCCTGAATGTTCAGCATAGAGAAACAAATTCTAATAATTCAAACATATCATTTGATACACCATGTACTTATTTATCTTGGAGTGGATCCCAGTTAAATTAATAAAGCTTTGTTTGGAATAAATTTGTATAAGATTGTGTTTTATTCCATTGAAAGAAATTAAATAAACTGCAAACATTTGGTATTTTGAAATGTTTAATGTTCAAAGTTGTTTTGGAACACTTGTATGTGTATATATTTGTGTATACCAATGTTACAGTAAGGATATCAGCTTTGTGATATGACAATGCAATATGGTATAACAAATATTTTATGCAACTGAATAATTTGATGAAATTTGACTTCCATCAGCTTGCATCACTGTTTGCAAATGTAACAATTAGATGTTACTGTGCTCTCGTTATACAGAAAACATAGGTATTTCTTGCCCCGTGTCCATATAGACTTTTATATCCACAAGGAAAAATGTTATACACATACTAGGAATTGGATTCTAGTAAGAGGGAAAGGTGACAATGTCATATTGTACCATTTTTCCAAACTTTTTCTTTCAATTTGAGGCTTTGTTTCAGTTTTTTTCATTGTATTTTTACATCTATTAGACTTATCACAAGGAAATGGCAAGTTGTCATAAATTTTTGTATATTGTACATCTTAAAATATACCTATAGGCATGATGAATATTGCTGTTTTCCTAAAAGAACAATAAAGTCTTCTCTAAACAAGAATGAAGATTCATGATCTCCCAAGTTTTGTATGATTCTGTCTGCCCATATTTGAATGCCAATGATCTGAGATGATGGAAGTTGAAATTTAACAATAACAAAAACAAAGGCACTTTTTATGGCCTGAGTGAGATTTTTTTTTCTTTTTTAACCAGTAACCAAGTGCGGTAACCAACTAACATAATTGGAGGGATGGAATTTTCAACTATTTTTAATCCTTTGGAGTCGGATTTTGAAAAAAAAAGGATAAAAATAAAGGGAATAAAACTATCATGCATTTTGAGATTTTTTTCCCAAACAAGGGCAGAAAATCCTTTCATATTCCCCATTCCTCAGGGACCATTATCCTTGTCTCTTGCCTTGGTAGCAATTAACTTGGGAGAGTGCAAGAAAAAAAAGGCATGGATCTGATGTTTGCAATAGACTTACAGTATATACCACTTCACCATGTTTTTACAGCCCTATCTAAGCAGTTTACAGAGTCGGCATATTGCCCCCAACAATCTGGGTCCTCATTTTACCCATCTTGGAAGGATGGAAGGCTGAGTCAATCTTGAGCCTGGTGTAATTCGATCTGCCAAATTGCAGGCAGTTGACAGTCGGCAGAAGTAGCTTGCAATACTGCATTCTAACCACTGCACCACTGCGGCTCACAGCAAATAGCAATTATTGTTGTGATTCCCTACTATGTTGTTTATTTGCTTTTTTTTTTACACAGTTATATTTTCAGAGGAAAATCTTACTTCATTTATACTTCTTCTTATCCCTTTTCTCCATTACTGACTTCCATGCTGACTTGTCTGTTGTAAGCAGAAGCATGGTAGAATTTTGTATTAGAGAGGAAATTAAAAGACATTTTGAAAAAAAAAACAAAGGAAAATATGAATAGATTATCTTTTACATTCAGTGGTAGCTCTTTATTTGCCATCATAATTAGTTTGATCATAAGAAGCATTTCAGACTGGATTTAGAGTGATAAAAGCACGTAGATTCATAAATATATAAACCATTTAATGTCTGCATGAATTTGGAAGAATACCTCTCACTTAAGATCATTGATTATTACAGATCTTTGTTTTTGTCTATGTGCTTTTTAAAATAAATTTGAGGCTGAGACAATATATTCTTATTTCTGAGATTAATATTCATTCAGATAACATTGTTCATTTTACTGTAACACCTTAAAATATTTCTGTTGCTCTTTCTATCTTTTGATCAAATTGTAGCTTCTAATGAGTTAAAATAAGCAGGAACAAAATGATGAAGATCTGTTATATTTGATCTCAGATTAACATTATCTAATTGTTGTTTCCAAAATTTACCTATATAATTTTAATAAATTTTCATTCCCCTGCTTTTGATTATAATATAATTCATTCATTATAAATATTGTACATTCCCACATAATCCCCTCTAGTTCATTATATTTTCTACTTTCTCATATCCTTTGTATAATCAATTGTATTTTCTATTTCATGTATACCAAAAGAAAAAAATATAGAATAAAAACAGTTAATTTCCTCTTTTATTTCCCTTTGACCAATTTCATCCTATAGCATTTATATAACCCTAATTCATACTTTTTAAACATAATTAATACCAGATTTTCACCCAAGTCATCATATTCTCTGTTTCCCTAATATCATTTACATAGTCATTAGCATATTTTAGAATATGTATATATATATATAAAAGAAAGGATTAATAACAATGGAACCCTCTTAATATCACTCACTCCATCTTCATTTTTCTCATCTTTAATTACCTAATAATCTTAAAGTAATTCCCAGTAAGTTATAAACTTCAAATCTCCCCAGTCTACATTTCTAATAAAAATACAAAGATACATTCCCATGTGGTGTCCCCCTTTTATGCTATATCTAACCCTTATCTCTAAATATCTCAGCCTTGTCATTTCTCTTAGTTTTAGCCAGCTTTCCCTTCGCTAAGTTTTCCTGGCCTTTCTTCTTTATCCCTCTTTTTTCCTCTAATATTACATTTATTTCCATCTGCCAGTCCCCCATCTTTCCTCCCCCCCTTTCCTTTTCTCTTTTTTGAAATTACTTCTTGTACAGCTTTTTCTTCTTTTGCTTACTTTTGGGAGCTTTTTCTCTTTTATTTATTATCTCTGTCGTCAATGTCTTAGTTTTAGTTCCTTTTGTGTCTTTTGGCAATGTCTCTGAATCTTCATGTCCATCTTGGCTGTTTTCCTTTTCCTTTGGCTCCTCCTCTCTAGAATTCCTTTGTTCTGCTATAAATTGCATTACTTTTTCTGCCATTGTGTCCAATAAACCCCTTCTTTCTTTTATCATTTCTTTCACATTTTGCAGTTCCAACTTAAATTCTTTGCTTGCTTCTTCCATTATTTAAACAATTGTGTTATTCTTTATTTTATTAAACTTAATTGTAATACTTGCCAAGAGACTCTATATCTCTTTTCCATATTGGTCCTTCTGTTTCCTTTGCACAGTCAAACCCCAACAGTCCCAAGATATTGCCTTCCTTTGTCCTCTTGATTCAATCTCCCCATTTTTCTTTTAAGCTTCCAAGGTTCTTGTTATGTTAAAGTCTTTTATTTCATGTCTTTTCTCATTCACACATTTAACAGACCAGTAACTTTCCATAAAGTCATCCAGGAAAAAATGACTAATACCATTAGGTGGTGTTCTATATCGCTTCCACTTTTCAAAGTTCTTTTTTTCCCTTTTTTAAAAATTATATTAATGCTAATTTTCAAGCATTTCAACCATTGGCTTTTTAAAAAAAGTATAATCAATTCCAAGAAAGTTCAGCATTTTAGCCAATGCCTAACTAATGCCAGGTTCTGTATATTATTCCCAATTCCATCCTTAATTTCATTATAGCTCTTTTATAGTCCAGATTTTTATTTACCTTATATTGTCCTCTTGTTTTCTATTCCCCACCATTGTACTCTCAAGTGAGGAATCTTTCTTTCTGCTTTTCGGGGTTATTAAAATAAAAGGTTCAACTTCTCTTGTCTGGATACACGCTGCTCACCACTTCACCTCTCCAGCACACACTTAGGTCCCGGTAGCTTCCCATCTTCAGGGCAGCCATTAAAACTGCCCTTTCTCCCTGTCTTCCAGGGGAGTATACCAAGCCAGGGAGGGGAGATGCGGCTCCCCTCAACCCAGCTCATGGTCTCCCCCTCTTCCCTCACCCCTCCAAGGTGGGTCTGATGGTTCAGTCCCAAAGGGACCCCTCTAACAGTGTAAGCACATATTGAAGCCGCGCATGATCATGGCCTCCGTTCGTCCTCAACAGAAGTGCCACCGGAAGTTTATCTAATTATCTAATTGTTACTTAGACATTTTATTACAGGGAGGAGAAGCTATAATGATGAATAAAGGTCTGGTGTTTTTGTTTTGCTAGGCATGTATCCTGGGTATAATTTCAGTTTAAGATGAATAAATTGATGCATCCTTGAGTACTCAGTGTAGACTTTTAAGCAAATAAGTCCCCAGTGTACTACTTCTATTTCGAAGATAAAAATAAAATATGGATGGATCTGGATGATAGAATACAAACTAATGAATGCATAACAAATACCTCATTAACAAGAAAGCAAGAAGCACAACTGTGAGCATGATAGTTTTTTTTTGCTGAAGAGTTACAGAATTGATGCTTATGTCTGTCTTTATGAAGGATTTATACCAGCCAAAATTCTCCTATCCTATATCAAAAATGTTATGCAACATTCTCTGTTTTGATAATTATCTATCTCCTTAGTTATTTACTTCCAGCTTTGGCAATATGTGCACAAATATAAAGCTTGATATGATAGGCTATTTTTGTCATTATGCTGGCACCAAGGCTGTTGATATATGCCAGTATGTTTGCATACTAGTTAGAGATGATGTCCACTATTCCTTACCAGAAGGTAACTAGCCACAAAATTAAAGCATTTTTAGATGGCTGGTTGTTAAATAAGGTAGTTTTGCAGAGATGGCCCTGGAATGCTATGAGAGAGAAGAAGAGAGAGATTGGAAGAGAGTGCTTAATTCTATATTCACTGGTTGTTTACATCCCTTGACTTGTCAGGTTATTTTGGCAGCTATGCTGGAAGAAAAGTGGGAAAGTTGTAACTAGTCTAGCCCTCCAAAGTTGCAACTGTGGCTATTGCTTCTCCATCACAAATTACTTCCACCCAGATATCCTCTGTGCAGATGGTGTTCTCAGAATAATTTTGGTCAATCTAAGTGAAGCTCTGTGGTAAGATATAAACAGAATAGGGTCCAGCATAGCAATTGGAAAAGAAAGCTGACCTTTTGTCTATTTTTCAATTCTTACACACATCAGAAGCATTGGTTCAGCTGATCGATAGTTTTAGCATGCTGACTTGTGAGAAGTTGTCACATTTTTTTAACTTCAAGATATTTTTGCCAAGCCAGTAAAATTAGTACTGGACCATTTATAGTTCTTTCTCTTTATTTAAAAATTCCCTATTAGCAATTTGTCAATTCAAGCCGTGTGTGTGTGTATGTGTGTGTTTGTGTATGGAATTGTTTTCTTTTTAGCTTCTCCCTTAAGATATCCCAAAGTATTATATATTTGTAAATTCTGCACACTGAAAAAATACTACGGTGACATTAAAAGCCTTGGATGTTTTATCACTGTATTCTGGTGAATAGATGATTTCACATTTACTGACTGATGTCTACATAATATTTATTGCCTTGTCCAGAATGTTATATGTTTTAATTCTCCAATTCCTCCATTCCACCCATGCAAAAAGAAAACCCCCAAAATCAGGCTTTTATGTTAATCTGAAAAGTGATGGTTTCATTCCTTATTATAGATCTAGAGCACTGACAGCATTAGTGTAATTTATAAATAGATCCCTAATGGGTCTATAAAATTAGCTGTCAGTTTTGTTAAACATTTTGGATAACTAGTTAATTTTGGAAGCCACCTGGAATAGCTCTGAGGAGATTAATAGCAGCCATGTCAGATGTTAACAACCCAGATTCTCAAATCAATTTATGCTGTCTTTCACCACTACCGTTGAGCCCTTTCAGGATATTATTTGAAAAAATGTCAGGTTAGAGAACATGATGATTAGTCAAATTCATGGACAGGAGGTTTAAAAATGTTCTCAAGGTTGACCCTTTCAAATTAGGACAGTGTGCTTCTGCCCTCATATCAATATCCTATATCATATCAGAAAAGGCAGGCATAGCCATACACCTCTGTATTTTTCAACTGTGGAGATGGTTAGAAGTATCAGTTTTGGGTATGCAGCTGACAAGCAGGTTAGTGTGGTCACTCAACAATGAGACACGTAAAGCATGCACAGCAGCGCCTGAGTTATTTATAAATAATAATAAAGGTGGGATACAAATAAATAAATACATAAAATATCATAATATGGGATCATGAATGAAACCTACAACATTTTATCCAGTATGGGCAAAAACCAGCCTATGGGGTTTTGCCCCAAACTGAAAAAAAATAGCAATCATTATTTTGTTTGCTTTTTTTCTTTGTCATGGTTAGCAGAGTATATAATGTAAATGCTATAGCAGATGTCACTAAACTATAATCTCTGAATCATGATAAACTAGCATAGCATACCTCACAGCAAGGGTCTTCAAACTTGGCAAGTTTAAGACTTGTGGACTTCAACTTCCAGAATTTCTGAGTTAACATGACAGGAGGAGGAATTCTGGGAGTTGAAGTCCACAAGTCTTAAAGCTGTCAAGTCTGAAGATCCCTGCCTCACAGTCTGGAAAACAAACACTAGAGCAGCTTTAAAACAAATTGGGAAAGAATCAGCCTTTTAATGAAAGCAGTGTTTTGAAGTGAATTTGGGAGGATATTTTTTTACTATATTAGTATATCATGTGTACATTATAAGTGGTGGGATATGGACAATGCTGGCTTGAAAAGTAGATCAGAGATGTAACTTGCATAGAATAGCATGAGTATGCTTTGGCTAAAACTAAGTTTTGGTTGTGCTTGTGGCATAATGGCCAGTTATTTAAAAAAACATTGTGTCCTTAATTATCAGGGAATGCTATAAGTGACATGGTATAACTATGGTTGGTAACCTAGCTTAAACTTTGATTATCTTTTTTAAAAAGTCATGGTAGCTGTTGATGGTCAATATGGATGTATCTAGTGATAACCACAGGATAAGGAAGATTGTAGTTCAGAATATATGAAAAGTAAATGTTAACAATGTGAATTAATGAACAAAACAAGAGATTTGTACATAGGTGTTCATCATGTAAGGAAGAAGTAGGAGAAATGAATAAGGAAGTTAAGTTAAACTAATTTTATGGAGATGTCTTAATTACTATGAAGTGTAATTCATAAATATGTGCCTGAACATCAACCGGTTTAATTATGAATTAAAGGATTAAAAACATTGTCATTTGCAGCAGAATGTTGATATAAATGTCTTAACATGATGCAAGCTCCACCTGTTATGGATTCAGTTAAGAAGTATTCAGTGGGTCTTATTTGAGCTGGCTTGACAACACTAGAAGTAGAACAGTAAAAAGGAAAGATTATATCAGGAGTGGGATGCTACCAGTTCAGCCTGGTTCTATAGAACCGGTAGCTCTGAAGAGCAGCAGACATCAAACTGGTTTGCTGCAATGACCTTGTGGTCATCTGTTTGACCTACCCACCTGCCCGGTCTCTTGGCTGTCCTATATTTCCTGCTTTTTCAACCTCAGCTGTGCTGCGCAAAGCAGCTGAGGTTGAAAAAGCAGGAAAGAAGAGGAATTTCAAATGCTGTGCACCTGCGCGCAGCACTTGTCAGCTGTCTGGGTGGCACAGCTGATTTTTTTGCAAATGCTGTACATGCACATGCAGTGCGCATCAGGTGCGCATGCACAAAATGCACTCTCATCAAACCAGTAGTAACACTGGTTGAATCCCACCCCTGGATTATATTATATAATCATCTTCTGTGTTACAGGTATAAAATTGCATAACAGGGATGCGATTCAACCGGTGTAACAACCGATTCAGTGAGTAAATGTTGCGTGTGCCCAACATTTAGAAAAGACCATTTTTAACTATAATACTTACCTTCTGCTGCAGCCCCGATGAGTAAAACAGCTGATGTGTGGCAAACTGCTCTGCTGCACAAATCAGCTGTGCTCAAAAACAAGGAAATAAAGCACAGGAAAAGGGCATGAGTGGATGGGTGGTACCAAATGATTACCGGAAATACTGGTTTGCCCGAACCGGTAAAATCCCACCCTGACCCCAGAGTATTCTGAAACAAATTATTCTTGTTCATCTTTCTAGACTGTTATTGCAGAAGGTGGAAGTCATGGTTAGAGGGGCTTTTACAAACTTCATCTGGTATATTAGTTGGACTCTTCCTGGTACACTATAAAGCTTGTATCTGCTGAAAGAGATCACCTCTTGTTTCTTAGATGGGTTTTGGATCTGACCTTGTATCTCTAAAAGCAAGGTCACTGCATCCCTTTGCCTTGGCTCTGAAGACTCTTCAGCCAGTTCCAGTAGTGGACAGATAAAATTGTTTCAGTGCCTCAGTGTGCATATTGTGGTGCTTCTTTGATGCAAATTGACTCATGGAAACAAATTGCAATATCTCACGCACCTCTGTGATATAACTCCTTCCATGTGGGATCTCCAAGTTTTCTCTCCTGTATTGTTCAGCTACAATGAATGTTTTCACTTTAAGGGTGAAAATTGGGAAAGGAGGAGATTTTTTTTGAGGAAAAAAATTGCAAAGCCTTCAACTCAGGAACATGAAGTGTGCAAAAATGTTTTTTTAAAGAATTGTCGTCACAATTGTAGTTTTTTCAAAGCAAAATAAAAAGAGCAAGGTAATAGAGATGAAAGAATAGCTAATTCACCAGTGCATCAGTAACGAGGTGTTATTATGGTTTGATCACTTTTGAAGGGCACTTTGAAAGAACAGATGTTAAAAAAGAATAGTGCTGACACATATAATATTGCTCATGGTTTTTTTCCTTTCCTAACAATTTTTAACATCAGATTTGCCTTTCTATTTCCCAAAATTTTTATTATTTTTAGACAAACATACACAAACAAAACATAAACAAATATAGACATAAACATAAAAAATTCTTTTTTTGAGAACAGTATCCTCCCGAGTCATCACTTCTCCATACAGATATAGATTCAATTACTCACTCATCTTGTATATTCTAATCCATTTCTCATAACAATTTTCACTATTTCTTTCCATAGTTTTCCCCTTCTCTACCTTCTATAATCTTATTTCAATTATTCCATTCCTTTTTAGATTTAATTACATTTCTTTTTCCAGTTTTCAATATCTTTCCAATCAATATTTTTACACTTTTATCTGTTTACAATTTTATACTCTCTTATAAAACATATTTTGCCCTGTGATTACTAATCTGGAGAATAACACCTCTATCTTTTTTAATTGTTATCCATTCCAATTATTATTTAACATTTAAATTTCACCTTTACAGTTATTACCTTTATTTCACCTCTATTTTATAACATCTAACTATTAACAATCAGATTCTGCTTGGTACATTCCTTTACAAATACCCATTAAATTCTTAACAAAGAAAAAAAACACACACATATATATAACAATAATAACTAAAGTAATTATTTCTATTCAAATTCAATTCAGCCATTAATTCATTTCTATTTAAAATATTTCCTTTTTGTTGCCATTTAACATTCATATCACTATATTTCAACCACAAAAAACAATATTAAAGCATTCCATACTTCTTTTAGTTTTTATACTTTCTTTTTAAATTATTAAAAGCCTTATTCCCTTATCCTCTTTACCTCATTTACTTATTGAAGAAAAGAAAAAAATACACATCACTTTAATCACCTAAAACATTTTCTAACGTCTTTCTATCACTAATATAACCATGTACCCTTGCAGAATCCTCTCTTTATGTTAAGTTTTAACCATTATCTCTATGCCAAATTGAATTTATGCCTTTAAATCCTGTACTTTCCTTGTTGTTGTACATCTTGATTCAATCTTTTGTAACTTCTTTTCTTTTCCATCCCCCCTTCTTCTCCCCTCCCTTTTTATTTCCTTTTCTATCTTCCTTCTGCGATCCTCCCTTCTGATTCCTTGTAGCATTACAAGGTTACAAGGTTCGGCTGGTTTCTTATTTGGACCGAGATGCCCTTCCGGTTACTCATGCACTTGTCACCTCTAGGATTGACTACTGCAACGCTCTCTACATGGGGCTTCCCTTGCGGACGGTCCGAGGCTTCAGCTGGTGCAGAATGCAGCAGCTGGCTGTGATGGGGTATCCCGATACTCCCATGTTACACCCTCCTGCGGCTTGCATTGGTTGCCGGTTGCCTCCGGTCGCCTTCAAGGTATTAGTTACAACTTATAAAGCCCTTAATGGCTTGGGTCCAGGGTACTTGGAACGCCTCCTGCCAGCATCACTCTCCGATCGCCCTGTTCGCTCTCATAGGAGGGGCCTCCTTGGGGTGCCGTCAGTCAGATATTGTAGGCTGGCAGTCCCCAGGGCTAGGGCCTTCTCTGTGGGAGCACCTCCCTTTGGAATCAGCTCCCGTGGATCTCCGTTTGGCCCCTGACCTCCCTCCCTTCCGGGACCTGAAGACTTGGTTGTTCCCAACCGGCCTTGAATGACCCGGGGTTGGGTTTTATTTAACTTTATTTGGCTTGTTTACTTGTTTAATTCTGTTTTACTGTAAATTTTCTCTGTTTTAATGTTCGCCCTGAGTCCTTAGGGAATAGGGCGCATCGAATAAATAAATAAATAAATAAAATAAATAATTACTTTTCAATTTATACTTTTTTTTGGTTGCTGCTTCAAATCTTAGATTTTTAACTTTCTTTCCCCTTTCCCCCTTTTTCTCCTTCCCCTTTTTCTTAAGCACCCTTGAAGGCCTTGGTGGCTCAGGCTGTTAAATGCCTGCACTTAAGATCCAGCTGTCTACAATTACTGTAGACTCGAATCCCACCAGGCTCAAGGTTGACTCAGCCTTCCATCCTCTCGGGGTAGGTAAATTGAGGACCTAAGATTGTTGGGGGCAATAAGCTGACTTTGTAAAAATGCCGCTTAGTAATAAGCAGGCATATGCAATGGAAGGAAGGCTATTGCTGAGCACACTGGGTTGTATCCCAAAAAATTGTAAGCTGCCCTGAGTCTTTGGAGAAGGGCGGCATATAAATGTAATTTTTAAAAAGTTATTAAATCATTAAAGATGGCTTCTTCTTTGTCCCGCCCTTCTTGCTCAGCCAGTTTTTCCTGTTGTTCTGCATATTTCAGGATCTCCATTTCTATCAATTGTGCCTCTTCTTTAAAGTCTTTAAGTAGCATTTTTAATTCTTCAAAAGGTGATGACATTTTGAAAGGGATTTTTGTTTTTAAAAGCAACCCCCAGTTAGTTTTAAAATCCACTGTCCAAGATTGCAGGAGTCTTCCAAAAATCCAAAGCTATTTCTTACTTCTTTTCTCACTTTCACTTTTGAGGGGCTTTATCAGCTTGCAACAAAGTTTCAGTTACAATGTATTCTTTTCAAGTCTTGTCACAATTTCACTCTCAGTGCTACTTAAGTCCAGGTGGTATCCTCCATTTCCAGACTCCACCCTCTTTTTACTCTTCTTCCTCTATTTTCTTTCTTTCTCTCTCTTTTTTAAAAAGAAAAATTCTTTAAAATTATTCACAGATCTTTATCCCTTTGACACTTTATTTTCAGCTGACAAAAGCCTGTTAATGTCAAAGTGGATTGATATCCATTTCTTATGCCAAGATATTCCAAACCATTTAAAGCTGCCAATATTAGAGGAGAAAAAAAACACCAATTCTTTTTCCTTTCACTTTTCTTTGCTGCTTTAAAAGTCTTTTAAAATTAGTATTATTTTTCCTGTTCCGCCTGTTACCTTAGATAGATGTTTTCAGTTTCAAACCCAGTCTGTCAAACTTTCTGTTTCAAACTTCCTCCTGCACGATCTTGTCTGGTAGAGTTCTTCTTTGAGGTGGCCATTTCTGGCCACCACTGCAACCGCCTTCGGGAAAGGGGAAAAAAACAGCTGGGGAGGGGAGATGCGGCTCTCCTTGACCCTGCTGGCAGCTCCCCCCTCTTCACCACCTCTATGGGGCGGCTTAGCCCCGAAGCCAGCTGGCTTGGGGCACTCCGGTGGCGAGCACAGGTCGAAACTGCGCACAGTCGCAGATTTTGGTCTGTCTCTGAAGAATCCCAAACCAGATATCCAGATTTGCCTTTCTAATGGGCTACATACTGAATTGACATTTTCATTGACCATAGCTTCAATTATACTTACATAAATAGCCCTTTTCACTTCAGTGCACATGCAAGATTAGGAAATTTTCCTACAGAACTCTATCTATAGACATCTCAAGTTCTCTTTTGTCATTGTGAAGTTGTGGGAGAAAATGGGTCTGCACTCTGCATGAAGTTCCACAGCAACATTTCTCTAACTTCCACACATTCACCTAAGAGATCTGAAGAGAATTTGTGCCTCTAGTCAAGAGAATGATTGACGGAAAAACCTGCAATGAACAATTTTGTGTCATCCTGGTAGACCATGAAGGTTTTTTTTAAAAAGAAACTTTGCTCTATTCTAATGAGCAAAATTAAGGAGACCATATTACATCGATGATCAAAAGTGGAAAATTTCTTCTTTCAACAAAAAAACTTAAATATGTTTAAAATAATATTTTGATCACCAAGAGCTGTCAAAATTGAGGTTCTCAAATGTTCATCCTATTGTTATTAGTATCCGTTGTGTTTGACATAAATAGAAAATAGATGCAATCAACCTAGCAGAAACTTAAGACACCTATTTTCACACTTATTTCAGTTAAAACTTGTAACATTGCTCCATAGTTGAATAGGTTTTCACCACAATTTCAGCAACCTGGTCTTAGAGCATTCTACAGATCACAAAAATGGAGGCTTGTTGACAATTATAGGGTTTTTTCCCCCTTTGATTTGAAGGGACAAAGTTAAGTGATGCAACAGTGCTGGTTGAAAAATGATGACATGGAGGCAGAAATTATTCTTTTGAAGGCAGTAACAGATTTACAAAAAATACAGAGTGATTTTTTTCCTATAACTTTTAAGAATCTAGAATATATTATGTTCCAAAAGAGTAGCCAACTATAATAAAAATGTAAATGTATTAACTGCAACATGGAGTTTAAATGGCATAAATCTATGTCAGTTCCATGAAGCTGACAGTGAAATTGTTGAATATTAAGGGGTAGTATGGATTTTTAAAAATTCTTCAGGCAAAGAAATTATGCATCGTCCTTTCCCAGCCCTATGCCCTTCAAATATATTGGAATTACAACTCTCATAATTGCAAAGCTGAGCTGGCCCAATATAATAGTGAATATAAATAACCCAAATCCTTTAGAACTGAAACTTTTCACTACAAAATAATGAATATTGTCCTCAGTTGATTTCTCTCTGGAATTCAGGCTCATTAAACAAAAATATCTAGATAGGTTAACCATCCAGAGTTCATTTTAATTGGTGGTAGTAATTCATGCAATAAACTCTCAAGCTGTTTCTAATGCCCGTGTGAGTGGTATGAATGTGGGTGGACATACAAGTTGGGCTCTATATAATTTCTGAATATTCCTTGCATTCTTGAAGATGCTCCTGGGCAGGTGTTTTATGAGTCATTCAATTGGAGGTTTCTTTGATCCACAAACACATGAGTGCAGATTTTAGAACATCCTTGAAAAAGTTGTACTGAGTTTTTGTAAGTAATTGCACCTGTTTCATCATTTTGGGGTGTGTATCCAAAATAAAGTTAGAAATATAGAATCCTATTATTGTCCTTTTATTGTTTGACAAGAAGCAGGTCTCAATGGTTTTTATTCTAAAACTATTTGTTTGCTCTAGTTTCACAACTCACACAAACCTCCTCTTATGTGCATCCCAAAAAGTACCAGAATATGAAGCAGAGACTTGTCTGTTTACATTTTCCTAAAAAGAATTAAACTAGAATGTTCACTGGAATTCTTATACTGTAATCTTCAGCTCCCTTCTAATTGTTATAGAACTATAGAAGGACAGCATTGGATTTTTTTTACTAAACAACAATTCCTTTTAGCTCATAAGCTCATAAAATAAGCTATTTTTAAATAGCAAAAATATGTGCAAGAGAGAATAAACTACCTGGCAGGTTTGTGCTGATTACTACAAAAATTGAGAGGAAAAACATTCACTCAGTAGCACATGATTTGCTGCAAGGGAAATGGCCTATTTCCAAAGTTGGAGTCTTGCAGTTTATTCTGTTTTAATCTTAGGTGTTTAATTATCTTAACACCTTATTTATGGTTCTTTTCTATTTTATGAGAACTTCTATTAACGTAAGTCTGTGATTCATATTTTTTGTTCTGCTTTCATATTCCATTAGTAAAGAGAATATTGGCTAGCACCATCACTATGAAAACTATCGTGTTAAAATAGAGATAAAAATGTAGAGATAGAGACAGAGATGATAGATATAGAGATATAGGTAAAAGACAGACATAGAAATAGAGGGGTGCCTCTGTGCCTCTGTGTGGGTATGTGTGCAATACATTAATAGAGTGGAATCATGGAGAAGTGGCAGGTTAAACTGAAGTTTAATGGTGAAAAATTGGCTTTTCATGCATCATATTCCAGACCCCAAACCTGGAAGTCCTATTGAAAAATATCTGAAGTATCCTGGATGAGAATGATATCTTAACTTGAAACTTTCCAACAATTATTTAGATTTGTCTATAGTTATCAGTATTAGAGAAACCTATGAGCTGGCTAGCATTGTTATGGTCTGAATGAATCCAGTTCCAATTAATAAGAGATGTATTCAAACAAAAATGAGAGAAAACATCAGCATTTTTGTATTTATGGTTCATTAACACAAAGATTTTGTATACATACATTTATATGCAAATTTCCCTAATGTACACATTGTTTTATGCAGCTGTCCCATATATGCACATTTCTGTACACAATTGTTCAGCAAAAACACATTTTTAATGGACAGTAGCTGGCATTAACTACATATTTATTCATGCCACAGTGGATTCATAGCATTTTGCTTGAAAAGAAATCAGAGACTGATATCTGTTGCATATCTTAGAACAGGCTCAGTATAAATTTGCATTATTCAATGGAATTTAACTGATTTTTTTTTTGCCTTCTTCTTCTTGGACTGCATTCAGATATTCCAGTCCCATTCTTTGTAAGTTGTGATATACACTGTGTTTGCACAGCAAAAATAGACTTTGGGAAAAGAGATTCACAAAGCTGAACATTCCCAAAAAGTTCCCATGACAAATGAGGAAGTAACTGAAATTTACCTCATAAAATTTCTTCAATATGATTAGATGCTATTATTCAACCAACCTTTATATTGGGAAACATTCCACCTTAAACATGTACATCACCTAAACCTCTATCATTGTGATTAGAAAAATATTTACAGAACTTTTGATTCCTGCATCAATCAATCAATCAAGGTCCACTCTCACCTACACAACCTGTTTCAATCCAGCAGCAGGCAAGTTCTTCTAGTCTCAACTTAATGAAAAATTAATGAATTAATTTAGCATCAAAGTAAAATTAATAAATAAGTGTAAACCTCTGTAGATTTGGCAGGAAATTCACACTAAATCGTACTGAAAATTGTCAGCCAAGATTTGTAACCACCACTGTGAAACAAGAACCAAACTCTTTCAATAAATGTTTATTGCTTTCCTATATTTCTGAGATCCTCTGGACACAAAATAATATTTTCTTAGGTCAACAAATAACAAAAGTTATTGAATTAAATGGCAGATCAGGGTGATTGCCAATGCTAGCATTTGCTTTCAAGAGCACAGAGTTCAGAGCAGGGCCAGCTTCATGTCACACCATGACAACAAGGTTTTCTTTTGCAATTTATTTCATAGCTTAAACTTACTAATGACCTTGATGTAATGTGGACTTTCAAACATTATATCTTGGATATAATGACACTCTCTTTAGATAGCCATGTATATTGTTGCTTATTTTTCGCATGCTTTTATCATACTTTTTCAATTGGCTACCGATAATGTAGATGAGCAAATAAATAAATAGTTTCTCTCTGGATAAAAAGAGAAATATCCTGAATACTTATAGCTTCACATTTCATTATAACTACAAGAATATCCTGGAATTTACTTCTACTGGACTGACATTTAATTACTGGATTTAAATGTCTACACTGGCCTACCTGGATGTTTGGGCCTTTTCATCTGGCCATTACCATCTACTGCTCCTTCCTCTTTAGACTATGCTCATTTCTTATACAGCTGGAGAACTTCAGGCCATGAGGAATGTCCCCCAGTCCTTAGTGTGACCCGTGGGTTTATTGTCAGCCTGCCTTGATGACGGACCTCAGGGTTCCGAAAGGTGGCAGGGTGCGAAGAAGGGAGGGGTGTTTTTAAGGTGTCATTGTTTAAATTTTTAAATTGGGTTTTTAAAGGGCTAGGGAGAGGGGTAGGTACTAGATTTGGGTTGAAGCGAGGGGGAGCTTCACCAGGTCATATCCTCTCTCAGTCCAGGTCGGAGGGGGTGGTGGTGGTTTGGTTGTGGGGGGGCTCGGCGCACTGGGGGGAAGGGGGGGAGTTTATCCCATGGTGATTGGGAACGGCGGGAGACAAAGAGGCAGAGGGCCATACTGTGTTTTGGGAGTGCGCACTATCTTAGAGCGGTGGTGCACTCTGACCCTCTTGGCCCAGTTTGCTCCCCTGGGGATATGGGAGGTCTGGCCCCTGGGCTCAGGTTGGTCTATGTTAATGCCAGGTCCACTTGGAACAAGGCTCCCCTCCTCTGTGAGATGATAGAGGAGGAGGAAGTGGATCTGGCTTGCATTATGCAGACCTGGTTGGGACCGGAGGGAGGTGCCCCCCTGGTTGAGTTATGTCACCCAGGTTTCTGACTGCTGCACCAGCCACGGGCCTAGGGGAGGGGCAGAGGGGTGGCAGTTGTGATTAAGGAGGTCTTAGATCCAAGGGAGGTCACTGTCCAGCAGATAGACGGCTGTGAGTTTCTCCTCATGAGGTTGGGTTCGGGTGGCCAGTTGAGTCTTTTGCTGGCAACCCTCTCCCTCAGCTGCATAGCACAGACCCTGCCCAGGCTGCTTGAGGTCCTCTTGGGGGTGGCGGTGGAGCTCCCCAGGCTTCAACCTGCCATCCCTGGGAAGGGACTCGGGCTTGGCCCAGGAGTTCATGGCCTCCATGGCGGCCATGGACCTGACCCAATTAATTCAGGGCCCGACTCATGAGGGGGGAACACGTTGGATCTGGTTTTTGTCTCTGGACAATGGCATAGTGATCTGGGTGGGGGTTTTCCAACTACTTGCCCCTTGTCATGGACCAATCACTATCTCCTTTGACTGACCTTCTGTTACGCCACCTCCCGCCACTGGGGTACGGAGCCGACCAAGTGGTTCCGCTCAAGGCACATTATTATTATTATTATTATTATTATTATTATTATTATTATTATTATTAACTTGTATGCCTACTCCCTAAGGACTCAGGGCGGTGAACATTAAAAAAGAACAAATTTACAATAAAAGACAATTAAATAAATAAAACAAGCCGAATACAATTTAAAAAGTTAAGAAAATTAAAACCCTCACCCCCCCCGGGTCATTCCAGGCCGGCCTGTTGAAACAACCAAGTCTTCAGGTCTCGTGGAAGGAGCAGAGGTCAGGAGCCAAATGGAGATCCACAGGAAGCTGATTCCAGAGGGCAGGCGCTCCCACGGAGAAGGCCCTAGCCCTGGGAACCACCAGCCAACAATGCCTGACCGACGCTATCCCAAGGAGGCCCCTCCTAAGAGAGCGAACAGGGCAATCGGAAAGTGATGCTGGCAGGAGGCATTCCCGCAAGTACCCTGGACCCAAGCCATTTAGGGCTTTATAAGTTGTTACTAACACCTTAAAGGTGACCCGAGAGGCAACCGGCAACCAATGCAAGCCGCGCAGGAGGGGTGTAACATGGGAGTATCGGGATACCCCCATCACAGCCCGCGCAGCCACATTCTGCACCAGCTGTAACCTCCGGGTCATCCGCAAGGGGAGCCCCATGTAAAGAGCATTGCAGTAGTCGATTCTAGAGGTGACGAGCGCATGAGTAACCATTCGAAGGGCATCTCGGTCCAAATAAGGGCAGAGCTGGCGAACCAGCCGAACCTGGGCAAAAGCCCCCCTGGCCACAGCTCCCACATGCTCCTCCAAACCGAGCTGTGGATCCAGGAGGACACCCAGGTTCCTCGCCCTATCCATGGGGGGCAACACCTCTCCCCCCATGACCAAAGGTGGTACCTCCAATAAAGACCGAGATGCCGGTAAGAACAGCCACTCAGTCTTGGTGGGGTTGAGCGGAAGCCTATTACTCCCCATCCAGACCCGTACCACCTCCAGGCACTGGGACATCATGGAGAGAGCATCACTGATCTGGTCTGGGGTGGAGATATAAAGCTGGGTATCATCAGTATACTGATGATACCTCACCCCAAAACCTCGGATGATCTCGCCCAGCGGTTTCATGTAGATATAAAACAGGAGAGGCACCCCACAAGTGAGGGGCCTCGGGGCCGACCTCTGCCCCCCTGCCAACACTGACTGCGAATGACCCAAGAGGAAGGAGGAGAACCACCTCAGAACGGTGCCCCCCACCCCCAATCCTCTGAGCCGCTGCAGAAGGATACCATGGTAGATGGTATCGAAAGCCGCTGAGAGATCTAACAGGACTAGGACAGAGGAAAAACCCCTGTCCCGAGCCCTCCAGAGATCATCCATCAGTGCGACCAATGCTGTCTCTGTGCTGTGTCCAGCCCTGAAGCCCGATTGATACGGGTCTAAATAATCAGCTTCCTCCAGGAACAAGGGAAGCTGCTGAACCCACGCTCTCAACAACCTTTGCTAAAAGTGAAGGTTGGAGACTGGACGATAGTTGTTCAAAAGCGGCGGGTCCAAGGCAGGCTTCTTGAGGAGGGGCCTCACCACTGCCTCTTTCAAGGCAGCGGGAAAGACTCCCTCACTCAAGGAGGCATTGACAATTGCCTGGAGCCAGCCGCGTGTAACCTCCCTGAAGGCATACACCAACCAGGAAGGACGGGTCCAATAAACACATGGTGGAAGACAGCCTCCCATGATCCTGTCCACCTCATCAAGGGAGACCAGGTCAAACTCAACCCAAATAGAATCCACCAGACCCGTCGCCACCCCATCATCAGACCACTGCCAATCAGAGTCCAAGCCGACAATTCGGCGACCTTATCCGCCAGATGTAAACTAAATTCCTCTGCTCTGCCCTGCAAGGTCATCCCCCTCCCTCAATTGGAGGAGGGGCGGGTCACCAAACAGGGCTGCAGGGGTCATCGGTGGATGCAATCAAGAGGAGAAGTAAGCACGCCTCCGCCCTGATCGCTTCCAGATAGGTCCTAATATAGACTCGCAACTGGACATGGTCGAATTCGGAGCGGCTAGTCCTCCACCTGCTCTCCAGGCATCTTCTCTGCTGTTTCATCCCCCAGAGCTCCTCAGAAAACCAGGGAGCCCATTGGGGTCTACGGCGGGGAAGAGGCCGCAAGGGGACAACCCGGTCGAGCGCCTCCGAAGCCGCCTGTTGCCAGGCGGCTGTCAGCGTCTCGGCCGAGCTGTGGTCGAGGGAGGCGGGCAAGAACCCCAGTGCCGTCTGAAACCTCTCAGGGTCCATCAGACATCTGGGGCGGAACCATCATGTTGGCTCCTCAACCCAGCAGCGAGGGACAGCCAATTGAAAGACCAGCCACAGGAGATAGTGATCCGTCCACGATAGGGGTAGGGTAGATGGAGAACCCTCCCCCAGATCACTACACCACTGCCCGAGACAAAACCCAGGTCAAGCATGTTCCCCCCCTCGTGAGTGGGCCCATGAATCACCTGGGTCAGGTTCATGGCTGCCATGGATGCCATGAACTCCTGAGCCAAACCTGACGCCCCCCCCCAGAGATGGCAAGTTAAAGTCCCCCAGAACTATAAGCCTGGGGAACTCCACCGCCACCTCCGAGAGGACGTTGAGAAGCTCAGACAGGGCTGCCGCCATGCAGCTGGGGGACAGGTACGTTAGCAGCAAACCCAACTGACCTCCAGGGCCCAATCTCACGAGGAGGGCCTCACACCCACCTATCTGTGGGACAGTGACCTCCCTTGGAAACAAGGTCTCTCTAACAATTATGGCTACCCCTCGCCTTCCCTGGGCCGGGCCCAACTAGGTTTCCGTAATGCATGTCAGGTCCGCAGCCGCCTCCTCTGTGAGCTCGTGGAGGAGGGATGACTTATTGGCTATGGACATGTTCAACATCTATATGAAGTCGCTAGGTGAGATCATCCATGGTTTTGGGGTGAGGTATCACCAGTATGCTGATGATACCCAGCTTTTCATCTCCACCTCAAACCACCTCAGTGATGCCCTCCCCATGATGGCCCATTGCTTGGAGGTGGTACGGGACTGGATGGGACGGAACAGGCTCAGGCTCAACCCGAACAAGACTGAGTGGCTGTGTATACCATCATCTTGGATAATCCAGGAGATTCCATCATTGTCCATAGGGGAAGAGGTGTTGTCCCCTGTGGATAGGGCACATAACCTGGGTGTCCTCCTGGATGTGTGGCTCAGTTTGGAGGAGAAGGTGGGAGCCGTCGCCAGGTGGGGCATTTGCACAGGTTTGGCTTGTACGCCAGCTGCGCCCCTATCTGGACCGAGATGTGCTGCACATGGTCACTCAGGCACTCGTCACCTCTAGACTTGACTACTGCAATGCTCTCTATATGGGGCTACCCTTGCATGTCATACGGAGACTTCAGCTGGTGCAAAATGCAGTCACACGGGTAGTGATGGGAGTGTCTCGATTCTCCCATATTACACCCCTCCTGCGCGACTTGCATTGGTTGCCGGTTGCTCTCCATGTGAGATTCAAGGTTTTGGTAACAACTTACAAAGCCCTATATGGCTTGGGTCTGGGGTACTTGCAAGAACGTCTCCTTCCTACCAATCGCCCAGTACGCTCCCACAGACACAGCCTCCTGGGGATACCGTCAGCTAAACAGAGTAGGCTGGTGGCCCCTAGGAGTAGGGCCTTCTCTGTGGGGGCGCCCACCCTCTGGAATCAACTACCCCTTGAGTTGCACCTGGCCCCTGATCTCTGCTCCTTCTGCTGCAACCTCAAAACATGGTTATTCTTACAATCCGGCCTGGACTGACAGGGGATCGGGGTTTTAATTCGAAAGTTTATTTGGCATTGATTTAGTATTTTTTTAATTTGTTTTAACTTTTGTATTCTCTGTTTTTATGTACACCACCCTGAGTCCCTCGGGAGAGAGGGCGGCTTATAAGTCCAAATAAACCTAAACCTAAACCTATGTTTTCAATTCATAGTAATGAAATGAGAATCTACATTCAGATGCATCTTGTCATATGGAAAGGGTTCTGTATTCATTAGAATTGGCCTTTCTAGGCTGCACCATTTCTGTAACTGCACAGCGGAAAGCCTTTTGCTACTTCATCAGCTTTCCTCTGTGGTTCCTTAGATTTCCAACCCTTGGTTAGGGAAACAATAATACTCAAAGATCCAACTCTTCTATGGCCCACTGATTTAAAGGCAAAACACAAAGGACTAGTTGCTTAGATGGATAGCCTATGAATTTGTAATAACATAGCAAGAAATTTAATAAGATTAGGAACATTTCTCAGGAGGGTATCAAAGTAGAAATAGGAGGAAGGAGTAAAAAAATTCCCTGTGTTCAGACAAGTAAATAAAAAGGAAGAAAAACATTTACAAAAATATATGTATTTGTAAGAGATTTACAGTAGATATATTTTTTTTTCATGAAAAGAAATATCAACTTTGTTATCTCATGGATGAATATCACAGAATTTTTAACTGGGAAAAAACTAAGAGAAATCAAATCCCTTCATTTTTAAACCTATTTTATTTTGGGGGGGATGGTAGACATACAAAAGGTCTGCACTAGTTCATCAGCTCATCTGTATTTTAATCTTTTTTTCTCTTGCATTCAATCATGTCCATTTCTTGGACACTGCCCAGACAAATCCTTGTAATTTTTTGGCAAGGTTTTTCAGAAGCATTTTGTCATTTCCTCTTTCCTAAGGCTGTCACTGACTTGGAGAGAATGACTTATCCAAGGTCACCCAGTTTTGTTGGTTTTGTGCTCAAGATGGGATTAGAACTCATAGACTCCTCATTGTTATCCTGATGTATTAACCACTACACCAAATAGGGTCTCAGTTTAGTCTTAATATTAGAATTTGCCATTTGTTATATAAATTTCAAATGATTTTTCCATATTTAGGATTAAAATGTTATGTCTGGTTTTGAGTTAATAACTAATACAACTCTTCTTCCTTCCTTCCTTCCTTCCTTCCTTCCTTCCTTCCTCCCTTCTTCCTTCCTTCCTTCCCTCCCTCCCTCCCTCCCTCCTCCCTCCCTCCCTCCCTCCCTCCCACCCTCCCTCCCTCCCTCCTTCCTTCCTTCCTTCCTTCCAGTGTGGTGGGATTAAAAACATTTTACTACCAGTTCTGTGGGCATGGCTTGGTGGGCATGGCTGGGGAAGGATACTGTAAAATCTCCATTCCTACCCCACTCCTGGGGGAAAGTTCCTGCAAAATCCCCATTTCATCCCCAATCCTGGGGGAAGGTTACTGCAAAATCCCATTCCCTCACCACCTCACTAAACTTTTTTCCAGCTCCGTTCTCCTGTGCAGAGCAACCCAGCTAATCAGCTGGGGCTTAGGAGGCAGAGAATAGATGGAGCAGGGCCAGTCAGAGGTGGTATTTGCTGGTTCTCCAAACTACTCAAACCTTCCAGTACCGGTTCTCCAGAACTGGTCAGAACCAGCTGAATACCACCCCTGCTTCCTTCCTTCCTTCCTTCCTTCCTTCCTTCCTTCCTTCCTTCCTTCCTTCCTTCCTTCCTTCCTTCCTTCTTTCCTTCCCTCCTTCCTTCCTTCCTTCCTTCCTTCCTTAAAAATTAACCTGCTATTTTGTTAAATTGTTTCATTTTTTTAGTCCATCTCCATTGTTTTCTAGTAATGGTGTATTTCACAATAGTTAATGTTGTTTAATAAGAAGGACTAATCTAAGCATATTCATGAAAAGTACATTAATACTTAGTGGAACAATAAATTATGACTACTATTGTAAACCCATTATTTTTAACGGGATTTAATATAAGAGTTACTTCTGAATTCTAGAAACAATTAGCAAAGAAAGGCACTATGTAAAATAAATATATGTAACACATTTATGACCAGTTAGTGGTTAACACATCAGACCAGAAACTGGGAGGCTATGAGTTCTAGTTTCACCTTAGTCACGAAGTCATCTGAGCGACCTTGAGCCAGTTCTCTCTCTCCAGCTTAGGAAAAAGACAACAGCAAACCATTTCTGAAAAT
Organism: Naja naja; assembly: GCA_009733165.1. Lineage (NCBI taxonomy): Eukaryota > Metazoa > Chordata > Lepidosauria > Squamata > Elapidae > Naja > Naja naja. The sequence goes on along the minus strand of CM019150.1, from coordinate 136,123,217 downwards.
CTCACTTTAAAAAAAAGCTAAAAAACCCAGTCCATCAGGTGTAGTCATCAGGAGTTATCTTATCAATACTAAAATTATAGTTGAATCTAATAAAGTACAACAGTATTCCACTTTGACAAACACTTATTATTTCCTTAATTTGAAGTTCTTGGAACTCTATTCATATTCTCATTCCTCAGTTAGCAACCAAAATTGGAAGCAGGAACTCCATCACTAAGTAACACAGTCATAAAGCAAAATAACTGTACCAACCTATATAGGCAATTCTAGCAGTTATTTGCAGTAATTAACTAAATAACATATAGTTCTTATGCATTATGTCATATGACTGCTATTTGTGTTTCTCTGCTGGCTTCCCCATTGCTGGTCAGAAGCTAGCAGGGAAGATCACAAATGGGTCTCACAACTGAAACCAAAAATATTTAGGAATTGCCCACCCATCTCTGCCTCCCTGGGATTCAATCCGCATACAGTTCAACATTGTATCTATGGACTAGTTCAAAACATGTAAAACTAGAAGGCAATGTGAAAGAAAATATTTCAATATACTCTCCTCTCAGACAATATTTCTAAAAGCTTCTTGGAAGAGGATTAATTAATGTATTTTATTTGTTTGTTTGATTTTCAAGCATGTATTAGAAAACAAGTATAAGTATGAATATAACATATAAACATATAAGTATAAACAAGCATAAGTATATGCATAATAAATGAGTACAAATAAATAGATAAATGGGCACAGTAGGATCTCACATGACGGTAGGCATGCTGGTGAGCTTATGTATGCCCCTTTACAGATCTCTTAGGAATGGAGTGAGATCCATGGTAGACACTTTAAGGTTAAAGTTTTGGGGGTTTGGGGATGTAACAACAGAGTCAGATAGTGAGTTCCAGGCATTGATCACTCTGTTGCTGAAGTCATATTTTCTGCAATCGAGTTTGGAACTGGTTACTTTGAGTTTGTATCTATTGTTTGCCCATGTATTATTGCAGTTGAAGCTGAAGTAGTCATTGACAGGTAGAATGGTGTAGCAGACAATTTTGTGTACTAAGTTTAGATCAGACTGTAGGCAGCATAGTTCTAGGTTGTCCAGGTCTAAAATTTTGAGTCTGGTAGCATAAGGTATTATATTGCAAGCAGAGGAGTGGAGTACTCTTCTCGTGTAATACCTCTGGACTCATTCAATTGTATTAATGTCCATTATACAGTGTGGATTCCAGGCAGATGAGTTGTATTCAAGAATTGGTGAAGGTTTTATATGCTCTGGTCTGCAGTACAGTGTTAGCAGAGAAGAAGCTTTGCAGAATTAGGTTAACAACTCTTAATGCTTTTTTGGCAATGCTGTTACAGTGAGCTCTGGAGCTCTGATCTTTTGAAATGAGTACTCCTAGGCCCTTGACAGAGTGAGGACCATCTATGAGGTCATATCCGCCCAGTTTGTATTTAGTGTTCTGATTTTTGTTGCCAATGTGCAAGTCAGAGCATTTGTTGGTTGAGATTTGAAGTTGCCAATTGTTCAACCATTCTGACAAATAGTCAAGGTCGTTTTGTAGGGTAGCAGTATTGTCAGTGGTGTTAAATAGTTTTACGTAATCAGTGAAGAGGACACAGTTGCTTATAATATGATTGCAAAGGTAATTTAAGACCCATAATGTAGCAGACCGAGTTTAAAGAAGCAAATGTATCATTTTCTCTTCCAGCTAAGACGTTTTGTTGAGTTCATTTAATGGGTCCATGTGATTTGCTGTCTACTGTATTTTCCCCCCTGGATAAACATTTAATTTTACCCCAGAGCTTTTGGTACTTTCTTGTATAAGCTTTCACTTATGCATTTTATCTCCCATATTCCCTTTGGTGCTTTTACTTAAACAGTGCATAACTTGGAATCCTAAATTTCTTCACTTCAAGTATTTCCTCCTTCTCATGTATATATTGCCTGTGAAACATAATGGGTGAAGCCATAGGAGAAAATTATGGATTCACATTGAAATGATTACAGGATGGTCTTTAATAATTTTCCTAACCAGGGTCATTAAGGATGTATTGGCTCATCAGATCCAGAACTTAGATGAAGCAGCTTTTCCAACTCCATTTTAATAGGGGTATATTTAATGGGCCTGGACATGGAAAATGTTCAGTGGTAGCCCTGTCCAACTTTGAAATATCCAGTATTTAGATACTGCTGGCACCATCATTAATATATTTTCACCACATTAAAGAAGTATTTATTTTCCAAGGCCTTTTAATGCTACTGTGACTGCCATTTTTACTCTTTGCTATATTCTTTATTTAAAGTTTCAATATACTTTAAAAACAGGTTAACCTAATGTTTTAATTGTTTGAATTTTATTGTAGACAGATTTAAGATTCTTTTTTGTAAGAAAGTTGGCACAAATACTTTAAATAAAATATATGCTACAATTCTAGCTAGCTCACAACAATAACAAAGAAAGAAACAAAAAAGAGTAAAACTAGAATCTTGCATCCCAATCAAAACTCTTGAATACATCAACAAATGCAATCACTGGATTCCAATCTCATTGCTTATAGGAATTTTTCATGACCTTCTGGGAAGACTAAAAGGATGAGGGCTTTCCAGTTCCCAGGGGGAAGGATGATTCCCAAGGCAGAAGTTGCTGCAGAAAATACATTTTTATGGGTCCCAGTAGATGGAAACATTTGTAGGAAGGAACCTATTTACCGTATCTGGCTTGGTGGAATGGGTAGATACCCTCAGGGTATTGATCATCAAGGAGCATAGCTCTCCTCATGATAAACAAGATGATCCAGCTGGATTAGGGCATACAGTTAAAAATAAGGCCAATACATTGGACTTTGGGGTATTAAAAATACCCTCCCTCTCATTTTTCACTTTAAAAAAAAATACGGTTATTACAACATTATGTGTGTGTTGCTCTAAGCCCATGCAGGTTCTCTTTATTAGAACTTTTTCAGTTGCAGCTCTGTTGTCTTCACTATGCAGATATGAAACATTAGCAGCTTTCTGCTGAATTTTCTAAAATAAAAGTGTGAGAGAAATGAGGAAGAGCAAATCTCTCATTGATAAGATTCTGCTTCCCCTAATAATTGCCGCACTTGTTCAACAATATCTCAAAATCTCAAAAAAAGCTTTTCTTTTCAAGCCGGGTCAATTGACATTAACAGTTTAAAATTTATTGCTGCAAGGTGAATAAAGCTGCAGGGGATGCAGAGAAAGCAGACAAAAGCATAAGGGAAAGTTGTCATCTCTTACAAGTTTACTGGCACAGGTCATCATTCCGAGCCACTCTCTTCAAGTCACAAGGGACAAACAAACAGCAGAAGAAAGCTATGCATGCTATTAAAATTCATAAGCCCCATTGCTCCTTCCCTGCAATTTAATGCTGGCATTTTGTAAATCATCCTGCTGCTTTTTTCCATGGAAAGTAACCTTTTACTTACCTGTATCACAAAGATTGCTGACCCTAAGCAAATGATACTGCAACATTTTAAAGCAAGTGGTCTATCTCCCTTGAAATATGTGAAGTAATGCTAGTAACAACGTGCTCTTTTTTTTTAAGAAAGGAAAAAGAAAAATAGCTGTAGATAATAAAAAGGGCAAACACTTTAAAGACTGCAAAGGTATTATTTGCCATCCAGACATGATTTTCTGCTGGCTTTTCCAGTTAAGTCACAGTAGATGATATAAGTTATCTGACCTTGGCTAATCTCAAAAAAGCTTAGCAAGCTAGACTTGGTTAGTATTAGAACTGGAGCCACAAGGGAATCTCAAGGCTATGGACTAAATTAAGAAGTTGGAAAAAAACAACAGCCGCACAACCATTCCTGAAAAAAGCCTGCAGAAAAGTATTTTAATATCATTGCCAAGAAAAACCACTTGGAGTTGAGTTGTGCTTGAGGAAAGCTACTATTGGCCAGAGAAGCTCAGGCCAGTGAACAATCTCTTAGGGAAATGCTGCTTTGAGAGGGAAAAATTTTGGCATGTGAAGCATATGAATGCTTTGGGCCTGCTTGCCTTTCTGCTAGTTTTATTTATTAAAAATAGTTTACCTGCCTTTTCCAACGCTGAACTTCCAGTTCTCCATGCAGTCCAATTAAATCATGCAATTGTATTTCAGAAGGACATTTTATTTAAAACAATATAAAATAAACACTAAAATAGCTAAATCATCACATTTAGAACCAGCATACCAAATCAATTTTCGTATTTCCAATTGTGCTTCTCCTAAGAGAACTCCAGCCCTTCTTCCATCCTCTTTACCATTAAATGTAAATGTACATTCTTGGACTCATCAGATGAAAGTGGTTGAGACTAAGTAAAAGGCAGGAAATTGGTTATTCTGTTTACTCCCTGTTGTTGCTCTATTACAACTCACTGCTTCCTGAAGCTGGTTGTTTTTTGTTTTTTTTTGTAAATTATGATACTGGGAAGCCATTGGGAACTCAATGCACATACCTGCCTCTAATCTATTTGTCAGTTTTTAAATTATTTTCTTTTTTTTTGCTTATATGAACACAACAATAGATATATACTAAATAGAAAGCAGTAGTAATTGGATGGGTTGGTTCTTGGTTTAGATAGGAAAGGAATGATTACAAATAAACAGCACATATTTGTGCAGGTAGATTGTTTCCACTTCATCACATCAGTTTCCATTTTTCATCAATTACGAACTGTATGTTATGAAGAAGCCACATGAACATCCATAAATTATTTGCTTCTATAATCACTCTCCAAGATAACCATCTGGAAATGCAACTGAAGGAGCAGGAATACATTTGAAGAGGAAGGGAAAGGAAGCATTCTGAAAATGTCCTGTTCATGTATTAGAACACTATGTATACTTCCTAGTGAGAAGGATGCAAACACGAATATGTTGAATTGAAAGATAATTTCTAGATTATATAGAATTTACATAGCATAGCATGAGTCTGTAAAACTGGGTGTTGGTTGCACTTCTGCCATACTGCACCCAAACAGTTTTTATTGTTAGCAGGGAATGCTACATGAGGCTTGAGTCATATCTGTATGTTTCCTCTTATTTTACAGTATGATGTAAAAGTCTCAAATGATCAAAGGCATGTTGGTTAGCAGAGGTCACTATCTATGTTGATAATCATTGAATATGGAAAAATTGTGATTTAGAAAAAAGAGTAGAGTTAATGAATACATGTTTGTAAAGAAACAGTGGAAAGATGTAGTACAGCTCTGTCAAACTCACGACCTGTGGGCCGGATGCATCACACATTGGCCACATCCATGCCCAGTTTAGCAAAGGGGAAAAACGTCCAGGTATATCACATGATGCTGCCATAACAATGCGAGTTTGACATCCCTGATGTAGTAGATCTGAATAAGATGATCTGATTTCATAGAGTTGATCAATGCATGCATGACTGGTATAGATTTGGTTATGAATAAAAAGGTTAAAATGCATGTCAGAAAGTATGAACCCATGTCATCTAGATTGTTCTGATTGATATTCCCAGGTTAGTGAGAACTATTATATAATATTTATTTAGCTGCCTTCCAAGGCCACCAAAAATCAGCTTTGTATTGTTAATTTGAATCAGTGGGAAGAAATTGTGGAGCATATACCTATGTAAAGAGTCTGACTTCCGTTCACTGAAAAGATCTAGTATTGTTTTTAAGGCTTCATTTTAGTCCATGATAAAACTTTTAACATAATCTGGTCTTAGTGTCTCCTGTCAAGTTAATCCTATTGCTATATAAGGGACAAGATGACGAGCTAGCTAAGATTTACTTCCAAACACTAGTGTGAAATTTGTCAGTGTGAAACAAGAAATTCATAGTTTTGTGATAGTTGCCTATTATAAGCTAATGAATAATTGGAACAATAAAAAACAAAGGATGAATTTTGAGAAAAACTGAGCAACATCCTAATGTGATACATAGGAAAAAGTTATCTGATTAGATAGGAACAAAAGAAAAGAAAACAGTAGTCAAAAATAATTAGTCAATATGGTGAACCAAGAATGAATGAGAATGGTGATTAACTAGAACAAGATCTGCTTTGAATATATGATTTATATGCGATATATTCATTTGTTGATGAATATGCTTTAGAAAGGAAGGAATATGCAAAGGGTATTGGGGGAAAATGGACATAAATTTTAAAAAGGGAGAAAGTGAATAAAGCTAGAATGAAAATTGAGCAATTGCAGGAAAAAAGGTTCAAGTCTTGTATGACAGATTTGTCTTTCAAAATAATGAATGGAAAGTGGAAGAAGTTGTTTAGAACAGAATGAAAACAATTATATTATGGGGTACCAAGAAAGGTGTTTGAAGATAGGTTAAAGTTAAACCAATATGAAAATTGATTAGTGAATAAATGTAAAAAAAAATGATATGTTTTGAAAGTAAAGCATGGCTCAGAATGATTCAACACTGGACAAGAAATTAGCCAAGGATTTATTTCCACTGAATATTTAATGTATTTATGGGTACATGTATCGATATTATGTTTACATCTATAGCAAACTTTACATGCTTATAGCAATGTGAATGTACATGTATTTTTGCACATGGATGATCATGCTGGTAAATCTAAATGATTTGTACTCAGTTTTGTATAGATTGAATAACTAGCAGCAAGGAGTATGGAACTGCACTTATCTTTGACAGGAGAATGAAGTGAATGGTTGCAAGCTATACAAAAATGGCAAAAAAAACCAAACTGAAATGAGCAGATAGATGGAAGAATGTTTACTAAATATGAATTAATGGATGGAGAAATTATAAGGTGTGGCATAGCATGTGTAGTATGTGGCTTGTTGTGAGGGATGGTTGTTTACAGTAACAATAACAAATGCTTTTGTATAAGGATATGCTCTCCTCATTTTGCTATCTGGAGAGCTGAGCATAAATATAGTAGGATAAATAAAAGTCAACTGAATGCAGTGGGAATTGGGTATGTAAGAAATGTGTGGGTGGTAAAACAAGAAAAGGTAATGTCAAGAATCAGTGTGTGCTAAATTAATGTGGATTGAATGCAAATGTGAGTGCCCAGTATGAAAGAAGTACATTGAGGTGGTTTGCTGAAGTAGAAGGAATGAATGAGGCTCATTAGATTCACTCGACTGAAGCAGCATAAAAGCACTTGCAATAAATAAATAAAAACATATATGAAGGAAAAATAAATGGGTTGAAAGGAAGGGTGAAATAAAGAATGTTGTGGTTGGATGGAGCTGATGAGATACTCAAAAAGAAAGAGGTGAAGGTTTTAAATAACAAAGGTAATGTAAGACGCAGGGTATGGATATGGTGAAAGCAAGGATGCTTTGTAGAGGCAGAAAGGTATGGAACAGCATAATGAATGAAGTTGATTTAAATGGTGTTCAGCTATGGAAGCTTTCCTTATTTATCTAATGTCTTTGATTTCTTTGATTTATATCTTATCACTTCTCTGAGCTCTGTAAGGCTCTGCTTACTCCATAGTGTAATACTGTAATGCATGCAGAAGATTAGGCAGCCTTGGTTAAAATGTATATTTTAAAGATTGGTAAGTGAATTGAAGCTGACACAGTATCTATATGGTATGAAGTTATACGTAGCATCTTACCTCATGTCTGAAGGCAAACTACTATTTATATTGTTTTTAGATTTAAATAAGATTACTTTCCCATACCTTACATCTTTAGCTACATATTATATTATACAGTTATATTCTCAATATCCATCAGTCTTCCCCATATGCAAATCCAGAGTTACCTTCTAATATCACCAAAGACATTAAAGAAAGTATAAATTAGAAAAAAAATCAGGATAAACTGTAAGAAAGGATGAACTAAAATTGGAAAGATATTTTATTTATACGGTTATGTAAGATGATACAATTTATCTAAATACTTCCAAGATTGTACTTATTTGATATTTTATAAATACATTTTGAAAATCAGAATTCAGATAGAGAAATAAATGCCTATTTATCCATCAGTTCCCTATTGTTCTGTCTTCTCCATTTCATTTGCTTCCCTATTTCATTCCAGATAGCTTAGAAATTATTTCATTAGCCATTAATATTACACATATTTCCCTTGGTTTATTGAAAATAAAGTTTTAGTTATGCCAACTAATATTTCCACATTGTGGAACAATGAATTAGGTCTTAAATAAATATTTATTTTAAAACCCCATATTATTTTTGTCTAAACTCAAAAGTAGAAATCAATTTAGAGTGGGGAAACATTCTCAGACAAATTCATTATCCTAGAAGAAGTCACATATCATTTGCCAGTTAAATAAAATCAACAGGAAATAATTCAATCAATTGATTGCAAATGCTAGTCAAGCACTGAGAGGTATGGATTTTGCCACTTTCAGCCTGAACAGCCTAAACATTCATTGAATCTCTTATCTCCTTTCCTTTGTTAAATTGTCAACTCTGTCACTGAAGATTGGAACTCTAGAGACTCATGAGTTACAGAGGTGTCATCTGCTAAGAAACAGAATGATGATGAGCTCCAAGCTATGCCAAGACAGCACAGTTTTCTGAAATATTTGATTCACATTGCAAACAGACTGCACAGACTGTTGTAGCCCACTGCAGCTGGAGTTGGCAGCAGAGTTGGCCAGTAGTGAGGAGGTTGGGGAGGAACCTGGGCTGGGCCTGGAGGCTAAGGAACATCTGGAGGAGGGCGCTACATCAGAGGCAGAGATGGGGCCAGGGCAGGCTGGCAGTCAGCAGCTGCCTTCAGACTTAGACAGCAGTGAGGTGGTGGAGCTTACAGAACTGGTTCCCAGCCTGCGCATGTGCAGAGCTAGCAGAAGACAAGAACAATTGAGAAAGCAGGGTCGACTCAGGAGTAAGGCCACACGTCGGAGATGATTGGTCCCTCCCATAGGACATAAAAGAGGAGTGAATGGGACATGAGCTTTTGCAGGAAGCAATTAGTTTGTTTGCTCAGAACACAAGCTTTGAAAAAATCCTGTTTCACTCTGTGTCAATCCTGTTTGACTCTGCAGGCTTTGTCCTGCATCTGGCAATTAGTTCTCTGGCCTTATTCCAAGTGTGATAAGGTGGGTGTTTATCAACATTCCCCTGAAAGACTGTATATGAAGCCTTGTGAATGAATGTAATTCACAGCTGTGGAAATAAAAGAGGTTTTGCTGGGATTAAGATTGTGTTCTATGATTTCTAAGGAAACCTGAGTCAGAACACAGACGAGGCTGCAAGAAACAGGATCATTGTTTCTCTAACTCTATAGCAAATAACTAGGTACTGTCCAGTTATTTTAGTTAATAAGACACTCAACTCTGAGTGGTTTCACAAAGAACAAGAACAACATCCATAAAAAATAACTACCCAAGAAAATAAAACTACCCTTCCATATTCCCTTGTAGTTTTAAGAGCTCTGCCAATTGTCTTAACCCAAGGCCTGAGGAAAGAGCCAAATTTTTAAAGATTGTTTGAAAGCAGGCAAAATAACAGTCATACAAATATCTGAGGGATATCACCTGTTTCTTGCAAAGGGAAGGTATAGTGCCAGAGGAGGCACACGTCCTGGGTCCCACCACATAAGTTTGTTTAATTGAAGGGACTTGAAGCAAGCTAATTTTGTCAGAACACACAGGATGAGCAGGCATTAGGGGAAAGTGGTGATCCCTAAAATAACTAGGCTTTGTGTTATTTACCTCCCTATGACATAATCAGCATTTGAATTGCACCACAAATCCAAGTGATAATGAGTGCAGCTCATGTAGCAGAGTGTCATATATGGATAACAAGCCTAACCCATCATTGCTTAGGCAGCCATTTTTTGAACCAGCTGTAGCTTCTGATGATCTCCAAGAGTAGCCCCATACAGAGTAAGTTACAATAGTCTACCTGCAAGTTAATCAAGCTATGAGTGACCATGAGGAGAGTCTTTCAATCCAGAAATAAGTGCAACCTTAAGTAATTGGAAAGAAGATGCCTCAGTCTTCTCTTATTTGCTGCTAGCCAGATTATATAGATTGGGAATTGATGTCTGGAGGATTAGAAGGATTAGAAGGATTAGAAGGACTATGAAACCTAGGGCCAGAGGTGGGCTTCACATAATTTAACAACTGGTTTGCCTAGTGCAGAACTGAAAATGTGCCTAGTACAGAACTGCTTGCGCGCGGTTTCAAACACAAGTGATTTCACGTGCATGGCTTCCAGCACATGTTCTCGGGCAGTTATGGTGAGTAGAGCAGACGAGGTACAGAAATCAGATGGGCTGCATGGGCAGAGTAAGTGAGCCAGAGAGTGAGATATATAGGATGGAATAGCACTGGGGTGGGTGGGCAGGCCCAGCCGGTGGTCAGAACTAATGGTACAGGCGAACCAGTCTGAACTGGCAGCAACCCACCTCGGCTTAGTCCTGATATTCTGGTTAGATGACCAAATTAGATAAAAAGCATGAACAGAACTGCCACTCTGATATAGAAAACAAATTGTGAACAGTTTATCTTTTATTAATAAGTGAGAGGTGTGAGCTACTTACATAATTGTGAGTCATCCAATGTTATTATTTATTTACTATATAGCAAAAATGCTAAAAGGCACATTACAATTATATTCTCAATGAGCAAATATGAAACTATTTACTATATACAGTATATAGTATAAAACTACTATATATGTGTGTGTGTGTGTGTTTTATTATATAGATGTTGCTATGTTAGGATATTATCTTATACATTTTGATTTTCATATTGTGCAATTTGTAAATTTTATTAGTTAATAAGTGAATAAAGAATCACTATTATTTTCTGATGCCTGTATTTAAAAAATGCTAGAGATTACACTATTTTTCTCATAATTGTTTCATTAATGATTATTTTATGATGAAAACAATGTTTTAGTGTATTTTGTTATAGTGAGTTAGAAGCTGTTTAGTCTATTTTTGTCATTGAACAAGAAAAGGAAAGGAAAGGAACCATAACAATAAGGAACATCATCTCTCTTACCTGGGTCAGAATCCCCTGGTATGAAACTAGAAGTTTAAAAAGACAGATTCAACATATTTTACTATAGGTTTTTAAGGCAGCTAACTCCTATTTACAAGGGAAATCTCATTTGGAGCAACAAATGGCAGTAAGGGACCTTCATTTGGTTAGGCTGGTAGAAAGAGAAGTCACCATTGGCACATTGGAAATATGCCTTCCATAGGACCATTCAGTGTGCTTGTGAAGACTCAGAATGATACCCTGCATTTTCTCAGTCCACAAATTCTGGGACTGGCCATGGGAGGCCTCTTTTCTGTTATCTGGCAGAGGCTTCCCCATCCACCCATCCACCTATCACTTCTTTATTGCATTATTTTTAGAGCCAGATCACTGAGTGTGGGAAAGAAGGACAGATAACTTGTATCTGTTATGGAGATTTCTAGCAAAGGACCAAGATGAGAGATGTCCAACTCTGAGAATGAAGGAAGAACCTTCCATTGGTTTGAACAGTGCCTTGTCCCAGGGCAGTTCACTGTTCATCAAGGTTTTTTTTTCCCCACTCTGCTAGTGTGATGACCCGGGGCATGGCACAAAGGCAACACAGTCACATAAGTAAGAAAAGTTCCTTTAATACCTTCAACTTTGCCCCCAATGTCCAGTTATCTTCGGCTGGAGAAAAAACTCTCCCAAAAACAGTCTTTAAATGAAGGAAGTTCAGTCCAAAAACAAAGTACATATAAACTGTAAATAAAAATTCACACAAACCATGTTGCAGCAATTAACTGGACAGGGCAGGATAAGGAATTGCAGACTTCAAAGACCAACAAAACACACACAGTTGAGAAGATACCAGGAACCCAGATAAGCCTCGACCATAAAAGATAACTCACAATTTGCTGTGAGCAAACTCCCTTTTTAAACATTGTGTTCCCAGCTGCAGCTAATGAAGGGAATTAGGGCCCATTCCTCCCCCATAAGCCACACAACTCACATTGCTCCCTTCTCCATTCCTCCCTGCATGCCCTAGGATGAAAAGGGGGTGGGCCTGGATCTTCCTCTGAATTCTGTCCACCTTGCTCTACCTCTTCCCTGCTCTGCCCCACTGGACTTTGTCCCTTCCCCAGTTTCTTCCAGAGCCACTGGAGCCATACTCCCACTCCCTGTCAGCTGCTCGGCCTCCCCTTTGGAATCAGATGCTGACAAGGGCATGACAGCTAGCTCACAAATAATCAAGTAGTCAACAGGATGGCTCTCAATGCATGGAATTTCAATCTGGCTTAGATTGCACCAAAACCTAAGTTACCATAATCAGTAAAAAAAAATTCTCACTTTCTGAAGTAGTTTATCATATTTTATATTATCTTTTATTTGCAGTAACCCTCTTTTGTCTATGCACTTTTATCTAATATGCTGCATTAACACTGTTGAGCAAATGTATTTGTTTCAGCTATAAGCAGTAGACAAATATTTAATCATAAGATCAAATGTAAAATAAAATGCACTAAATAAAATCTTCATAAATATTTCCCATCAGAAAAATCAATGTTTGTACAGGATTGACTCAGTGGTGGGATTCAAAAAAATTACTACTGGTTCTGTGGGCATGGCTTGGTGGGCGTGGCATGGCTTGGTGTGCGTGGCAGGGGAAGGATAGTGTAAAATCTCCATTCCCTCCCCACTCCTGGGGGAAGTTTACCACCGGTTCTCTGAACTACTCAAAATTTCCACTACCGGTTCTCCAGAACTGGTCAGAACCTGCTGAATCACCTCTGGATTGACTAATGCTTATGGTTGTTTAACTATTATAATATAAATATATTTCCCATTTTCAGTTAATGAACAACAAAAGAAATTATATGCAATATTGTCAACTTTCTCTTAACTATAAATCGAATGCCTTGCTTGGACTATCACATTACACTGTTAAGAGGAGAATGGAATATAACCTTAAAATGCTTTTCTTACAGAAATCTGAAATTAAATAATCAGAAAATTCCATCACATTGAAAAGTAGCATAAAGCTCAATTTCACTGCAATCTGTGTTTCTCTCAAAAATTCCAAGTTTGGAGGAAATGTGAATACTCACTAATTACTTTTGAAATCAAGTGTATTATTTAAATGAATTTGCTTTATCATACTGTATTCCACAAAGCACAATTTTGGAAGTCTTTCAAGACACTAATTTACTTCAATAGTGAAAACAGTACAAACATATCTTTATTTTCATTAATAATATTCCATTTTAAATTCATGACATATCTTAGATTCCTTTCTTGGTGTTCTTATTTTTATTTTGAAGAAACTTTGAAATAGACGCTTGTAAAATTCCTAGTACAAAGAACTGCCAATATATTATTAGAGATACTGTTCCTCTGAAGTTTACCTGAAGTGCGTGTGTGTTTGTGTGTGACTAAAAATCACATCTGGTAATGTGTATTATGAGCAAGGGACATGATCTGGATAATGTGATTTTCCACAGGCAAGATATTGGAGTAAAAATAAGTTCTTCATTAAAGAGCTCATGATGGCAAAAATGCAAGATTAGAGATTGTTGCAAGTTAAGTGTTTTTTTAAAGATAGAAAGCTTAGAAAACAAAATTCTTGTTCAGCCAAAGGCATATATCCCATTGCACATTCCCATCACTAAGACAGTGACATAAACTGGGACAGATTGTCCCCTGTTAATGTATTTGCCTTAGGAAAAATTACAGTGTGATGCAGAGTATTAGAACTACACTGAATCTAAATGTAAAGTGTGGGATCCTTAAAATGCAGTTACTTTTAAATGTTAATACTTTTCTGTGAAAATGAAACCATCTCCCCCATAAAGTTACTCCTTCTAATGTTGATAGAGTTTAGCTTCTTACATTTTTGTACAGAGAGATAAATGCAACAAATAAGAAGGCATGTATTATTCACAAACCATGATAGAAACATCTTGTACTTTTAACTCAAGTTATAGACTATGTGCTTCCTTTTTCAGAATTACTGAAATGTGTTACATTTCCCAAGTGCAAAATATATTTGGATTTTTTATTCATGATGATGTGTATAGTGTGTTCCCATTAAGATTAGCAATTGTAGCACAGACCCCCTTCCCCCCAAATGCCCTATATTCAGCCATAATTAAAAGCATAATTTTGATTTTAATTTGTCCACAGGTCAATTGAAACAAATATATATATACCGTGAGTAGGGTGGAGTGGAGTGGAGTGGAGTGGAGTGGAATCGAGTAGAGTAGAGTAGAGTAGAGTAGAGTAGAGTAGAGTAGAATAGAGTAGAATAGAATATTGTAGTTATATGATATGGAGAAAAAGTGAAGGAAATGCTGCTCTTCACTTAAGTCAAGATTCTCTATGATAACTTTACCCATCAGAATTTGCTCCTTTTTTAGGTCCTGTAGACCTAAACTTTTATATGCACACACACCCTTTAGTGTAACATTAAATGTCTACACTTATCACCAAACTGTGAATACCAAATGAACATAAATAAACAATTAAAAAAGACAATGAAACTTTGGAAAAGGTAGATTTATTGTAGCAATGCTTCACAGTTTGGGAACTCCTGCTATAGATAGTTCTTCTCCTACTTAATACTCTCCAAATTACTAAAATAAAAGTTCCCTAAATTCCCATCTAGGTGTGATGACCTGGGGCATGGCACAAAGGCAACACAGTCACATAAGTAAGAAATGTCCCTTTAATACCTCCAACTTTGCCCCCAATGTCCTGTTACCTTCGGCTGGAGAAAAAACTCTCCCAAAAACAGTCTTTAAGTGGAGGAAATTCAGTCTGAAAACAAAGTACATATAAACTGTAAATAAAAATCCACACAAACCATGCTGCAGCAATTAATTGGAAAGGGCAGGATAAGGAATTGCAGACTTCAAAGGCCAACAAAACACACACAGTTGGGAAGATGCCAGGAACTCAGATATACCTCAACAATAAAGGATAACTCACGATTTGCTTCCCACGAGTTGCTGTGCGCAAACTCCATTTTTAAACACTGTGTTCTTAGCTGCAACTAATGAAGGGCATCAGGGCCATTTCCTTCCCCATAAGCCACGCAACTCACATTGCTCCCTTCTCTGTTCCTCTCTGCATGCTCTAGGATGAAGAGGGGGTGGGCCTGGATCTTCCTCTGAATTCCCTCTGCCTTGCTCTATCTCTCCCCTGCTCTGCCCAGCCAGACTTTGCCATTCCCCAATTTCTTCCACATTCCCACTCCCTGTCAACTGCTCGACCTCCCCCTCAGAATCAGATTCTGACAGGGGCATGACACTAGGAAAGTAGAATACATCAGATTGGACAGGATGCTGTATTATGAAGGGGGTGGGGGAGAGAGAAGAGAGAGAAAGAGGGAGTGAGGGAGATGACATATAAAGTTCTTATCAAATCTACAATAATACGGCTATCTTTACTGATAAAGAGTAGAATTCTCGGTTTTGAGACTTCTGGGGAGTAATGCTAGACTAAGAAGGTTTCATGTTTTCAGAGCTGATAATTGCAGTGGATAGTAGACTTGGTGAAAGAACCAGTTCCTGGAATCCATCTCCAGAGAAGGAGAGGACTTGGGATCACCCAGAGAGCTCCTTACAGATGCCGCCCCCTCCCAACAACAAGATGTAAAATAGCCATCTCCCACAGGTTTTAGAACTCTGAGAATAGGAGAAATAGCCTATGATTGGATCCTTTGATAAGGATACTGGGTTCACCCATCTCCATTCTCCATTATTTTTTTACTGGAAAAGTCTTATAAATTGTTTTTTGGACATTAAGAACCTTCAGAAGGGCAAGTTTTATTATACTAGGTGATTTTTCTCCAACTGACAGCAAAAAAAAAGATTTATGTAAGTTTAAAATGTAAAGAAAACTGATTTTGTTTCAAAATAAGCAATAAAAGAGCTATTAGAATGTTGATTTGGAGAAGATTTTAAATAGGAATAAAAGATTGCCTGAAAACAAGGTTTTGAAAAAATATATATAAGAATGCGATAATAATCACAAAACAACTGGAGACTGTGAACAAGAGCTTTATTATTAAACTTTTGCAAAAGGGAATTCTGCTCATGGCAGAAGACATGATTCCCAGGAAGGCTGGAGTTTATATACAGGTTCAAATATACAGTCTCTGCCCCTTTCCTGGATTCACAATCTATCCAAGCTACGTATCTCCTTATGCCACACCCATATTATTTTAGCATAACACCTGTTTCCTTGTCCTGTTTTTCTCTTGGTAAGTACGCCATCCAAAATCCCATCTCATGGAAACCCTCATTCTCATGGCTCTCATGAGATGTCCATCTAAGCACAATGGATTATTAACAGGTTTCCGCTGGGTCAGGATGTCCTAGCATCTCTCATATATATCTGTAAGCCAACATTGCAGACCCCTATTCCAGCCAAGAACTTGACATTTTACTTTTGAAACATAACAAGTTACAAAACATAATGTGTTTGTTAGATATAGTTATATAACTGTCCAGTAATCATTGCATAGTTCAAATATCGGATAGAATGGATTTTCTTCTGTTCTTCATTTTCTCATGTGCAACTTACAATATGTAATTTTCACATATAACAACAATATTACCTGATGTTATTTAAAATCCTGGGAAATGTTCTGGATGAGATAAAAACATGATAGAGAAGATCTTGCTGGTTACTAGAGGCAAACAAAAAGAATTTAAAATTATAATTAAAAGAAAATTCCCACTAATGCATAATGGAGAAAACATTTTAACTCTGGAAGAATGTAAGGATACTTAACAACTTGTTTAATAAAAAAATAGGCTTAAAAGAAAAGATAGAAGAAAATATAGTGGAAACTCAGGCTGTTTTGGACATGGATTTAAAAGTGACAGGATATAAGACTGGCATTGACAAAGATTTTATACAGAACCAACAAATGAAATGAGTTTTTAAGTTCCAGAAGAATGACTTGGATAGATGGATCTTAACTCAGAAAAGTGACTTTTCTGTTATACTTATGAAAGTATTCCTGATAAAAGCAAAAGAGAAGAAATCAGCTTTTGGGATACCACCTAAAAGAAATAATCTTTAAAGCTAAAACTAAGCTTCACAAAGTGGGCCATTCTGATCAAGATTAAACTGTATATGATATTTTCTTTACTGAGAGCTCTAGCAGTTTCTAGCAGGATGGATTTAACTCAACCAATCTGAAAGAATATTGACTGCAAGTGGTTTTGCTTGCAGGAGGAAAGTGTTACAATGGTACCTTGCTATTTGTTATTAATGGTTCCAGGAGGTGTGATGACTACCAAAATGAGTACAGGTAGTCCTTGACCTTTCCTTGGGCTCACAATTGAGCCCAAAATTTCTGTTGCTAATTGAAACATTTGTTAAGTGAGTTTTGTCCCATTTTATAACCTTTCTTGCCACTGTTATTAAGTGAATCACTGTGATTGTTAATTTAGTAAAATGGTTGTTAAATGGATTGGGTTTCCCCATTGACTTTGTTTGTCAAAATGTTGCAAAAGGTGATGGCATGACCCCAGGACATTGCAACTGTCATAAATATGAGTCAGTTGCCAACATCTGAATTTTGATCACGTGACCATGGGGATGCCTCAATAGTCATAAGTGTAAAAAATGTTCAGAAGTTACTTTTTTCATTGCCTTTTTAACTTTGAATGGTCACTAAATGAACTGTTGTAAGTTGAGGATTATGTGTACTACACAATTTTTCCCATAAGGAATAATATAACGAGTCACAAGACAGCTGACACCAACAAGTTCTAGCTTCTGTGTTGAGTGCCAAACAAGTGATAAGTACCAGGACAAAAATTGCACCTCAAAAACCCTTAAGTACCAAATTCAATGAGTTTCAAAGCAGTTGAATTCCAAGGTACCACTGTATCTCTATTTTGATGATCCCTATTGCTTCTAAACAACTTTCTTTTTTGCAGACATTGTTTCAGGTTGGTTGGGCTAAATCTATCCAGCTAGAAATTTTACTGGAATCACATGGGGGCAGGACTTAAGTAATGAAAGAAGAAATTAATGGAGAATAACAGAAGCTTTTAAAATGTCATTATTTCATGATTCTTTTTATCTGGAATAAGATATTAATTTATCATCAGCAAAATTGAGTACTACTTGAACAAGAAGCTTCACTGAATGTGATGACATAGTTAACCAAACTGTACATTAAGATGAAGGGCAAACTTAACCTTGTGCTTTTGGCATATTCCTTTGATCTTAGCATTCCTTTTTAATCCATTTGAAGGCTTCCAGGTTATCACTGCAAGGTGAGCAGCAAGAGATTTTAATGAATTATGGTTGCTGTTTTATAAGGTGTGAAGCCCAACAGTTCTTAAAAGGAAATTCTATACAGCTCACTATGACTTTCCAATGGTGTGGTGCCTTGATATTTCTGCCTCTTCATAAATAATTTTGATGAATGGTAGAGATACTGTACAGTTACATAGAGGTATTTGATTGGTTAATAGTGGCATAAGAAAGATAAATTTTGTTTAACTTTAGTTTCTCCTTTTTTAGAGAATGTCAACATCCTAGTGGCAAATTTGTCTATACTCTAAAAGTACTATTTCATCATGATGAAAGATACATTTTAGCAGAAGTTCAAATATCTTTATCATGTTTGAGTTCTAGCAGCAATAATTTAAAACTTACATTTATCAAAGGAAAAGACAGAACATGGCTTATGTTGACCTGCAAGATAATTAATGGATTATTAAAGAATAGATTATTAACTAAATCATTGCTCTGTTGCCCACTTTTTGCATTCTAACCATTTATTTAAAAAAAAAAGCATAAATTATATCAGGAAGATTCTAATGGAACCTTAATCATTACTTCTCAGCACCAAATCGCATTCCCTGAATGTAGCTGGTACTTGGTATCCCAGAAGACTAATATATGATTCCTAGAGATTTGACATTAAAATTAAATAATATTGTGGTATTAAGAGATACGTTTTCTTACATGATTTTCAAGACCTCTTTCACCATCTATATTTTACACTACTGTAAATAAGACAGCTACAGGTCAAATGAAATATGACTCCTCACTCAAAAATTGTGTCATAAAACTTATTATTTCAGACTATTAATTTCGTATACCAAAAAAGATGTAAGTTTATAGCCATCCTATCCTATCAAATTTAGAATATTTCCAAATATAGAATAGTGAGTATTCTTCTACTACACTGAGAACATTTTAAAGTGTAAGAGTTTGTTATAGAACTGGAGTTGGTTCAAAATAATGCTCAGGCTTGTTCCAATATTGTGAAATTGGGAAGTATTATTTGTAATACTTTGAAATATAGATACATCATTTATCAGTAAACTATATATTTATGACGTCTGTAAAAACTTCTAAAACAGAAATTTACAAAGACACATATCATTTAACAACTGGAAATATAATATTTATAAAGCCAGAATAAATATGATATATAAATATGCTTATTTGAAATTATATTACAAAATAATTCCCCTTTTAAAGTCTAGGTTTGTATGTGGGAATGATACAATTCTCTAAAGAAAAGTTGTTAGTGGTTTGAAAATATGTATACTTCCTTTGAAAATATAGGATATTTCAGACTAGGAAGGAGCTCCAGATAATTTTCTGTTTTTTGAAGTTTTGAGCATTAATATTTTGTAGACAAAATAACAATATCCATTCACTATTTATTTATATATTAATAAAATCTGTGTAGCCTCCCTTCTCACAAAGCATAATTCTGGGTGCAGATAACAGTTGAATAACAATAAACATAAAATGAAGAAATACAAAAAAATATAAAATCCAGATTAAAAAATAAATATTAAAAAAATACAAACTTTAGATGAAGGGATAATAAGAAAGGGCATATAGAAATGAAATCATCTGAGTAAGTCTTTGGTTTCTTGGAAGCACCATGTATGATTATATAACCATGTCTCAAGGGGCTTCTGGAATGTCAAAAGTAATGAAGGTACTCTTATTTTGGGGGCAGTGGAGGGAGATTTTGTATAAAGTGGGCACCATAGCAGGCAAGATATGTCTCCTTAGATCCAATTGTAGGTCTCTAGCTCATGGGTGTCAAATCTGCCATGTACGTTGCTGTCACATGACATATTACGAAGTTTTTCCCTTCCTGGAGCTGAGGTGACCATGCCTGTGGGTGACAGCCCACAGGCCACCAGTTTGTCCTGCCCTAGCTGATGGTATCCACAGCATGTTTCTCTGCCAGATCTAATTGGGCAGACTAATGCAATTAGGGGGGCATGGTGGTCCCTCAAGTAGCCATGTCCAATGCCATGATGTGATTTAAGAATTAAAGTCGGTATCTTGAATTGGACCTGAAAGTAAACTGGCAACCATTGCAGCTTGCAGAGCAGTAGTATATTATGCAGTATTTCAGGATCTCATGCCATTGCATTCTGTACCAGCTGAAGCTTCTGGATACTCTTTAAGAGCATCCCCATGTACAGCACACATGCAGTAGTGCAATCTGGAGGTGATTAGGAAATGAGTGACTATAAGTAAGGCTTGCCAATCCAGGAATGGCTGCAATTTCATACAAGACAAAGCTGTGCAAAAGCCCTCCAAGCCATCATTTCCACCTGCTTACCAAGCAGGGGTCACAGGTCTAGGAGACCCTCCTATATTCGGGTTTGTCTGGAATAATGTAATCCCAATCAGCATCAAAGATGCCATGGTCCTGGAAATAATGAGTCCCAAAGTCCAAAGCCACAACTGAAGCCTACTGTTCCCCATGTGGACCCTAAAACCTTCAGACAATGGGATAAGACATTCATGGCATCACTCAATTTGTCAGAAGTAGAGATGTATAGTTGATGGATGAGCTCACTCAATAATCTCATTTGATGTTAAAGAGGTGAGGAGAAAGCACCAAACACTTTGGCACCTCACATAGTGCAACCCCCCTCCCATATCCTATCCATGCAAGAGATCATCCAAAAGTTTGACCAATGTTTCTGTCCCATACCAAGATAACTGAATACTGACTGAAAAGGATCCAAATAATCCATTTCTTCCGGGGTCCTCTGAGGTTGTTGTTTAACCTATCTTCTTCACCACTTTCTCTACTTTATGAAGGCATCAGCAAGTTCCCCCAAAAAGCAAAGGTTTTCAGAACCTAAATGAAAACCCCAATATACAGTATTTCTATATGACAGAATGCTAATTGGTGCGGAAAACTGACTATGAAATGAAATGAAACTGAATATTGTGGAGAACGATAATTCACTGGATTGTTCGATGCAACAGATAGTTAAGAGTAATGTTTTACACTCTTACAGGTCCTTCAGAAAAATGTAATTGGAGTTGAAAACAAGAGAGGAATTCCTTTGCAGGAACTGAGGAGAGCATTGCTCAGATCAATAAATCAAAAAGCTAGTTTTCCTTAGCAAATATGTGAATCAATTCACAGGGATAAATCTGACATTAATCTTTACCTACTATTTAATGAAACTGAACAAGAATGGGAATCAATTTTTCATTAGTTATTGTATTCAAGGATAAATATTATCTTATGTCTACAGGTAAAGTGGAAATCTATATGCTTGATTGTATGTAAGGGAAGCACCTATCATAGGTAAATGATTTAAAGAGTGAGTTGTACTTTATTAATGTGATATAAAATATACTTTTTATACCTCATGAACAATGTGTAAATCCAATATGAAACAAAAGGTTTCTCAAGTTGTTGAAATATTCCAGTGATAATTTGGCAGTAGGAGAAAACAGACAGCAAATAGTGCACCCCTTGATTATAGTACACCTCTGCTGAAATGTAACTTAACATTTGGGATTCATCATCTTATTTCTTTCTGAAGTGAAGAAAGTATGTATGTAAATAAAATCTGGTTGAGATTAAGTTGTAACCTCGATCAATTAGTTTGTCACCAGCAACTTAAATGACCAGTTTTATTAGAACTTTATAAATTCTACTTACAGAATGACAATGTTTTAATTGGCATTAAATTAAAATATTAATTTTAATGTTTTAATTTTAATTTTAATTAATTCTAATTAAGAGATTGTCTAGTGGTTAATGTTAAGTTTGCATGGAGAGACAAGACGCGGAGTGCTTCAGCTCTTATTTATTGTGACTTTCAGCTCAGAACGGACCCGAATGGCTCAGCTGCGGCAGCTATTTATAGCTGGCTGCCGCGGCTGCCAGCCAATCAGAGTGCAGGGTTTTCCCGCACTTTTACAACCAATGATTTCAAACACTTTACAACAACAACCAATCATTTCAAACTCTGCATACATAACACCCCTCCCCACTAGGTTTGGTCCATACTCAAACCCCATCTATCTAATATACTCTTGTAAATAGGTGGGGCTCTTACGGGTACGTTGAGACCTGCGTGATTCAGGTGTTTTGGGAATCTCACCTTGTGAGGAAGGAAATGTATCTGCCAACATTTCCTTATTAGGATTTCTTGTACTGGTAGAACCTGTTTGGTTACTACAACCTGGTCTCTCCTCCCAATCTATTTCCAACCCAGTGTTATCCCCTAAGTCTGGTAATTATGTGCAATCCTCCATTTGTAAAAATGGTTGTTGGGACTGTGACAGGGTTTGGGATGGTTCCTGTCGTGTTAGCTCGTTACACATGGGGTTGATTCTCACTTGCTCATTACCTCCATTATCTCCCCCTTCCCCCCTAGAAAAGGCAGTGGGGATGAAATCCAGAGAGGAGCAAGGGCGATGCTCCAGAGGCAGTCTGGACCGTAACTGGTCTATGTGCCTACTCCACAATGCACCATCCTCAGTTTGAACCCTATAAGACCTGGGGCCTGTAACCTGGGTTATCTCTGCAGGAATTCACAATGGTTCACCTACAAGGTTTTTAGCATAAACAAAATCACCCACGGAGAATTGGCAGGTTTTGCTAGTGGAATCTAATGGTGCACTGGGTGTGTAAGTGGGGTGAAGGCGGTCCAGGGTAGACCTGAGTTTCCTACCCATCAAAAGCTCAGCTGGAGTTAAATTAGTGGATGGGTTAGGAGTGATGTGTTAGATACTGAGTAGTGTTTCAACTTTCTCAGTGATGTCCCCAGGACCCAATTGTTGGAGCTTCTCTTTAGTAAAATGCACCATGCATTCAGCCCGGCCGTTAGTCGAAGGGTGCCCAGGGGCTGTAAGGGCGTATCTGATACCCTGCTATGCTAGATATGATACAAAAAGGTTGGCAGTAAATTGAGGACCATTGTCAGAAACAATAACATCAGGTAACCCATGAGTTACAAAAAGTTTCTTAAGCTGTTTGATAACAGTGTCTGCTGTGGTGGAGGCCATAGGGATAACCTCCAACCATCTGGAGTATGCATCTACCACAATAAGGAAAGTGTGCCCTCTGGTAAGGCCAGCAAAATCAATATGAATCCTGGACCATGGACCCCTAGGACATTCCCATTCCTGTTTGGGGGCGAGAGGTGGTGCAGGCCTGACTTTTTGACAGTTTGGACAGGATGCAACCCAGTTTTCTACCATTTTGTCTATACCTGGCCACCATACATAACTCCTGGCCAATCCCTTCATTCTAACAATACCCGGGTGACCCTCATGTAACATTTCCAAGACCTCTTTTTAAAGTTTTGCAGAAATAACCACTCTGTTACCCCACAGAATGCATCCCCTTAATACAGATAATTCAGTTTGTCTAGATTTAAAAGGTTGGGAAACCTGAGGTAGATCTTGAAGTGGCCAACCTTTTTTAACCCAACCCACAACGGGAGCCAATAAAGTGTCTTTGGCAGTTTCTCTAGCAATTTCAGCAGCATGGACTGGAAGCTTGGCAACAGTTTCTAGAAAAAAGGTGTGAGTCTCAGGAGCAGGGTCCTCAGTGCGCAAAGGAAGTGGGCAGCGACTCAAAGCATCTGCGTGCCCAATGTCTTTTCCAGGTCTATGGATAAGTTTATATGAATAAGCAGCAAGGAATTCAGTCCATCTCAGCATTCTGGGTGACAGGATGACTGGCGTTGGTCTATCTCCTGCCACAATTCCCAAAAGTGGTTTGTGATCTGTGACCATGATGATTCTTCTTCCATAGATGTATTCGTGGAACTTCTTGACTGCTGCAACGATTGCCAAAGCTTCTTTGTCCAGTTGACTGTAGTTCCTCTCTGCTTTAGTTAACGTGCGAGAGTAAAAAGCAATGGGAGCTTCCCTCCCACTGGGAAGCCTGTGGCTCAGCACTCCCCCACTCCAAAGGGGATGCATCACAAATTAATACTACAGGTAGATTCTCAGAAAACTGTATCAATACACAATCAGACGTGATTAGTCTCTTGATATTGTTAAATGCAGTTTCTTCTTTTCTGCCCCAAACCCATGCAGATTTTTTATCCAGTAATCTATGTAAGGGTTCTGCAGTGGTTGCTTTCTGAGGTAGAAACATATGGTAGAAATTAACAAGTCCCAGGAATGCTTGCAAGTCAGTTTTGCATTTTGGTCTGGGGGCTTCTTTGATTGCCTGTATTTTGGCTTCTGTGGGGTGGATGCCCTGTTTATCAATCATATATCCCAAGAATTCTACTTTGTCACTTTTCTTTTTTTACTTTTAACCCTGCTTTTTTGAACCTGGTTAGGACTTCTCTGAGTTTCTCATGTAATTGAGTGTCATTTTCAGCAGAGATTAAAACGTCATCAAAATAAGGCACCACCCCAGGTAACCCTTGTAGCATCCTTTCCATAAGGCTTTGAAATATGCCTGGCACCACACTTACTCCAAATTGTAACCTCTTGCATTTGAATGCACCCCGATGGGTTACAATGGTTTGAGCTTCTGCAGTTAAATCGTCTACTGTTAACTGCTGGTATGCTTGGACCAGATCCAGTTTGGCGAAGACTGTGCCCCCGCCCAGAGAATGTAATAAATGATGAACCACTGGAACCAGATATGCGCTCTGTTGTAGCGCATGGTTCAATGTCCCCTTGTAATCCCCACAGATTCTCACAGAACCGTCAGCCTTGACTGGCGTGACTATGGGTGTCTCCCACCTGGAATGGTCTGTGGGCTCTAGTACCCCTTGGGCTATTAGTTTATCTAATTGTTCATCGATTTTTTCCTTCAAGGCAAATGGTACCCTCCTGGGTTTTAAACGGATTGGTTGTACCTTGGGATCTAGGTTAAAAGTGATAGGGGTCCCCAAGTACTTGCCTAATCCGTCGCTGAAGACCTCTGGAAACTCAGACTTCAATGATTCTTCCCAATCAGTGTTGCTCACGTGATTGATGCCAGTTACTTCGATGCCCAGTGGGTTGAACCACTCCAGTCCCAGCAAACTTGGGCGATCTTTATCTACGATAGTGAGTGGTAGGCATTTGATGTGGCCTTTGAATTTCACGTTGAATTCTCTTATTCCAACTACTGGAATCTTGTTCCCTTGGTAGTCTTTAAGAGTTAATGCTTGTTTTTTGAAGTGATTCTTTTGAATGTCTGGTATCAGTCTTTGAATAGTGTCCCATGACACCATGGATAAGTATGAACCTGAGTCCACTTCCATTTGGCAAGGTCTTCCCTCAATAAGTACCTTGACATGCACTTTCCTATTATTTAATGAAGAGGAATGACCAATAGTTACTGTTTGATGAATTTCATTTTTTCCATTTGCTTCTGTGCTGCGCCCCATTTTCTTGCTGGTGTTGTTTGGCTTGACTTCTCTGTCTTTGTTGTTTGCAACAAGCTTCCTTCTGTTTGGTGGAGTTCTGGACGATTTGCAGACTCTTGCAATGTGCCCTCTTTTTTCACAACAGAGGCAAATGGTGTCCAGGAATTTGCATTCAGTGCGGGGGTGGTTTCCCCCACAACCTATGCAATGGAAATCTCGCCTCTTTCTTCCCAGGTCGGTTCGTTTCCGCTCCATTCTGAGTCTGTTGATTGCTTCTTCTTCTCCACTGTATTCTGACTCAGATTCAAGTTCATCAAAATGAGTTGTGGTGGTCTTTTCACTATCACAATGGCCTGTAGTCTTGTTCATTTTTCTCATGGCTGCTGCTGAGGTTTTGGTGGCTTCTGCTGAGGTTGCTTCATCTATGGCTTCTTTCAGCGTAATTTTTGGTTTCATAAGTAATTTGCTCTGCAAGACCTTGTCTTTAAGGCCCAATACAAAAAGATCGTGCATGGCCTCCTCTAAAATGCTGAATTCACACGCACCCCCAATGTTCCTTAAACTTGCCATGAAGTCACTGATGCTTTCGTTTTCTCCCTGATCACGGTGATAAAACTCGTGTCTCCTAATGAGGCACGATACTTGGGGCATGTAGTGTGCCCTTAAAAGTCTTTCCAAATCAGTCCATGCCATTACCTTCACGTCTGCTGGGGCAGCCAATGCCTTCGCCATCTTGAAAACCGCAGGACCGCAATAAGTAAGAAAAACCACTCTCTTCCATTGCTCAGAAATGGAGGCCAGATCATTTCCTTCTAAATACATCTGAAACCGATCTGCATACGACTCCCAGTCTTCATTCTTCGGATCGAACGGGGCTGGGGGCGTGTTCAGCGCAGCCATCTCGCTCTTCTGCATTCTGTGTTGCCTTCTCCTTGGGAAGATCCCACCTTCGTCGCCAGTGTTAAGTTTGCATGGAGAGACAAGCTCTTATTTATTGTGACTTTCAGCTCAGAACGGACCCGAATGGCTCAGCCGCGGCAGCTATTTATAGCCGGCTGCCGCGGCTGCCAGCCAATCAGAGTGCAGGGTTTTCCCGCACTTTTACAACCAATGATTTCAAACACTTTACAACAACAACCAATCATTTCAAACTCTGCATACATAACAGTTAAGGCACCAGGCTAGAAATCAGAAAACTGAGTTCAAGGCCTGCCTTAGCCATGAAAGCCAGCTGGATGACTTTGGGCCAATCACTTTCACAATTTACTTCATAGGATGACTGTTGTGAGATAAACAGGAGGAGTAAGGTTTGTTGGATATGTTTGCCACCTTGAGTTATTTGTAAAAGTGATGAAGATTGGATATGAATAAATAATTAATTCAAAATTTGCTTTAGTCAGAATTTGATAGTATTTCCAATAAAAAAAAATCTGGTGCATAGAGTAAGAAAGAATTCTGACTGAAATAATAATTATTTTAATACATGTGTGATGAAGTGATGTTATTGAATATTCTTTCTTTTTTATTTATTTATAAACATGTATCCAGAACTCAGTGGAGATTATTTCTCAGTTAACCTGCATGATATCAAACTGAATACATCCAAAATATGCAGCATACTTCTGTTGTAAAATTAATGTATTTATGCAAATAATACTAGTACTTCTTTTAAAAAAAATACTGAAATAAAATTGAATGTGGTCAGCATCTTATATACAGCAATGGAACTGGCTGTTCTTGTTCAGAAAGTAAATTAATTGATGCACCCCAGTAGAGATGTGTTTGCAGAATTGCCCAACTTTTTCCAGTGTATTTTAGAAAATAAAAATGTGAAGTAGGCAAAAGTGAGCTGCTTAATATAGTTTCATCATGTCATAGATTTATTCTGTGTATACCTTTAGCTTACTTCTGCACTGTGATGATATTCTTGGCAATAGAAATTATTTTTCACCATAAATATTGCTCAGTAAGGAGGAATAATAAGAAATATGAATACGTGGGTATGGGTGCATATCAGTAATCTATCTAGTGACTGTAAAACTAGTACTGACTTGAGATAAAGACTTCTCTCCGTCTTCTCTAAAAATTATTCTACACCTTTATCATGTTCTGAATTTTCTTAAAATAAGCTAAATTAAGTAATATCTGCTTTTACTCATATGGGTATTTAAATCTGACTGTGCTGAGGCCCCTGTGGTTTAAAACTGCTGTAGCAAAAAATGAGGTAAAAAGTATTTTATTTTCCAAAAGGTCTGAAGGATTTTTGGATGCATTGCTTTTTCCCCGAGATGTTTTATTTTCTTTTTATCATCTTTCCATTCCTTCAATCAAGATAAATCAAGGTTGCTTTTCAGGTCCTTTCTGTCCAATATAAAATGATGTTGACTAATTCCCATGGGATGGCTCAGACCTGGAAGAAGTATGTTTGATAAGCAACTAGGATTGTGCTAATGAGGCTCTAATTCAGAATGGAAATTAGTCTGTTTAAACATATGTTGCTGCTCTTTCAAAAAGAATGGTCTCTTGATTACTGAAGTAAAGACCTGGATTGGAAAGTTAAATTTCATTTTGGTTGTGGACAAGCTAAGTGATAATTGAGAAGCAAATGTAATCAGGGTTGCCAGTTTTAAAACTGCTGTGCTGAGAAACAGAATGGAATTACACGTAGTCTTCAACAAAACCTGAAGTTCCATTCTGAAATTTATTTTTATTTATTTATTCAATTTCTATAGCTGCTCAACTCAATCAAGTGACTCTCAAGTGATCTCCAGGATAGCTTTTTTTCTGTTCCTTCAAATGATACTTGCCACAGGAGGAGGTAGAGGAAGTTGTTGAAAAATATTTGAAGTTACTCTACATAGGTATTTTCTGGCACACAAAAAAATGACAAAAGTATATAGTCACACTAAGATACAAAGCTAATGCCACTTTATAACTAGATATTCTACCTGGCCTATTTTGTTTTATTAATGTAATGATGTAGTATACAAAGGAACCATTAATATTTGGGTGCATAATATGTTAGTATGTATTAATAAATACATATGTACCATATGCATTGAGAAATGCATATGTACCTAGCCTTACGCTGAATAGTTAATTAAATTGGGGGAAATGACTAAAATGGGAAAAAATATTTACCCTAAGAGTTTAGCATAATCACAGCTGAGACTTTTTGCACAAATCTCTGTCACTGAGATTATGAATAACAGATGCAGTTTGCCAAATTTAATAGTAGATAAAATTTGTCATAGATATTATGAAACTCTTTTAGTGTATTTTTATTTTTTTCCCTCTAACAGCAACAATGATAAAGGATATTCATATATGTTCTGGTAAGGCTTTCATTAAAAAGTGAAGTAAACTATTTAATTAAGTTATCAATTATCTGTTTGCTTATTAACTACACCACATCTGCTTCTCCATTGCTGGAAACCAGGGCATGAACATTATAACCTTATAGTTACAGCTAGCAAAAGCACATGGTCTTCGCTTATTATAGAAATGTATTACATTAGATTCTAAATAAAGATGCATTTATTTTTATTCATGTCTCATATTACTTTCCCATCAAAATCCAGAATCCTTACGGTTCGCAAGTATAATTATAGACCTAGAAGCTTCCTTTTTCCTAAGCAACAAGAAAAACACACTGTATAGCTACGTCCCTATTACACTTGATTTTTCAAATAAAAAGTATTTGTTTTACTGTTGCCTCTCATGGGTAAGTAAAATCTGTATACCTGCCACATATACCTATTACTTAATGCTGCCTCTTCTTATACTTATAATGAAGCATTCTGTGTGGCTTGACAGATTTTAAGTGTCATTTAAACACAGTATATTCTTAGCACAGTCACCCGTGTTAAACAAAATAAATCTTTTTGGCTAAGATTAACTATAGTAATGGGCTTTTTTCATTTATCACAATAGAAATACATGATCAAGCTTATTTGCCATGTCTTTTACAGTCTCTAAGATTCTCTCTCTCTCTATTTTTTTTATTCTCTATGATTTTTTTTTAAAAAAAACCCTATTACTCCATTGGGAACTTAGGGGAATTTGATTTTTTTCCCTGTGATTGTCACTTGCATTCCTTTGTCATTTTTTTGAGTGAACTGAAAACCAAGATAACTTGCAATCTCTTTATGTAACTCTTAATTATCTGGGGAATTTATACCCGTCTTTTTTGCCAGCAGCAAAACACAATAACAGTAAACACAAATGCCTAAAAGTACAGTTTAAACCTGCTTAAAGCTCCATGCAAATGCATTTATAAAAACAGGACAAAATATAAACTTATTTTCTCCCCACAGCTTCAGCAGACTACGAAACCTAAAACTGGTCATATGTTAGGAGTCTCCTGTGAATTTTATTCTGCTAGTCAAAGCCAACTATAGGAGGCAGTGCTCAATTCTGTTTCAAGGCCATTGAGCCAGCACTGTTGAAAAACATTTCCACAGTCACGGATAGATTAATAGTTACCACCATGGTGGAAAGGTACCAACACTCTGTGTCATGATGACACAGAGTGTTATTACCTTCCCAACATAGCAGTGGTGCTTGGGTCTCAAATCTGGAGTTATGGCAAATGTCCCCCTCATTTAATGGGGCAGCAATATCTGGGGAATTGGAAGCAAAAGCACTGTTTACAGGTCCTCCTCTCTCCATCTACCCTTTGCTTTCTCCAAACTTTGAAGCATCCCTAATTTTCAACCTCCTGAGAGGAATTTAGGCATTAACTCCCCTACCATCTTTCTTTCCATTTAGCTTTACAAAATATTTAGCATTCTGCCCATTCATACCTAAGACCTAAACATGTCTAGGGCAATATAATCATCAACGTTAAAATGGCTTCTGTTCTGAGATATACCTGGTGGCCAGATTGTTTATGATGCAGATTGCTGTCAAGCACAGACTGGCAGACTGAAGCAGAAGCTTCCTAATCTATTGTTTTCTGCAATAGGTAATTTTCAGTCTAAATTGTAGCAGTGTGAAGGGCAATGTTTTAAAGACAGAAATGATTACCATATGTTGATTTTCATGGCACTGACAGCATAAATAAAAAGAAAATGCTTAATTGCTCTGAGTGGGAATGCTAATAAGTAAACAGTATGCATATGTAGAAATGATTCTCTCTCTTTCTCTATCCCTCCCCCTCCCTCCCTTCCTCCCTCTCTCTCTCTGTCTCTTTCACACACACACACACAAACACACACACACACACACACGTCTGTATGTACATAAATCCTCCATAGAGATCCATCTCCAAGATTTAGTTTGGACATCTAGTGTTAAGTTTGCATGAAGAGTCAGACGCGGAGTGCTTCAGTGAAGAGTTTACTAGTGACTACAGCTCATAACAGACCCGATTTGGCTGGGCTGCGGCTGCTACTTATAGCCAGCAGCCGCAGTTGCCAGCCAATCAGAGTGAAGGATTTTCCTGCACTTTTTAAACCAATCATTTCTGACATTTTACAAGAACCGTTCAAACTAAACCAATGACATTCAAACCTGCATACATAACACCCCTCCCCACTAGGTTCAGTCCATACCAAACCCCAACCTATCTAATGTATTCCTTTAAATAGGTGGGGCTCTTACGTGTACGTTGAGACCTTCGTGGTTCAGAAGTTTTAACGTTCTCACCCAGTGAGAGGGGAAATGTGTCTACTGACATTTCCCTGTTGGGACTTCCTGTGGAAGAAGACCCTGTTTGATTGTTACAATCTGGTCTCTCCTCCCAACCCATCACCAACCCAATGTCAGCCCCCAAGTCAGGTAGTGATGTGCAATCTTCCACTTGTAAGGATGGATTTTGGCATTATGACAGGTTTTGGGATGGTTCCTGTCGTAATGGCTCATTACACATGGGGTTGATTCTTGCTTGCTGATTATCCTCATGTTCCTCCCCCTCCCCCTAGAAAAGGCATTAGGTATGGGAACCAGAGAGGAACAATTGCGATGTTCCTGAGGTAACCTGGATCTAAGCTGATCAATGTGCCTGCTCCAGAGGACTCCATCCTCTGTTTGTACCCTGTAAGAACAAGGGCCTGTGATTTGAGTTATTTCAGCAGGAATCCATGAAGGTTCACCCATAAGGTTCTTAGCATAAACAGAATCACCCACACTGAACGTGCAAACTTTGCTAGTGGAATCTAGTGGTGCATTGGGTGCGTAAGTGGGATGAAGGCGGTCAAGGGGAGACCTAAGTTTCCTACCCATCAACAACTCTGCTGGGGATAAGTTAGTTGATGAGTTAGGAGTGATGTGCTGAACACTAAGAAGTTTTTCTCAGTGATGTCCCCAGGACCCAATTGCTGAAGCTTTTCCTTGGTAAAACGTACCATGCATTCAGCCCGGCCATTAGCCGAAGGGTGCCCAGGGGCTGTCAGGGCATGTCTGATACCCTGTTGTGCTAGATAGGATTCAAAAAGGTTGGATGTAAATTGAGGGCCATTGTCAGAGACAAGAACATCAGGTAACCCGTGGGTTACAAAAGGCTTTTAAAGCTGCTTGATAACAGCATCAGTTGTGGTGGATGCCATAGGGATGACCTCTAGGCATTTGGAATATGCATCTACTATAATAAGGAAGGTGTGCCCTCTGGTAGGGCCAGCAAAATCAATGTGAATCCTAGACCATGGGCCCCTAGGACATTCCCATTCCTGTGTGGGGGCAAGAGGTGGGGCAGGCCTTTCTACCTGACAGTTGGGACAAGATGCAACCCAGTTTTCAACCATTTTGTCAGTACCTGGCCACCATACATAACTCCTGGCAAATCCCTTCATCCTTACAATTCCCGGATGACCCTCATGTAACATTTCCAAAACTTCCTTTTGTAGTTTTGCAGGAATAACCACCCTGTTACCCCACAAAATACATCCTCTTAATACAGATAATTCAGTTTGCCTGGATTTAAAAGGTTGGGCAAGGTGAGGTAGATCTTGAAAAGGCCAACCTTTCTTAATCCAGCCTATAACAGGAGCCAATAAAGTGTCTTTGGCAGTCTCTCTGGCAATTTCAGCAACGTGTACTGGAAGCTTGGCAACAGTTTCTAGGAAAAAGGTGTGCGCCTCAGGTTCACAGTCCTCAGTGTGAAATAGAAATTGGCAACGACTCAGTGCATCAGCATGTCCAATGTCTTTGCCAGGCTTGTGGATGAGCTTGTATGAATAAGCAGCAAGAAATTCAGTCCACCTCAGCATTCTTGATGACAGGATAGTGGGTGTAGGTTTGTCGCCTGCCACAATGCCTAACAAAGGTTTGTGATCTGTGACAATGCTAAATGTTCTCCCATATATATACTCATGGAATTTCTTGACAGCTGCAACAATTGCCAATGCTTCCTTGTCCAATTGGCTGTAATTCCTCTCTGCTTTGGTCAAAGTGCAAGAGTAAAATGCAATAGGGGCTTCCCTCCCACTGGGAAGCCTGTGGCTCAAAACCCACCCCCACTCCAAAAGGGGATGCATCACAAGTAAGTACAACAGGCAAATTCTCAGAGAACTGTATCAGTACAGCATCAGACGTGATTAGTCTTT
Organism: Naja naja; assembly: GCA_009733165.1. NCBI lineage: Eukaryota > Metazoa > Chordata > Lepidosauria > Squamata > Elapidae > Naja > Naja naja. The sequence continues at coordinate 136,090,118 of CM019150.1, read as the reverse complement.
TAATATTGTTGAATGCTGATTGTTCCTTCCTGCCCCAGACCCAAGCAGATTTTCTGTCCAATAATCTGTGTAATGGTTCTGCAATGGTTGCCTTCTGAGGTAGGAACATGTGATAAAAGTTAATAAGTCCAAGGAAGGCTTGCAAATCTGTTTTGTGTTTTGGTCTAGGGGTTTCTTTGATTGCTTGAACCTTGGCATCTGTAGGGTGGATGCCATGCTTGTCAATCATATAGCCCAAGAACTCAACCTTGTCAGTTCTAAGAGTGCATTTTTCTTCTTTGACTTTTAACCCCGCTTTCTTGAATCTGGTAAGGACTTCTCTGAGTGTCTCTTGTAATTGAGTGTCATTTTCAGCAGAGATTAACACATCATCAAAGTAAGGCACTGCCCCTGGCAGTCCTTGGAGCATCCTTTCCATAAGGCTTTGGAAGATGCCTGGTGCCACGCTTACTCCAAACTGTAACCTTTTACATTTGAAGGCACCTCTATGAGTCACAATGGTTTGGGCCTCTGCAGTGGCATCGTCAACTGTTAGTTGTTGATATGCCTGGGCCAGATCCAATTTGGCAAAGACTGTGCCCCTGCCAAGTGAATGTAATAAATGATGCACCACTGGAACTGGATATGCGCTCTGTTGAAGCGCATGGTTCAATGTCCCCTTATAGTCTCCACAGATTCTTACTGACCCATCAGTCTTGACTGGTGTGACTATGGGTGTCTCTCATCTGGAGTGGTCAGTGGGCTCTAAAACTCCTTGAGCTATTAGTTTATCTAATTGTGCATCAATTTTTTCCTTTAAGGCAAATGGGACCCTTCTGGGCTAAAAAACTAAAAAAACTAAAAAAAACCCTAAACCAATGACATTCAAACCTGCATACATAACATCTAGGATGAACTGGAATGATTTGGATCAAATAAAGGGAAATATATGTGCTTTATAACTGCATCTATGCAAATGTTCAAATTCTGAGGAATAAAATGATTGCCTTTAAAAATAAATGTAAATGTTGGCATGTCCTGTGAATGAAAGGAAATAAGAGATGGGTTGATAAAGCAGAGAGTGGAAAACTGAAGAAATGAATTAACCGAAGCAAAATAAAATGTGAATGAAGTATGTGAATAAAGAAAAAAGAAAAAAAATCACAGCCATTGTTCATTTAGAGGATAGACTGCCACCAAACATATATAGCCCAGGTGGTAACAAGATATGGTTGCAGTGACAACATACATAAAGAAATTTACTTTTATGTTTCCCTCCCCCTAATTTTTTCATCCATCCAAAAAGGTGTGTATGAAGCAAGGACCACGGGTAATGAGTATGATCCTTTTAATCCCTAAAACTATATTCTTTGTTCTTTTAACTTGCTTTCACTCACACCAAAGCTATATAATAATATAAAAAGAATCTTTTTTGATTAATTGTATGATGCTCTGTTCATTGCTAAATACCCAAACTAAATCTTAAAAAAGGATCTCTGAGGAGGATTTTAATTTTATGTGGAAAGTTAGAGATATACTTCCAACCACAGGGGACTTAACACTACCAAATGGCTTCACTATGCGTAGGGTTTAGGTTTTGCTCCAAGTAAGAGTACAGTCCTGTTATACAAAGAAGGAGGGATCCTTGGCCTTACTACAGGTAGATCACAATGGTTATGACGTAGGTGGAATACTTCTGAGTCTGTATGGAAAAAAACACACACATTTGCCTGATTCTTTCCTAAATGTAGAATACAAAACTTGAATTGCATACCTGTCAACTATATTAGAGTGGTGGATTAAAATAAGTAGCCATGATAAATAAATGTTCTCTTCTCAGTCTGTGAAAAAACACTGAATGATAGAGATTGAAGATTGATGGAGGACTGGATCCAAGAAAACAATGCAGTAAAAAAGCAACTTGGAAGTACATGTTCAGCTTACTTCTGTGTTTTGTATTTGTATTCCTCCTTACTTCTTCCTTCCTTCCTTCCTTCCTCCCCTCCCCCCCTTCCCTTCCCTTCCCTTCCCTTTCCTTTCCTTTCTTTTCCTTTTTTTTTCTTTCTCTACATGGATTTGTGCTGCTGAAAATGCTTGGTTTTTGAGGAAGCTTGAATAGTTAACCTCATGCCAGAGGTTATCTTGTGTTATCTTTTATTTTACATTTTCTTACCTACTTTCTCAAAGAGTTCATCCCATGGTCCTTAATGTGTGCTTTCTTGACCTTTATCTATTTATCACTGGACTTATTTTTTTTTATTAAAACGCAAATGAGGCTTTAGAGAGCATTTTAGGATACAGGGCACAATGATCAGTTTTCATAGGATGAGCTGGATTTTATGTGATTGGTTGAAAAGTGTATAATGTGTTAAAATTCTGCCTCAATTTAATCTGCTATCCTATTTATATAATGTTTGCAATCTCTTACAGGAACAGATGTGTTTTTTTTAGAAATAGGAACTTGATAGGCCAATAACATTCATGCTGCCTGATGACATGTAAACAAATTATTTATCCATTTCTAAGATAAAGAGAAATAAAATCTTCTATAGATTTTTTCCTACCTCATTTGTATGAAAGAACCACCTCTTTAACCCTATCAAAATCCTCACATCAAAAAAAAATGTAATAATTAATCCCCATGGCAACAGTTTAGTAGTTTAGTACTTTAATAGTTGTTTAAAAGCAACAACCATTTTCATTATAGGAATGTGAAGTTTAGAGTTTTTCTTTAAGTTCCAACATAGCAAGGGGAAGGAGTATATGTGTGTGTTTGTGTGGAAGTGTGTTTAAATTTTCATCAGTACTTTCCAGCTTACAAGCTTTCCAGCTTCCTGCACTTTGTCAAAACCCAGGAGAGTCTGTCATAATAGAAAACTTCTCATATGGGAAACTTTGCTTCTTTCAGATCACAGAACTCAAACATGGAGAGGGAAGACTGCAGGCCACTGAATACTTCTTAATGGGGGGGGCAGAAATGCTCACTTTAGAAAAAATTGTATAGGTTTTAAAGCAAATTTACTAAACTGAGTTTCCAAAATGAATTCCTAAAGAAATTTGGAAATAAACAAAGAAATCTATAGTATGAGAACCGAATCATTTTCTGAATATAGAAGACAAGTTTTGCCATAACAGTAAAACACTGAGGTTGTTTTTGCACATTATTAGTGAAATAACACAGACTTGCACTAAGCTTGGTGTTAATTTTGTTTAATGGTGTTTTTTTGTGGGTTGATGTTGGTAAATCTGATGTCAGTTACTAGTTCAATACTTCAAGCAAATCCAGGAAATCATTTAATCTGGAAATCAGGTTAAATATGTTGTATAGATATAAAACCACTGAAATGACTTCAGAGCATATTATAAATTGAACTAGATGCTATGAACCAGAAAGGGGAATTCAATATAGATCTGATAGTTCTTTATAACACTCAAGTCTTGTCTTAGCATTTGCAATTTGCCAAAATTCTTGGGTTATGTTTGCTTGTGTGTGTAGATATTGAGATATTGACCAGCACACACTCCTACAGAGACATTTCCTGAAGGTGGGCTCCAGCACGAGTCCAAAAACTTGGAAGACAAAACCTCTGGTCCTGGTGATGGACCCTGATTAGATCCTGCAACATTATCCCAGGACATGTATGTTCATCATCATTTGTGAGAGTATTGAGATAGCTTCCCTAAATATAAATTTTGCATTCTTTGTAATACAAATGTCTGATATGATAAGGATTGCTACTTTTCTTTTCCTTATAGGACTCTATCAGATGTTTAGTAGGAGCAGCCTTTGGAATTAAATATGTATGCTTTTAACTTCTTCCACATTTACTTCCTTGGGGACTATATTCCATTGTCTTGAAGCCTACAGGAGATGGACTTTTATATGGTACTTAACAGCCAAGCTTCTGGAAGTGGAGGATTTTCAGAAGGGTGTCTGAAGCCTTGTAAATCTGCCCAGTTAATGTGAGAAGCTGTCCCACGTATAAATAAGTTCTCAAACTCTAAAGAATAGCTTTAGTGCCTTAAATTGTGCAAGTATATAGTACAACTGATGACCCATGCAGATTGTTCAGCCGGAAATGATATATCTAGCATCTGTCAGAAACCTGCAATCTCACAACACTTTTCAAAAGTAGATCCACTGCAGTAGTTAAGACAAGTTGTAATCAAGTCATGAATTTTTGTTTCTAAGTCTCACTGGCTTAGTTAGTGCAGTAACCACAGTTGTACATCAATCCAGTCACAGGCGGAATATAAAGAATACTCCCAAACTGTGGGGAATACAATTATAGTATATCCTGAACAAGCTTCACCTCAGTCTCAGAGTTTAGCTTTTTTTCTTTCCAACAGAACTTCCATCTTGTCTTAGATTTAATTTCAGCTTCTTCTCCCTCACCCAGCCAAATGTCAAGGTTAGGCAATGTACAAAGGAGATGATTATCTCTTTGAATTTTTAAAAAATGGAACAATAAAAATAACAATAATAACATATTGAAAACATTCTATTGTAAAGCTTCCAACACAAGAGACAAGAGAGAATCCTATAGAACATAAGTCAAACAGTTCCCAAGCACATTATCCTATGCCAGGAAAGACTACAACCATTTATAAAGTGATTTTATAGTACTTTTTGAAGTACAATTCCCAGTGTGTCACTCTCTTTTCCATGGGAGTGCCCGCCCTCTGGAATCAGCTCCCCGTGGATCTCCGTTTGGCCCCTGATCTCTGCTCCTGCCGCCTAAAGACCTGGCTGTTTCAACAGGCCGGCCTGGAATGACTCGGGGAATGGGATTTTAACTGTCTTAATTTTAACTGATGATCCGACTTGTTTTGTGTTTAATTTGTTTTTATTGTACATTTGTGATATTTTAATGTTCGCCACCCTGAGTCCTTAGGGAGAAGGGCGGCATACAAGTCGAATAAATTATTATTATTATTATTATTATTATTATTATTATTATTATTATTATTATTATTAAAGCCAAATTCACAATGCACATCCAGGCATAAGTTACACAATGCTTTTCTCAAATACTTATGGGTAAATTTGTCCATTATAGCTTTTCTTGTCTTTTCTTCTTTCCTTTTTTTTCCTCCTCTTCTGCTTCTTTCAAACAGAGCAGGCATACCCAGTGTTTTTCTAACTCATCATCTTCTCATATGACATCCCAAGTTTGCTGCTTGCCAATTATTGCCTCAAAGGAGTAGTCTGCCTTTATTTGTTCCAGACTGCTTGATTGATTTTTCTTGCAGCCAATCAAATTCTTATCAACTATCTCCAAATACACAATTTGAAGAAGTCAAGCTTTGTTTTCTCAGTTGTTTCAGTTTCTCTCTCATTGTCATATGCTGACACTGGTTTAAAAACTGTAGTCTTTCTTCTCATTGAAATGTACTTATCCTCCATGATAAATTTGTCAGTGCCTTTCTCCCCAGCATCAATCTTCTCTCTACACAAACATCAGTAAAAGTACTCAGAAAATAAAATGTTTACCTTCAAAATATCATGCAACAATGTATTTAGAGATGTCTATCAGTTTTTTATTCTTTTTCCTGTGTGTTCTTTCTCATCCATATGTCATTAAATCTAGTATTATTTTACTTTAAATATTTTTCAATATTTTAGATTCTTTATAATTAATTCTAAAATCTTATTTTCAGACTTATCTGGACCATTAGTCTGAAACTTTCTTAAACTAATGTTTTAATCTTTCACTGTTTCTTCCAAAACAACAACCACAATAACAAATCCTTAAACTTTTTTAAAAAATTCACTAAGGATTGAAACTCAACCAGTGCTGCAAAACTTGTTGATCTAAAGGTTGCTAATAGCTGAAAAGCCATTGACAAGCTATTTCCAATAGTGATTAGAAAAGAAAGTACATGTGAATCCAATGTCCTTTTAAAAGCATTGACTGCGGTTTGAGGAAAATGGCCATTCCCTCATTCCCCCAGACCTTTAAACTCTCCAGAGAATGCTGTCTCAAAGAAAGAGCTGTTCCCATAAGAGGCCATATTTGCATTGTAACTTCTTAGGCACCACTTCTGTTGAGAATGAAATGCACTGTATGAAAAGATACCACATCTGTACTAGAAAGTGTTTGTGTTTCATTGTTATGAGCTACATGAAAGGGTAATGTACCTTTGGTGAATACATTCTACTTTTAGAAGCTAGGTGGCCAGAGTAATAAATTAATGTCAGTGTCAAGCTCCATTAGTCATTAAGGTAATTATCTGATTAATTAAATAACACTTTATTTTGACTCTACTTTCTTTACAAAAAATAGCAAAGTACATCAGCATCCAGGTTAACGAAACAAGTTTTCTATGCCAATTTATGTAGTAGGTTACTGAATTAATATGCCATGTTTGCTAAATAGGGAAAATATTGCATCAGACAATATTGTAGGAACTATGCAGATAACTTAAAATCAATTTATAAATCTTTCCAGAAGTTTCCAGTACTTATATAGATAGAAAAAAGAAAAATTCATTATTCATTGTCTACAAAATAATAGTGCTTTGCTTACTTCATATCAAACTTTGTTTTATTTGACATACTAGAGACAGTGTCAACTATTATTTTTCTCCATGGGGAAGAAAACAATCAACAGTGATGTGCAAGGCACAATATTTTCTGTCATTGTCAACTATATTCTCCACACTAGCATAGATTATTCTTCTGTGGCAGGGAAGTTTGGTAACTACTGTCATTTGACAAAACTTTTCAATTTATCCATGCCATGACAACCATAAAGAATTCATAAGTTGTATAAATTGTCCCTTTTCCCCTTAAAATATACAGAACAGCATACAAACAAGAACAACAAAGAAACATTGGCTTTGAAATCAATGGAAATTCATTTTTAGAATTCTTTTAAGGACAGGGCAATATAAGCATCTCAAGGAGCAGGGGAAGTAATTATATGCCCAGAAACAAAGATGAAAAAGCTATTTTGCTCCATGACTTTGTAATATGTTTCCTTATTTTGGCATGGAAAAGTTGTCAAAACTTATGAACAACTGTGACAGTGTCAGAGTGCACACAGTGCGGCTAGGTGAGACAACCCAGGAGCAAATACAGCACATAGAGGTTTGTATTTTAAATAATTGTTTATCTCTACAAAAACTATACATACACGTACTAGGCAAAGGTCAATCAATCAATCAGCAATCAGCTACAAGAAGAGAGAGAAATACATCCCAGCAGGGCGTCTCTTATAATAAAGCCTCTTAAAGTGGTAGCAATCAAATAACGCTGCTGACTCATTACTACCATTGCATCATCATTACAGCTTACAGTATTATGCATTACAGCATCTGGTCAGATATTAAATCATCATTACCCTGACAGACAGAGATCCTTGGCAGTTTTAATTATACAAGACACTAATTGATATGATTTCTGTCCAGAACTGCTCTTGTGGAATCTCTGAGTTGAACAAAAGATTTTACTTTAATACAAGATATGTCACACATACAGAGCAAATAGTTTCGGGATAATATTATTTAGTTTTTCTAACAAAGATTACATCTCTTTATTGACTTTAATGCAGCACCATGGTAAATAAAATGGCAAGCAACAATCATTTTTAAGTCAGTTCAATGTGCTTAATAAACATTTATGTGGAATTTTATCACTTCAAACCTCTATTGGCTTAAATCACTGGGCACTTCATACAGTACGTGTCAATTAAATGAGAAATGTAAAATGTATATTTGTTATTATTGTGTTTTTATTTGCTATGCAAACCAAAGCAAAGCAAAAGACTGAAGAGAGAATCTACCATTTTAATTTCAAATTACACATTTCTTGATAGAATATATTGTTCAATGAACAGTACTCAAAGCACATGAAAAATCAATTCTCGGAATAGTGTCATGCATTTTTCAATCCCTTTATGCTGTTTTCCCAGTGTATTGACTTTCTGAAATAAGTTAACAGCACATACTTTGTCAGTGGCACAAACATGCAAGATTATAGCAGAAGTGTGTAATGATATTATTCTAAGAAAAGCTTAAGGACTTACTTGTTTATTTTTTTTACTCCCTGTGGACATCCTGCTGGTTTTCTTCATCTCTGTCTTCTACTATTTCCCAAACTCTCAACTGTGTATAATTGTATAGCATTGTTATTAGTTCATTACTTGACTCCTATGTAAGTAAAACCAATCTCAAAATCCGCACAGTACCAAAGCTGCTATTTTTTTATTTTTTTCTCCAAATTATCTAAAACATTTGACTCATCTTACTTTAGCTAGCCCATTGATTAAGTGTCATTAAGTTGGTATTGAATCTTGCTGACCGCATAGATAGTCCATGATCTCCTGGCTCTTCAGGTATTCCAACAAAGCACCTATCACTACTGTCATCATCGATTTTGCTACTAGTGGTCTTGTTTTCCCTTCTTCCATTTTTACCAGCATTATAGGCTGCTTGACAGAGAGAACCAACCTAAAACTAAGGAGACATTTCATGATAGTGGGAACAATTAATCAGAGGAATGGATTGCCTTCAGAAGTTGTAGGTGCTCCATCACTGGAGGTTTCTAAGAGTAGATTGGACAGACATTTATCAGGAATGTTATAAGGCCTTCTGCTTGAGCAGGGGATTGGGTTAGAAGACCTCCCAGGTCCCTTCCAATTCTGTTATACTGTCTTAGTATAATGTCTTAGTATGTTTCCAAAATATGATAATCTGAACCAGATCATGTAAGCTTTCAGTGAGAAATCTGAATGGATTTTTTGTCTTCTTTACTATCTATGGTATTCTCAGGACTCTTCTCAAAAGCCAAAATTCAAAACTATCAGTACTTAAAAAAAAAAACCCTGCTTTTTCAAATTCAACTTTTTTCTTCATGGAGTATAACAGGGAAAAAATGTCTGCACAATTCTCATGTTTATATATCCCAACATCTGAATATCATTTTCCAAGGCTTTTATTGTTACTCAGTCAAGTGCTAGTTTATGGTATATTTCATATATCACTGGTTCTTTTACTATTGAGTTGATCCTAAAAGGAAATGCTATCCATCATTTCTGTATCTTCATTGTCAGTTCTAAGGTTGGGTTGCTATATATGTTGACATTAGTTTGGTCTTATTTACATTTAATTTTAGTTCCATTATTTTTTTCTCTACGAGAGTTTTCATTCACTACTAGAGTTTTCATTCATTTGAATTTTCAGCTATCAGAGTAGTGCCATCAGCATAGCACAGATTATTTATGTTTTCTCATCCACTTTTAAGAACTACGCTTATCTTATTCTAATACAGCTTCCTTCAATATATGTCCAGATGCAGGTTGATTAAATAAAAAGAGTATACAGTCTGTATTGCATACTAATATTTTTCATTGATAATACTCATTAATCAGTGGAAAACATTTTTTTTTAATTTAAGGGTTATGTTTATACACATGTGTGTATCTTTACATGAGAACATTCCCTTTTCTCAAATTATACCAGTAAAATTATACCAAATTATGTGTTGGGTTTGTGGATACAACTGAGAATCTGAAATAAGATTTGAAAAAATAAATTCTGCATGTCAAAAAGAATAGGATATATTGACACTAAGCAGCATTAATGTACAGGTAGAAACCCGCCAGTGGTGGTTTTCAAATTTTTTTACTACTGGTTCTGTGGGCTTGGTTTGGTGGGTGTGGCATGAGTTGGTGGGCATGGCTTGGTGGGCATGGCAGGGGAAGAATACCGTAAAATCTCCATTCCCTTCCCACTCCTGGGGAAAGGTTATTGTAAAATCTCCATTCCTCCCCACCCCACTAACCTGCTTTCCAGTTCAGTTCTCCTGTACAGTGCAATAAAAGAAGACCCAGCCAATCAGCTGGAACTCTGGAGGCAGAGAATAGATGGGGCGGGGCCAGTCAGAGGTAGTATTTGCCGGTTCTCTGAACTACTCAAAATTTCCACTACCAGTTGTCCAGAACTGGTCAGAACCTGCTGAATACCACTTCTGGAACCCACCTAAAGATGATCAACAACAAACATTTTGAAGGATATGGAATGGAACTGAATTGTGACACTAAATTAGGTATTTTATTTTATGTTATATAGTCCCAAGATATTGGGAAATATTAGGTTAAGGAGAGCTGTTCTAAATTTAAAACTCTGGAAGTATTTTATTTTCTTTGAAAATTCTTTTTTCATATTTATTTCTGAGTAGGCCAGATAAAACACTAACATAATAAAATAGAAACAATCAAAAATAAAGGAAAGAAATAAAATATTATTGCTCCAGTATATAAAGTTCTTTAAGAGGCAAACAGGATTCTTATATTTCTTTGTTTTATTGTCATTAATTCCTTGAGGTGGGGTAGAGGAACTGTGCACAGTATCTTAGAAAGTTACAGACATCAGGTGTTCAAGTAGAGATAGTTGTTCCTATCCACCAAATTTCATTAGTCCAAGTTATTTTTGAAAAAAAAGAATGAAACCTAAATTTGAAGCCTGAGGTGAGATACATGCTTTGCTGTATGTTAAAGAGGCAATGGATTTTCAACACATGTAAACAAATAGTATTTGAACTGGAATAAAATGTTGGAGATAATGAAAGTTCAAAAACAAACCTTTGAGGAAATCATAGCCGAGTGTTTTTTATGATTTTTTAAAAATTATTTTGTTTTGTTGATTTTTATTTTAATTTTCCTAAATCCAGGTATTTGATTCATTTCACAAACCCAAATCTCATGCTTTTAAATTTTGGTTTTTGATTTTTCAGATGGTTTTTCAATTAGATAAAAGCATAGGAAAATATCTATAAGATTGGTAAATTATTTTCTACAAATGGTCAAATCTTTTAATAAAATATTTAAATCAGGAAAAATGTTTCCAAAATTGCATACATTTTCTTCTGTAAATCTTTTTTTTTCAAAGTGATGTGAGAATGGCATGAGTTTAAAGATTAAATAATTGAAATTAACATTATTCATACATCACTATAAGGTTCAAGTGAATGTGGCATAAATATCTTTTTAAAGTATGCTTCTATTTTTTTCATACTTCATTTCCCATATTTCTTGTATTCTGTACATTTTTACATTTTATTTTTTTTTTAAAAATATTCTTTGAATATTTATATTTTATTCACCCCCGTTTAATAGCTTATGTACAAGGATTTTTTTTAAAAAATGGAACAACTTGTACTATTTGAAATCATTTAAAATATATACCCATATTTTTTGCACTATAAGACGCTCCAAAATTTAAGATACACCTAGCTTTTGGGGAAGAAAATAAGTGAAAAAATCTGCCTCTGCCTCCCAGAATCCATCGGTATTCAAGGTCAGCTTTAGCACTTTATCGCAGCCTGATTTAGCAAGAGTAGCTGATTGGTGGTTGGATTGGCCTCCCAGAATACCGCCAATCACCTGTTCCAGGCTGCGTGGATTGCCATTGCCCACTGTTGCCATTGCTGCTGCCTATCACTGCCTCCATGCATTCTGTTTTCAGCCTCCTTTTCGGCCCATTGCAGGCATCGGGGACTGCTGCCACTGATCACTGCCACCGCCAAATGGCAGTGAATGGTGGCAGCGAGTGCAGTGGTAGCAAGTGGCAGCAATAGGCAGTGGCAAGCAGTGGTGATAGCGGCTGGAACAGGCCAAGAGTAGGACATGCGGAGGCTGAAAATGGGGCATGTGGAGGCCAAAAATGGGGCACACAGAGGGTGAAAACGGGGTGTGCAGAGGCCAAAAATGGCCGAAGGGTGGGGGCCAGCCAGTGGGTGTGGCTTTGGCAACATTTGCTCTATAAGACACAGAGACATTTCCACCCACTTTTTTGGAGGGGAAAAGAGCATCTTATAGTGTGAAAAATATGGTAGTGTAACAAGTGTGATTTAGTGATTAGAGTGTTTGAGTTCTGAATTCAAATTTCCTCATTCAAGAAGCTCCTGCAGCAGTCTAAATTCTGAGGATTATGTTGACACTCAGAATTGAGGTGACATTTGCACACTTAAGCCATTCAGTGGAAATGTAAAATGTAATGCATATTTAGCTGCCAATCTTTAAATCCAGAAAAATCAAGTAATGTAGAATCTGTTACTCTTTTAGAGCTGAATAAAGAGTGCTTACGTTGTGCATCAGAGTGTGAGTGTGTGTGTGTGTGTGTGTGTGTGTGTGTGAAATTATTCCCCCTCCTACCTTCTGTTACTGCTGTCTGCATATTATTCATCACCTGATATGCAGGGTTATTTTTCTTTTTAGTACCATTTGGCTTTTGAATATTGCAATAGTTTTTCATACTAAGTGATGCAGACCAGCTAGGATTATATATTATTATGGTTTGATTAAAACATGAACATGGGAAGTGCAATGTGCTACAAAACCAGGATGTTGTCAAGAAGCACTATTGGAACAAGGGCAGTGATTTAAACCTTCTCGATATCTCTTCCATAGAAAATGTGCTTGTCTGGTAGTCTTCCAATATTTCAGTATGGCATTTCCAAGCATTGCTACATTAGTCTTTTGAAATGAAAATCCCAGGTTTTGTTACTTGAATATGTGAAAATGCATACACATATGTGACTGCTTGCATATGTGTATGCATGCATACATGCACACACACATACACACACAGTTTCTATTCCAGGACTTTAATTTTGGAGGAAGATGCAAAAAACAATACCATTCTATTTAATACAAATTAACGCATGCATATGCTAAACACTTTTAACGAAAGTTTCATTTTAACACAACGCCATCATATTTTTAAAACATTTTTGTACATTTTCCAACTTAATATAACTTTAAAAACACTCCTCAAAACTGTGAGATGTATTCTTTGAATTAATTAAATTATATCCAGTAAACATTATAGAAAAGTAGTTTCTATGCAATGTTATCTTTTCATTAAATCCCACCTCATAACCAAATACATTTTTATATAACAGGAGGAGAGGTAGATTTTTTCCCCAAATTGTAATAAAATTGACATATCATAAAGTACTGTATTAGTTCCTATCAATGTTTGTTCTCTACTACGTAGTGTGAAACCACTGTAGAATTCATCTATAAGTATTAACAATAAATACCATAAAGATGAAAAATAAGTAAAGCCTACTATGTATAGGGTTTCCAATCATTTATCACTGATCAAATGGTTCAGGCAGTATCTGGTAACACCAATTACCGGTTTGAAAGTAAGAGTCAACTGTACTTAACCTTCCCTTCAAGGCAATTTGATCAAGGTTGCTTTTGCAGGAACCACATTCCATGCAGAAAATTCAAAGCAGTGATATCGTCTTCATTTCATATCAGCAAAACGTGATTCTTAGCCAGCGCGCTTTATTTTTAATGCATTGTTTTAAATTACTGTAAAATATCCATCAAAGCATTGGTTGAAAAAGCAGTGTATATCTTTAAAAAAAATCAAATATGAAATATTTATGTTGAAGCCTGCTTCTAACTATGCACCATAACATGGCTTATCTTTGGCTTAAGCACTTCCAACTGGTTAATATCTAGCACTACCAGTCAAAAGCCATTCTGTACCTTCTTCATCTTCTCTTGATTAGATTTTCTATTATTTTTTTCACAATGAAGAGGCTACTAGGAAGCTGCATGTTATATGGAAAAGAGTATTATTGGAGCATTGCTACAGCTCTTAATAGTTATGGGTCACTCTGGATAGGGCCCTAACATATAAGCAGTACTGTACCAATACTAAACTGAAGGTCAGTGAAGAAATAGCTTCCTCAGGAAATTAATGAGCTCTACCTAGGGTGACAAACCAAGGGTCCTTAAGACAACAGCTTTAGCTCTTTGCTATTTGGCAGGCAGCTATGCCTGCTGTCTGCTGTAAATCAGCACATGCTGAGAAAGTAGACGTTGCTCTGAATGAAGCTAGCAGAATTATTACTGGATGCCTTAAATCTATGCCTCTAAATAAGATCTACCAGCTAGTTGGCATTGCCCTGCTTGCTCTTTGCAAAGAAGCAGGAGCATACAGAAAGAGGCTCAAGTCAACAATATCTAGACAACACCCTTTTTATGGCCTACAACCAGCTCATCAGAGATTTAAATCTGGGAAAAGCTTATTTAGGTTGATGGAAGATGTTGAAGAATTTGAAAGCAGAGTGGATTCATGGAAAGCTACAAAGAACCAACACTGGATGGAACCAATGAAGGCGCTGGCAACTGAGTCTGGAGAAAGCTGGGAAGTATGCAAAATCATTGAATAGACCACATAGGGGTACGAGAAGATCCAGAGACACTCTAAACAAATGGGGCTATCTGGTGGCTTCTGACCTTTGCTTTTGTGTGACATGCAGACAGCAACACATATGTTTACTGCCCTTTGTGTCCTGATCAGTGTACACTTGAAGTTTTAGTTTAGTTTTAGTTTAGTTTAGTTTACTTTATTGTCATTGCACCTCGTACAATGAAATCAAATACCATCTTCAGTGCACATCATGACCATGACCATGAAAATAAACACAAACACACATCCTTCACCCTTCACACATTGAACCGGAAACCCCTGACACCACACCAACACTGCACTATACAGCAGAATTCAAAAGAGCTACTGCCCTGGGATAGAAGCTGTTTTTCAGCCTATTTGTCCTTGTTTTTATTATTCTGTACCATCTGCCAGATGGTAATAGTTCAAAAAAGGGGTTCCCGGGATGAGATGGATCTTTTAGAATGTTTTGAACTTTCTTAAGGCAGCGAGAGCTATAAAGCTCTTCCAAAGAGGGGAGAGGGCAACCAATGATCTTCTGGGCAATGACATTAAACCTCTGGAGTGCTTTCCTATCTGCCACTGTGCAATTGGCAAACCATACAGAGGTGCAGTATGTTAAAATGCTCTCTATGGTGCAGCGGTAGAAGGTCATCAGCAGTTTTTCATTCAGTTGTTGTTTTCTGAGAAGTCTCAGGTAGTATAATCTCTGCTGGGACCTTTTAACCAGGGCTGCAATGTGGGCACCCCAGGTCAGGTCCTCTTTTAGGGTAACACCCAGAAACTTAAAACTGGCCACTTGCTCCACTCAGTCTCCATTGATAAGCAAGGGCTGGATGTCTGATCTGTTCCTTCTATATAAGCTCCTTGGTCTTATTGGTGTTGAGGACCAAGTTTAATAACCAGTCCAGCTCATCTTGGTAGGCAGACTCATCCCCCCCCCGGAGGTAAGTCCCACCATTGTTGTATCATCTGCAAATTTAGCAATAGTATTACTAGCGTGAGTGGGAATGCAGTCATGCACATAAAGAGTATAGAGTAAGGGACTCAACACGCAACTCTGTGGTGTACCCGTGTTAAGAATAAGGGCCAAAGAGGTATGATTACCTAATCTGACCCTCTGTGAGCGGCCAGACAGGAAATCCATAATCCAAAGGCAGATTGAATTAGAAAGCCCAAGGTGCAGAAGTTTAGACACTAGTCTATGTGGAAGAATTGTGTTAAACACAGAACTAAAACCCACAAAAAGCATCCTCACATAGTCCCCCCACTGTTCTAGATAAGTCAGAGCAGTGTGAAGAGTGATGGCTATAGCGTCCTCTGTAGATCTATTTTTTCTGTATGCAAACTGGTGTTTATCAAATGTATGTGGAAGACCAGAAATGATGTGCTGGCAGACCAATTTCTCAAAGCACTTCATGGTAATAGGAGTGAGTGCCACTGGTCTGTAATCATTGAGGTTACTGATAGGGAACTTCTTTGGCAGTGGAACAATGGTGGAAGCCTTCAAACAAGATGGAATAGTAGACTGGGATAAAGACCGATTGAAGATCATGGTAAAGACTCCAGCCAACTGATCAGCACAGTTTTTAAGCACTCAGCCAGAGATACTGTCAGGACCAGTTGCTCTTCTAGGGTCCACAGCCCTCAGAATGCTCCTCACCTCCTGTTCCTCCACAATGAGGTGGGGCTACAATTGGCTGGTAGTTGTATTTTATCTGTCTCTGATGTCTCCACGTCAAAGTGAGCAAAGAAATGATTCAGTTCCTCTGCCAATGAAGCATCCCCCTCAGCAGGGATGACATTGGTCAGTTGATGGTTTGTAATTTGTTGAATCCCTCGCCACACCTGCCTCATGTTATTGCTATAAAATTATCCTCAATCTTCCTCTTATAATCAGTCTTGGCCTTCTGAATACCTTTCTTCAGATTAGCTCTGGCAACACTGTATCTTGCCCCATCACCGGACCTAAAGGCCTTGGTCCTGTCACACAAGAGGTGCTGGACTTCCTTGGTCATCCAGGGTTTCTGATTGGGATAGATCTTAATACGTTTATCCACAGTGATAGTATCTGTGCAGTGTTTGATATAGCACAGAACAGTCGCAGTGTGCACCTCTAGGTCAGGGTGGTAAAAGATGTCCCAATTTGTGTTCTCAAAACAATCCTGAAGTTGTTGGAAAGCACCTTCTGGCCAAGATTTCACTCTCTTTATTATAGGCAGAGCCCGTCTCCTAAGAGGGATGTACGCTGGTGCTAAAAGCAGTGACATATGGCCTGATTGTCCCAAATGTGGTAATTGTATAACTTTATAGCCATGTTTGATGTTGGTATATACTTTGTCCAATATGTTTGCTCATAGCAGTGCAACAGAACACAATGTTGCTAGTTTTGGGGCAAGATTTGTTTAACTTGAACATATTTTAAACTTGTATTTTATATAGAGAGTAGGTAGGAATAGGAATAGGAATAGGAATAGGAATAGGAATAGGAATAGGAATAGGAATAGAAAGAGAAGAGAAGAGAAGAGAAGAGAAGAGAATATATACTTTATTTAGTCAAGTGTGATTACACACACAAGGAATTTGTCTCTGGTGCAGAAGCTCTAATGTTGTATAGTATACCTTATTTGAATTGTGATGCTTCTAATACAAATAAACAAATAAACATATTTAAAACTGTAAAAAATATACAGGTGAAACTCAAAAAATTAGAATATCGTGGAAAAGTTCATTTATTTTAGTAATGCAACTTAAAAGGTGAAACTAATATATGAGATAGACTCGTTACATGCAAAGCAAGAGAGTTCAAGCTGTGATTTGTCATAATTGTGATGATTATGGCTTACAGCTCATGAGAACCCCAAATCCACAATCTCAGAAAATTAGAATATTGTGAAAAGGTGCAATATTCTAGGCTCAAAGTGTCACACTCTAATCAGCAAATTAAGCCATAACACCTGCAAAGGGTTCCTGAGCCTTGAAATGGTCTCTCAGTCTGGTTCAGTAGGAATCACAATCATGGAAAAGACTGCTGACCTGACAGTTGTGCAGAAAACCATCATTGACATCCTCCATAAGGAGGGAAAGCCTCAAAAGGTAATTGCAAAAGAAGTTGGATGTTCCCAAAGTGCTGCATCAAAGCACATTCATAGAAAGTTATGTGGAAGGAAAAAGTGTGGAAGAAAAAGGTACACAAGCAGCAGGGATGACCGCAGCCTGGAGAGGATTGTCAGGAAAAGGCCATTCAAAAGTGTTGGGGGCTTTCACAAGGAGTGGACTGAGGCTGGAGTCAGTGCATCAAGAGCTACCACACACAAATGGATCCTGGACATGGGCTTCAAATGTCATCAGAAGCGTCTTACCTGGGCTAAAGAAAAACAGACCTGGTCTGTTGCTCAGTGGTCCAAAGTCCTCTTTTCTCATTTGGAAACCAAGGACCCAGAGTCTGGAGGAAGAATGGAGAGGCACACACTGCAAGATGCTTGAAGTCCAGTGTGAAGTTTCCACAGTCAGTGTTGATTTGGGGAGCCATGTCATCTGCTGGTGTTGGTCCACTGTGCTTCATTAAGTCCAGGGTCAATTCAGCCATCTACCAGGAGGTTTTGGAGCACTTCATGCTTCCTTCCACAGACGAGCTTTATGGGGATGCTGACTTCATTTTCCAGCAGGACTTGGCACCTGCCCACACTGCCAAAAGCACCAAAACTTGGTTCAATGACCGTGGGATTACTGTGCTTGATTGGCCAGCAAACTCACCTGACCTGAACCCCATAGAGAATCTATGGGGCATTGTCAAGAGAAAGATGAGAGACATGAGACCGAACAATGCAGAAGAGCTGAAGGCCACTATTGAAGCATCCTGGTCTTCCATAACACCTCAGCAGTGCCACAGGCTGATAGCTTCCATGCCACACTGCATTGAGGCAGTAATTGCTGCAAAAGGGGCCCAAACCAAGTACTGAGTACATATGCATGCTTATACTTTTCAGAGGTCCAATATTGTTCTATGTACAATCCTTGTTTTATTGATTGCATGTCATATTCTAATTTTCTGAGATTGTGGATTTGGGGTTTTCGTGAGCTGTAAGCCATAATCATCACAATTATGACAAATCACGGCTTGAACTATCTTGCTTTGCGTGTAATGAGTCTCTCTCATATATTAGTTTCACCTTTTAAGTTGCATTGCTGAAATAAATGAACTTTTGCATGATATTCTAATTTTTCGAGTTGCACCTGTAGGAGAGTTGCAAGTGAAAGATAATTATGTTTTCACTTGCACACATTAAAATTCTGGGAATGAAATAGTGATTGCACAAAAAAAAAAAACCTTGACCTGAAAAAACCCGGAGCTAGAAGCATTTTCTGTTACCTAGCATGTAGCACTTTATCTTCATTGCCACTTACATACAAGGGAAAACAGATGAACAGAAATCCTATGTGATGGATTTGACAGTCTCAATCCATATTTCTACAATCTCTGACAGACACCGAAACCTGGAAATATATGGGCCATAATCCATGGCTGCTGAAAAGCATTCAAGCTGCTATATCAAAGACTGAAAAAAGCGCTGAGACTGCATTTACAGTTTAAATGATAAGAAAGGTTGATCAACTGCAAATCTACAGCAGAACATCAGTGTAAAACTCAGAGGCTTCCTGAGAGAACATTGAAGCCACTGCCATTATCAACCAATCATTTTTACCTGTAAAACAACCAAAAGCCATGCATCAGAGCAGGAAAGACAAGAAATGTACATCATCACCAGAATACTAAAATTATGAAAGGAAGCCCAGATTTAAAAACCTTTTTTGGTATAAAATTAAGAGCAGTTTGGAGTGTTAAGAATGCTTATAAATCAATGCAGGAAGTATAGCTATGCATATGCATATTAGAAATGTGCTCCTGACACCTCATGAATTTCCTGTTGAAGGAAATGTATAAGACTAAAATCAAATAATGGAAATGTTATTAAGTTGAAAATCCTCTACGTGTGCATACAATGTCATTAACAAGAAACTGAGATCCATGTACTTCTTCCTCTTCATGAAATACAAACAAAAGAAATATATTCTTACTGGTGTTTTCCAAAATGACTGCAATTTGCCTTGGAATCAGCTGCCCTTGGAGCTTCGGATGGCTCCTGACCTTCGATCCTTCCGTTGCGACCTGAAAACATGGATTTTTCAACTGGCCAACCTGGAGTGATGGGGATTTTTTAAAAATTTGTTTGTCGGTTTTAACTCTGTAATTGGGATTTATTTATTTAATAGTTTTTTTAAATTTTATATTCTTTGTTTTTATTGTTGTGAGCTGCCCTGAGTCCTTCGGGAGATAGGGCGGCATAAAAATCCCATAAATAAATAAATAAATAAATAAATAAATAAATAAATAAAGTAAGTCATGTTAATAACTATTATAAATGATAAAGATTTAAAGATTTTCCCAGGGCTAGGGCCTTTTCTGTGGGAGTGCCCACCCTATGGAATCATCTCCCTGTGGATCTCCGTTTGGCCCCTGATCTCCGCTCCTTTCGCTGAGACCTGAAGACCTGGCTATTTCAGCAGGCCGGTCTGGATTGACCCGGGGATGGGTTATTTTTTTAGTTGTTTTAATCTAATTTTAATTTTAATGGGGCTTTAGACTTGTAGTTGTTTAATTCATTTTTATTGTAATTTTGTATGGTTTTTAAATGTTCGCCGCCCTGAATCTTTAGGGAGAAGGGCGGCATACAAGTCTAAATAATAATAATAATAATAATAATAATAATAATAATAATAATAATAATAACAACAACAACAGTTAAGATGTTTTACAAACTGTAAGCCTAGAAACTTGTGATCCAAATATCCATCTCTTTAAAAGCAATGTAAAGATATACTGTATATCTTTGTGATTTAATAATTTAGTTAAAAATTGCTATTTTCCATCAGGAATTGTTCTATTAATCATTTTGCCCTTTTCTTTTTCTGCTGTTAAGCTTCATTCTGACTTGGACAAGGGAGTGGGAAGTGTTAAGTATACATTATCAGGAGATGGAGCTGGTACAGTATTTACCATTGATGAAACTACAGGGGACATTCATGCCATAAAGAGCCTTGATCGTGAAGAGAAGCCTTTCTATACCCTTCGTGCTCAAGCAGTGGATATTGACACAAGGAAGCCATTGGAGCCTGAATCAGAGTTCATCATCAAAGTGCAGGATATTAATGATAATGAACCAAAATTCCTTGATGGGCCTTACATTGCCAGTGTCCCTGAAATGTCACCAGTAGGTAAGTAATGTTTTAAAGAATTGTTATCCTCAAACATGAACTTTGAAAGTTCATTCCCCCTCTTTGTTTTTTCTTTTCTTTCCCTTTCTTCTTCTTTTTCTTTTTAATACATGATACAGATTAAAAAATTGGTGCTTGGACAATTATAGGTGCTGATGACACATGATGTAGCTGCCAAATCATCTGCTTCTAGGATAGGAAAGATTACTACTGATTTTACCTTGCATAGATACTCTGTTTTTCTGCCCTGTCATTTCCACATAAGTGACTACTACCGTGTTTCCCCAAAAAGAAGACCTACCCCGAAAGTAAGACCTAGCACTATTTTCTAAACCTGCCCTAATATAAGACCTACCCCAAAAATAAGACCTAGTGTAAATCTCCAGTTCCAGGAAGACTTTTCAGGGAGCAACCGTGCACCTGCGAAACACCCCCCACACACACACTCACACCCACTATTTGGCACCATAAATATATAAGACCTACCCCGAAAATAAGACCTAGTGTGTTTTTGGGAGCCAAAAAAAATATAAGACAGTGTCTTATTTTTGGGGAAACACGGTAAGTTCATTCTGGTGGTGGTAGCTAGCGTTTTGTGTATAGTTGCATGCAAAAATGTAGGTACCCACTTAAATTGTATATTTGAACATGAATGAACTTGACTTAACAAATGTGTGTGATTACACAGAGGTTCAAAATAAGAAAATAGGAAATGTGGCAGGTGCAGAAGTTGGACCACACACATTTCAGCCAGTACTTTGTAATTTCTCCCTTTCTGAAGCCAGCTAATAATCTTTCTACTCTGATTTTATTTAATTTTTTTTTCTTCAGTTTTCCTTGCACAATTCTAGCTTCAAACTGTTTTATGTCTTCCTGGATTCACTGCATGTTTGAGATCTCCCTTCAGATCTTTAATAACATTGTATTCTGAGGATTGTGAAGCCGGTTTCAAAAACCTTTCTTTTTTTGCCCTATAAATACTTCATGGTTGATTTGTAATTAGGTCTTGGATTGTTGTCTTGCTGAAATATTCAACTTTTGAACTTCAATTTTTTCACTGACTGGAACATTGCTGTCATGCTGACATTTAGTTGAATCTATTTCTGTTTGCATTTGCACAATATTTCTCGTACTGATGGCTGCCACATAATCTTTAAAAAATCACAGCCACCCTAGTGCAATGTGTTTCCTCCTAAAATGTTTAATCCCTTTTCCTCCAAAGATATGTGGTTGTAGCAGCACAATTCAATTTTCTTTTATTAGCCCCAAAGAACTTTGTTCCAAAATGTTTCAGGCTTATCACTGTTTTCTTTCCACATACTTCAGTTGATGACTTTTCTGGTAAAGCTGGATGAACATTTCATTTCTGAAAATTCCCATGCAGATCAAGGCCCTTTGAACAACTTCTCTGCTGTCAACTAAATTGTTCAGCAAATCATTGACAGTGGACTGGCCAGTCTGTTTTTCAGCTATGACTAGTTTTCAGGCAGTTGTAGCAGTTTTTTCATGGTTATCTGGTAGCTTCAAAAGTCCCATATGATTTCTATTTCTTAGCAATGTTGTTCATAAGTGAAATTGCTAGCTGAAAATGTTTAGAAAAAATTTGGGGGGGCATTTGCATCTTTGTAAGAATGAATTATATTTATTTTCAAACATTCAGATGGTTCTAAAAGTCTATTATTTTGAAGTTAGCCAGAACAACAATTGTAATTTGAGAGATTACAAAGATCAGAATTTTTGCCCTGTGAAATTGTCTTCATTGAACTATTTATACACAATTAGTCAATTATCTTATTAATATTTTTTTTAAAGTCACACTTGAGCAATAGAGTGTTTAAACTTGTTTCCTAAACATATTTAGTGTTCTCTTCTGAACAGTACTGTGCAAATTAGTACATATGGATTCAAATTTAGAGGAAAAATGTTGTGTTTCACTTTGCACCATACTCAGGTTATATTTATTTATTTATTTATTTATTTATTTATTTATTTATTTATTTATGGGACTTATATGCCACCCCATCTCCGAAGACTCAGGGCAGCTTACAATAAAACAACAACAATAAATACTTAAAAAAGAATTAAACTAACAGTCCCAAATACAATTACCAAATACAAAACTTAAAATCAATCAAAAATCTAAAACCACCCCTCCCAAGGGTCACAGCCCGGATTGGTCAAATAACCAGGTCTTCAGGTCATGGCGGAAGGTGCGGAGGTCAGGGGCCAGGCGGAGCCCCAAGGGAAGTTGATTCCAGAGGTCGGAGACCACGACAGAGTAGGCACGTCGTCGGGGGACCGCCAGCTGGCATTGCCCGGCTGATGGGACCCCAAGGAGTCCCTGTCTATGACTTCACACAGGGCGGTTAGTATTCGATGTCGGTAGCAGTCGCTCCCTTAAGTAATAAGGACCCATGTCATGTAGGACTTTGTATGTTAAAGTTAAGACCTTGAATCTCACCCGGAGAGCAACCGGCAACCAATGCAGGCAGCGCAGGAGGGGGCTAACATGGGAGAACCAGGAAACTCCCATCACCTCCCGCGCCGCCGCATTTTCCACCAGCTGCAATCTCCGGATGGTATGCAAGGGCAGTCCTAAATAGAGAACATTAGTAGTCGAGTCGCGAAGTAACAAGGGCATGAGTGACCGTACACAGGGCATCCCAGTCCAGGAACGGGAGAAGCTGGCGAACCAGCCGGACCTGGGCAAAGGCCCCCCTGGCGACAGCTCCCACCTGCTTCTCCAACTGGAGTTATGCATCCAGGACATCTGTTTGTAGGGAAATATTGAACATACAATTTTTCCAGCATTTTGCCTAAATTTTGTAAACAGCTATATATATAATACTATTGTAGAAATGTGAGCTTGCACATTTAGCACAAACGAACAATTGGTATGGAACCCAGAAACTATAAAATAAAAAAATAGGGAGGCATTGTCATGTGAACCAAATACCATTTAGGTAACTCCATTGTAATGGTGTCCTAACTTTGGATAAATTTTAATTTCATGGTAGCATTTTAAATTGTACACCAACTTTATTTTGATTAATATTTTACCATCAAAGATGTCAAAGAATAATGGCCTGGACTGAATAAAAATAAAGGGTTAGATTAAAAACAAGTGTTAAAAAGTGCCAATATTCACAGTCCACATGCTACTGTTACTGTCCCAGTTTGCAGTAAACAGCTTTACATTCATGTGGCCCATCTAGCATGAAGCTTTACCACAAGCCTCCTTTTAGTCAGACACAAATATCTCAGCATGGAATCTAAGTTTTTCGCTTTCCCAACTTCTGGATTAGTTTTCTTTTGAACCGTCAAATGCAGCGTCTAATTAGACTTGACAGCAGGTGATCTGTAATCAAATATATTGCCATGTTTTAAAAACTAATGAAAGCTGGGAGGGGAGTGACTGCAATTGGAACAGGAGAGTGGGAGTGTGCCATTTTCCATGGTGTTTTATAACAATTTTAGCTGTTGTTCGTTAAAAGGAATTGCAATTTCATCTGCATTGCTTCTATTTGTCAAAGGGTCATTTGGGTTTATGTTGTTTTTGATGGGCAAGATGAGAACCTAAGTCATTTAAAGATTAGGTCTACTGATGATACTTTTAAAAATGGCATATCAATTTATTGTGCTTTCACTTTCTCTTCTGAAGAACATTACTATAACTAATACAGTTGCTACTAATAATAATAGAATTTGGCAAGTACAGGCCAAATTCATTGCATCCCAATCTTACCTTAACATTTTAAATTAATCACCAAGATTTTCTGAGTCGGACACATTTATTTTCCCAATATAAGATTTTGCTCCTTAGCATTTAGATTGTTTAATGTTTCAAAAATAATTGCATCCTTTGTAGTATACTAGAAGCAGAAATAAATACTTTTGTCAACTATTTATTACTATATTGACAGAGTCAACCAAGAAGAATGCCTTTATTAGAAATCTTGGACCAGGAGAAGGCAAACTGGTGCCATCTCCAGATTTGTTAGAATAGAACGTCCATACAGTACTTCCTTTAATGTAGTAATGCTGACAGAGACTGATGGGAATTGAAATATAAGGTATCAGCAGGGTACCAGGTTAACTACTTCTGGTCTTTTATATTTCCTGGTTGGCACTGTATCATAACCAAATGTAACGGGATTTCATAAAGTTGTGAAATTCTATCTCAGCCTTTAAAAAAAACAACTTTAACATTATGTCAGTACTGCCAAGAATTACTATTACATCAATAGGATTTGCAAGTAATTACAAATGCAAGAATTTTGAGGAAATGACACAAACTTAGCATATCTGTTTGCATCTTTTCAGTCAATAGTTTTTCAACAAGTTTTTTTCCCAATCTATATTTTCATAGAAGATATTTATCCTCTTTGGAGGTACGGTAGCTTCCACAGAGAGTTTTAGGGTCCTTTGCTATATTTCTGGAAAGAGTGTAAGAGATCATTTGCTAAACTTTGAAAGATTATGCTATTATGCTACTCTATTACTATATCTTAATTTACAATTAATAATTTAATCTATAATTTATCTATGATGGCCCTGTCAAACAATCCACCAGGAAGCAAGGTTCTAACAACAGTCCAGGGTTCAGTCAGAGAGACATTGGGCATATACACAGAACTGGATCAGATCCAGTTGGATGAAAGCATTACCTGAGATGCCATAGGTGATGTTTTGAGTTCTAAGGAAAGAAAAATCTACAAAAAAATGTAATTTTTTCCAAGGTGAGGGGGGATGTTGTTCAACTTGAATTTGATGGACATTCTTTAATCTTGCTTGAACCAAATGCAATTTGAATGAAAGCATTTCTCACCAATGAAGGCAAATATATATGTCCCAGGATAATGTTGCAGGATCCAATCAGGGTCGGTCACAGGGACCAGAGGTTTAGTCTTCTGAACTTTCAGATTCATGCTGGAGCCCAGCCTCAGGGATGGGCTGAGGATGGGCTCCAGCACAAGCCCAAAGCTCAGAAAACTAAACTTTTAGTTCCGGTGACCGATCCAAATTGGATCCCGAAAGCATTTCTTTTTATGTACCATGTTCATTTAGATACTGTACAGCTTCATTTCCTTTTGCTCCCTGAATGTTTCCACGTGCTTCTTATTTGTAGTGCATACGTTATGCAGATTATTTTCCCCCTTGATGTTATTGAAGTAAGATAGAATAGACTATATAGCCAGGAGAGAGACAGTATATAACAGCTCAGCACAAACTGTTGTTCTGCAGAATGAAGGCATTAAAACTAAATCAGCACTACTACAGCTACTCACATAATCCATCACAAACTTACAGTGCATCATGAAATATTTTTCATAAATGATGACATTAAGAACCCACATATAAAGCCATCTCTTTTTCCATCTATATTTGCATAAATATCTTTAACTCCTACTCTTGTGTAGGTTTAATCACATGCAAATATGTTCAATTTTGCAGTTCTTTCGGACAAAGGTTCCAAGTGCAATTACTTTGAGATATTTTCCACAGAAGACAGATAAACATCAGTTGATTCTGCATTGCTGTACTATGTTTCTAAACAAAAATAATTCTCAATTTACAACTACAATTGAGCCCAAAATTTCCACTGCTAAGTGAGACAATTGTTAACTGAGTTGTGTCTCATTTTATAATCTTTTTTTTATTACCATTGTTGGTTTAGCTCTGGTTTGGATGGTCCTGAACTACAGCATTTAAAGAGACCTTTGCCCCCTTGAACCTTAATATTTATAAATATTATTTATAAAATGATCCACTGATCAAATTTTAAGGTTATGTTTAGCATATGCATGTATTATGTTATATTTCATGGGGATGCTGCAATGGTCCTAAGTGAAAAACTGTCATAAGTCTGTTTTTTTCAGTGCTGTTTCAACAGTCACTTAATGAATTGTTGTATGTCAAATACTACCTGTACTTATAAGTAAATAGGTCTAATGGCATTAATTTTAATGCAATTTAAGCAACCCATGTGGAGAATTACTAACATCTGAGTATCTGCTCTGATTTTAAAGTCCTTGGCTCTTTTTAGCCACCCAAATACTTGTAAACATTAACTATATTTTATAAAAATTGCTTTTTTTGGTTGCTGGTTGAGTGGTTATAAGTATCGTTTTTGTTATGTATGCAGGTTTGAAGTCATTGGTTTAGTTTGAACTGTTCTTGTAAAATGTTAGAAATGATTGGTTTAAAAAGTGCGGGAAAACCCTGCACTCTGATTGGCTGTCAACTGCGGCTGCTGGCTATAAGTAGCAGCCGCAGCCCAGCCAAAGCGGGTCCGTTCTGAGCTGAAAGTCACAATAAACTTAAGAGCTGAAGCACTCCGTGTCTGCCTCTTCATGCAAACTTAACAGTTTTCCCCTTCCAGCTGCTGAGTTATTTTTCTCCTCTTTCACAAGGATCTATTTATATTTCTCACATCAAAAAGTAGGCAAAGGATGCTGCCTTCATCCAGGCAGTCTTGTTTTATGACTAGCAATAATAACCAAGTCATTCAGCTGTCATAAAGACATTGGAGGTAATGAGACCAAGCTGAGATTTAAATAGATTATAATGGATATTTGGCAGATTTCCTGGCTGTTTTGTTTTAAAATGCTTTGTTTTCCTGTATTCCTTCCCTGGGAATAGAGCATATGACTTATATGGTAAATGAGAAGAATGCAGTGTTGTTGCTGTGCAATAGGGCTGGCTGATTTCTAAGACCAAATGCAGGTGGATTGCAGGAATCCATCTAGAAATCATCAGCCTTGGAGGGAAAAAAGAGTAAATAGGAAAAATAGCTATTATAGAAGAAAATCAAGGAAGCTGAGCAAATGAGAATTAGCAAACCAAACTTGATTAATGATTTTAATTCTAGATATAGAAACATTGGTGAAGGGGATAATACACAATCTGAAGAAAGGTTCCCTAGTTTGCTCATTAGGGAACTGATGAATGAACAAAAATAAAGAGAAGTTACTGACTTGGAAAAAGACGAACATGTTGAAGGTCAAGATCAGGTCTTTCTAAATTGTATAACAACAACAACAACAACAACAATAACAACAGTTCAAGTCCTAACTAGTATGTAAGAGCTGTTAAGGTAATATTTGAGTAAATATATGGTTCTGAGTAAGGTGTTTTTTTGCAAAGTCAGATGATGATGATGATGATGATGATGATGATGATGATGATGATGATTTAATGATTTAAGTTAACATCTGAGTATGTAGGCATTATTATTGTGGTTGTTGTTCATCACACAGTTAGCCAAATATTCAGACTGGTTTGACATTTTTATCTCCCTATCGAGTCCTTACCAAGGACGTGGGGTAGGCAGCTGTGAATGTTTGATGGTGTTACAGATATCATCGCAGGATGGAATCTGTTCCCAGTAAAACTGCCTTTTGCAATTAACTGATGGCAAATTTGTCAATGCCAATAGTGTTCAAGTGGTGCTCCAGGTGATTTGGGGTTGCACCCAAGGCATTTATTACTATTGGTACTACCCTTGCTTGCCTTTGCCACAGTCATTCTATTTCTATCTGTAGGTTTATGTATTTTGTATTTTGTCAAGTGGTATTCTTGATTAGTATTCTTTTTTTTTCATCTGTTCTAGCTAGCTTGTATCTGATCTCAGCTTGCTGATCTTATTTTCCTATCTAATCTTCCATTTTTGTGATGCACTGTTTGGTTTTTTTCTTCTTCTTCTCTGTTGATTTTGCATCCCAGGTATTCAGTTATAGCTGCAGCTATGGTGTACATTGTTCAGTTTGTTTCTTGCAGTGGGTGCTTAAACTTGATATTGCAGTATTTTCATCTTTTAACACTTGTGCTAGCTGTTTCTTTAGAACAAGCGTCAGTGCAGGCAGCCTTATTCTGATGTTTTGTGTTGTTCTAGATATTCTTTTTACTTCTTTAGTTAGAGGGTTTTGTTCTTCCTGAGACAGAGGAGAGGGTGGGTGGTTTCCAAATGAAAACAGTTGAATATCTCTGTTGGATTCCTCTACTGCCAACTCCCCCTGGTTTGCCATAACATATATTTCCTCCATGCAGTTACTGGAATTAAGTTGTGATTGGAAAAGAAGTAATGAGTAATAACTACATTGTTCGAGAAGTAAATAAACTAAGTTGACTAAGTTCAAACTTTTAGGCTCAGAAGAGGGTGATGTTTGCTAGGCATTGAAAGCTGTTTTGATTGTGACTATGTTGAAATTTGAAATATACTGTAAGTATATCGTTGATATTCTTATAAATGGGCTGTACATTTCAGCAAAAAAGGCAAACCTAAAAAAGGCAATTCATGTACATCCAGATACAATGGGGTTTTATTTCCTCTTCTGAAATCTGTTTTTTTATAATATTAATGAAATCTGAAAAACATACTTCAACTCTTGCAAAATGATTGCTGGATTGTCATATTAGAGATATTTATTTATTTATTTATTTATTTATTTATTAAATTTATATCCCGCCTCACTTCCCCCAACAGGGAACTCGAGGCGGCGTACAAAAAGATAAAAACAATTTCTATACAATGTAAAAAACAAAAACTCATTCATATCAGTCCAAACGTACACGGGGGAAGGACAAGGTCTCAATGCCATGCCCCCCGACAAAGCCAGGTCTTAACAGCTTTGTGGAAGGCAAGTAGATTTGGGATCTCCGCGGGGAGCATATTCCAAAGGGACGGTGCCGCTACAGAGAAGACCCTAGCCTGTGGATCCACCAGCCGACTTTGCCTGGCCGACGGTATCCAGAGCAAGCCCTCCCTGTGAGATCTAACCGGGCACTGGGAGGCATAAGATAGCAGTAGGCGGTCTCGTAGGTATCCTGCT
Organism: Naja naja; assembly: GCA_009733165.1. Taxonomy (NCBI): domain Eukaryota; kingdom Metazoa; phylum Chordata; class Lepidosauria; order Squamata; family Elapidae; genus Naja; species Naja naja. Next base: position 136,060,833 of record CM019150.1, on the reverse strand, counting down.
CCTAAGCTATGAAGGGCTTTAAAAGTTGTCACTAGCACCTTGAATTGCACCTGGAAGACCACCGGTAACCAATGTGGCTTTGCGGAGGATAGATGTTATATGGGCACGCCTAGGTGCACCCATGATCACTCGTGCGGCCGCGTTCTGCACCAGCTGAAGTCTCCAAGTGCTCTTCAAGGGCAGCCCCATGTAGAGCGCATTGCAGTAATCCAATCGAGAGGTGATAAGGGCATGAGCAACCATGTGTAGAGCCCCCCTGGTCAAGGAAGGGTCACAACTGGCGCAACAGGTGAACCTGTGCAAAGGCCCCTCTGGTCACAGCCATAAGATGGTGGTCAAATTGTAGCTGTGGATCCAGAAGGACTCCCAAGTTGTGAACTCGTTCTGAGGGGAGCAATTTCTCTCCCCCCAGTACCAAAGTTGGATAATCAACTGAACCCCGAGGGGGCAAGACCCATAGCCACTTGGTCTTGTCAGGGTTAAGCCTGAGCTGATTAGTCCCCATCCAGATTCTCACATCCTCCAGGCACCGGGACATCACCTCCAAGCCCTCGCTAGATTGATTGGGACAGAGATGTACAACTGGGTATCATCAGCGTACTGGTGATACCCGTCCTCGTGTCGACAGATGATCTCACCCAGTGGTTTCATGTAGATATTAAACAGGAGGGGAGAGAGGATGGAACCCTGAGGAACCCCACATGGCAGGGCCCTAGGGCTCGATCTCTGCCCCCCCACCAGCACCGACTGAGTCCGGTCAGACAGGTAGGAGGAGAACCACTGTAAAACAGTGCCTCCCACTCCCAACCCCCTGAGCCGACTCAGAAAGATACCATGATCGATGGTATCGAAAGCGCTGAGAGGTCAAGAAGCACCAGAATGGAGGAAGACCCCCATCCGGGCCCGCCAGAGATCATCCACTAGTGCGATCAAAGCCGTCTCAGTGCTGTACCCGGGCCTGAATCCAGACTGCAAGGGATCCAGATAATCCACTTCATTCAAGGCCCGAAGGAGCTGGAGCGCCACCACCTTCTCAACAACCTTCCCCAAAAAGGGAAGGTTGGAGACAGGATGAAAGTTATTTAACACAGCCAGGTCCAGGAAGGGCTTCTTGAGGAGGGGCCTAACCACAGCCTCTTTCAAGGCATGCGGAACACACAACTCACCCAAAGAAGCGTTTATAAACTCCTGGAGCCAGCCACATGTTGTCTCCCAGCCTGCCGAAACAAGCTAGGAGGGACATGGGTCCAGTAAACAGGTGGTGGCATTCACTGCTCCCAGGGCCTTGTCCACATCCTCAGGGCCAACAGGAACAAACTCATCCCAGATAACCGGACTAAGACTCTGCCCAGCCAGAGTCCAAGTCTGAATGGATCTGAGTGACTTTATCTGCCAGAAACTGAACAAATTCCTCGGCCCTACCCTGCAAGGGTCCTTCCTCCGCTCAGCCCAGTCTCCAGAGCTAAGGAAGGAAACTCCCCAAGCTCCCTCTGAAACCCAATTGGGTCCATTAGGGGCCTGGGGCGGAACCACCTAATCAGTCCCGCCTCCCTGCAGCATGGAGTGGTCATCAGGAAGTCCAATCTTACAAGGGAATGATCTGACCATGACAAGGGCTGAATGACTATTTCCCCCAATTTCAGATCACAGCACCATTGTTCAGAGAAAAAGCCAGATCGAGCGTGTGTCCTCCCCGATGAGTCGGACCCTGAACTACTTGGGTCAGGTCTATGGTTGCCATGGAGACCATGAACTCCTGGGCCATACTCGAGGGTTCGCCAAGGGATGGCAGATTGAAGTCCCCAAGCACCATCATCCTGGGGAACTCAACCGCCAACCCGGCTACTACCTCAAGCAGCCCAGGCAGGGCCGTTGCAATGCAGCTGGGAGGCAGATACGTTAGCAACAGGCCCACCTGAACCCCTAGGTCCAACTTCAGAAGGAGAGACTCACACCTGTCTATCTCCAGAACAGGGCCTTCCCATGGACATAATTCCCGACAAGCAATTACTGCCACTCCACTGCCTCTGCCCTGGGGTTGCGGCTAGTGCACCACTTGAAACCTGGAGGGGCACATCTCAACGAGGGGAATGCCCCCCTCCAGTCCCAACCAGGTGTCAGTGATACACACCAGGTTGGCCCTCTCCTCCAGGATTAAATCCTGGATTAGAGGAGCTCTCTTTACCACCAACCTGGCATTTAAAAGCAACAGCCTGAGCCCAGAGCCTGGTCTTCCCTGGCCAGTGGGTCCCCAAGAAGAGCTCAAGGGGTTGGAACGCGGTACAGCCACCAGTTGGCAAACACGCATTCCCCGATGATGGCTAACCCCATGGCTCCCGCCATATCTGCCTCTCCCAGTCATCACTGAAATCGGCCATCCCTTAAGCTCCTCCGCGGTCGCGGTCCATCCCACACTACCATCAACCACCGTCTCCAGCCGGTGGGAGTCTTAACCCCGAAAGCACTCTCTCACTCACTACACTCACTCACACCACTCACCCAATTTATCTAAAAAATAATTAAACCAAAAAACAGTATAAAAACACATAAAAAGTTACACAACAATACAAAAAGGGTGAATAAAAAAGAGGATAAACGGCAGATGGCATAAAATATAATGTCCAGGTATATAAAGATCTTGAAAAATGTTAAAAACTCGGCTACGTCCTGACATCCGTCCGTGGGGAGGAGTCCAGATTTGAGTCCAGGTTACCCTCTCACTGTAACCTTGAGGCTGATGGCAAGAGCCATGAATAGGGCCAACACCATGCTCTCACCGTGGGTACCCTCACAGACCAGTCATGACAGCTGTCATAATAGGCAGGGACAAAAAAGAAGGGGGGGGTGCACCCACCAGACTGCACTCCCACTGTAATGGTTGGGTGCATCCAGGTCCCTCGCACCAGTAGCCGAGTATAGGGGGAAGCTTGACGGATAGAGAGCCGAAGCCATTGGGCAGTCAGTGGGCGCAGCCCCCACCCCCGCAGCCAGCGTAGATAAAGAACCATGGTTGGGCAAAGCCATAGAGCTTCAAAAGATGGTGGGGGGGGGAGAGAAAACAGCCCCCAGGCATTCCGGCAGCTGCAAGCAGGGTGGTGGGTGACCAAGTCAGCAGCAACCACAAACCAATGTCCTTTGAGTTAGACAAGGCCGCCAGCTGATCCGCCACTCATCCCCACCGCTGCTGCTGTCAGCCCTGGCCTCCTGGCTGCTCTCACCAGAATTTATCCCCCTCAGCATCCGCAGCGTCCGCGGCTGTATTGCGGCTACCGCTGCCTCAACTGCCACTCCCAGCACCGCCTCATCATAATGAACATCCAAAACCATGGCCCAGAAGAACGAGGGAGAAGGCCGTCGCCAGATTTGCCGCCAGGTCACCGCGGCTAACCGACACACTTGGCCCAAAAAGCAGCAACTCAACCTCCAAGTCTTCCGATGCTGGAAATAGGTCGGGGCGTCCGCAAGTCAGATACCACCACCCCCTGGACACAAAGCTGATATCCCCTCCTCAGAGCACTAAAGCAAAGCGGCCATCGCATTTGGGCATGCGCAGTTATTATCAATATTAGCTTCATATAATTCTGTACATATACCGTGTTTCCCCAAAAATAAGACCTACCCCGAAAGTAAGACCTAGCACTATTTTCTAAACCTGCCCTAATATAAGACCTACCCCAAAAATAAGACCTAGTGTAAATCTCCAGTTCCAGGAAGACTTTTCAGGAGCAACCATGTAAACACCCCTACACACTCACACCCACTATTTGGCACCATAAATATATAAGACCTACCCCAAAATAAGACCTAGTGTGTTTTGGGAGCCAAAAAAAATATAAGACAGTGTCTTATTTTCGGGGAAACACGGTATAATTCATATATAGATTCTTCATATAATTTTGAAGGTGCCTATTGCTCAGCATTGAGCCTTCTCTTCAAAAGAAATAGCAAAAGGATACCTGGTAAATGGGATTTCCAATATATGATTCTATGAAAGATACTGAAGAAAGTGTAGCTTGAATTAACCAACTTTCTTATTCCTGCTTTGGTTCAGTAACTTCAGAACCATCCTTTTTCCCTTGTGATTTCTACACTGCAGTCCCTTATGGCTACAAGCCAGTCAGAGTTGTCAGCAGATGCTCTGTCATAACTCTCACATGTAGTGATCAAAAAATCCTCTGTTCACAAGTTCTTAGTCCTCAACCAATAATAATCACTGAACATAATCCAGTGAGACAAAACACCTTACTGCTCAAATAATAAATGATCTTGCTGCTCATCCAGCTGCTGCTGCTTAGGCAGCAGAAGGAACATTCTCTTCTACATGTTTTTTTTTTAAAAAAACCTTACCCAGTCAAGTTGAAAAAATATGTTTATGATGATAAGATGGTAAATCTTGGCCATCTGGTGCTGGAAAAATATTGTAATAATAGATCTGGAAAGAAGTCGATTTGTTTATTGCAAGGAACCTCTAATTATCAGGGTCACGATGCTAGCATCAGGAAAATGCATGCTAAAAATGTGTTTTATTAGGGGAAAATCTGTAATAATGAAATTTGAGGAAATAGTTTAAGAATTCATGCTTTAAAGTGCAATAAACTTCAAATTACTAAGTAACAGTTTGTTCCCTAACTTATAGTTTCTGCAGAAACTGTATTTAGGCCCACTCTGAATTCTCTGTTACATGTTTTGTACTAAGGAATTTCATTTATTTATTTATTTATTTATTTGACTCTTACCTTTATTATTATTATTTTTTACAAAAAAACCAAGGCACCAATAAAAGAGAATATTTATAGCTCAGGGTTGAAATGAAGGGTCCTTGGTGCTCTCTGAGATTGTTTTTTTCTTGCAGACATCTTGTTATGCAGAGTAGGCAACTTCATCAGTGCTAGTAGAATCATCTAGCACTGATGATGTTACCTCTTTGGATAATGAGATGTCTGCAAGAAAAAACAATCTCAGAAAGCCCCAAATACCTCTAACTCAAGACAGTTAACGTACTCAGTACACTTTCCTCTTCCTATCATCCTCACAACAACACCCTCTGAGGTGGGTTGCACTGAGAGAGATAGTGATGGTCAAGGTCACCTAACTGGTTTTTATGGCTAACAATTAAGAATTAGATGGACATTTTGGAAAGCGGCCTATTTATTTGTACATTGAGTTAGAGAAAATGGGGATGAAATGGTTAGGGTTAGGGTGGAGGTCAACTAATGTAACTGGCAATACAGTTTATGATGTTGTGATTTAGTCCTGCAGTTCAAAAACAACACTTTGCCATTTATTGCTCTTGTGTCATGTTCAATGTGAACTTTATTAAATCAAAGATGGTCAGAGTAGTTCAGATGTGGACCTAATGATCTGAGAGTGAGAAATTCTACATAGCACAGTCAAAATGGTAGGGTGACAAAGTTTGTAAGACAATTACAGTTTCTCAAGTCTAATTTCCCTAAATGGTAGTTCACTTCTGTCAAAATCCTCCCTACAATAGAATATAGTCTACTTATCCATATTGTAAATGGGTTTAGAGTTTAGACCAGTGTTTGGAGAATATGGAAGCTATGATTTATAACTGGAAAAATGGCAATGATAAAGCAGTTGATCAGCCTCTAATTTATCTATATAAAATATTACTTTGTTGACTAAACATATCCCATAAACCATGAATTGTAGACCACTAAGTGCTCAACAATCCAGCTATTCATGAAGATACAAACTGGCACCAAAAGCAGAAGGTATATGAAATTTATGATAAATAGTTATAGGTGAGATAAATATATTCAGTTTATTGGTTCATGAGTTGTTCAAGTTTAGTATATTGTAATTCATAAACTGGATATGATGATGGACTTTATGTTTTATGCTGTATTTCCACTGCAATCAAGAGGAATATTACTGATTCATAATATCTGAGGCTCTGTCAAGTGTCCTATTACAGTGTCTTCCTGCTTTCATAAATCTTTACCCCATCCTTGCTGTAACTTTATTAGACTTCATTCACCACCATACCTGGCTTTTTAAAATAGTTTTGAAGCTTGAATTGTGTAGTGAACCATTTCTGGAGAAATAAATATACTTTGCTATGTATTCTTGAACCATTATTTTTTCCCTTTCCAAATCATCTCTTCCCATCTGAAAGTTTTACAATTAAATTACTGTCTTTGGAAAACTACTTTGGTCTGACACCCATTTTTTTAATGTACATGCTGAAATGTATTTGTCAATAGTGTGGATGAAAAATCTTGTTTTGGAAAGTCACTTCTTGAAGACTTTGAGCTCAATTCTTTATTTCAGTGACTTTATTTTCATATATACTCTTTTTTAATTTCATTGTGAGAAAAATGGGCCATTTATTTTGTAACTTTGACAGTAGAGCTGAGGGCACTTGGTCCAGCACAAAATAGTTTGAGCTGTGCTGAAACTTACTGAAAACATATATTGATTTTTCTGTCTTCCCTTGGTTGTGTACCAAAATTGTGATGATGACCTTGTCATGCTGCATTGCCATTGTGGCATAGTATTAGTACAATATACTGGACTTGATTGACAGATGTAGGTCAATCTTCCCTAGCCAATGTCACATGAGCAGTATTGGCTGTCAAACCTCACTGAAATGGGCAAGGAGAGGTTACTGTCAGTAATCTGAAAGGCAGGGAATATAATTGACTGTGTAACCTGCAGCCTTTCAGTTGGAAAAGGAATTACCAGATGAAAGAGGAAGTACTACTTTGTCCATCTCTGGAATTCCTTATGACAGAAGACAGTGGCTCAAGGTTTAAGCCTTGAAACTTTTGTTTTCATCAAGTCCCAAGCAATCTAGACTGTAATATAATTCAGATGTTTTGTAGTGAGAGCAGGTCTACCTTGCTTCCACTCATCTAGCCTTATGCAAACCAGATACTATGACAAGTATTTCTGAGCAATCTAGGCATACCGGAAAATGCATCAGACAAGATGCCAAAGAGATGACGATGGGAACCTGAGTAGACAGAAAAACAATAGGACAATTATGCCAGACAATTTAGAAAGAATTATACACATGGCAAGGTAGCAGGGACAAATTTCATCAAAGGCTGTTCTTCATAAGTGTGGAACAGGGCACTCATTATTCATTGCTTTCTCTTTGCACAAAGAGCTGTCACTACTATGATACCACTAGCTCTGATACTTTTTCTTTCCAAATCCTTAGCCTGTTTGCTTGAATAAGAATTCTCCAAAGGAAAGGAGTAACAACTGCCATTCTTTACACACTTAGAACAACAGTGAATGTAGACACACAGGATAGAGCAACAAATAGAAGACCTCTATCTTCTTTTGGAATTTTCCCCATCTCTGATAACTGTTTTTACTTGTTCCTATCTACTTATATTCTCAGTATCTATCTTAAGTAGGGTTTAAATAGCACTTCTGAACATACATTCATAAAACTGAATAACATTTCTTGGTTCAGGGTGACAAATCACTAATATAAATTTATTACAGACTTCAAAGTAGTAAGAAATACTAAAACAGGATGCTGTCCAAACTCTCTGGGTAAAAATATTTTCTTCTTAACATTGCAATTTATGCCTTACTTGTAATTATCATTTTTCTCCTTTCCTAGCATAGGAGAAAAAAAATGAAGGGATAGAGGAAATCTAATATAGATCCTAAACCAGAAACAAAATTAGAGGTAGGTATACCAATTAAAAAGAGTGATATAAGGGCAATAATAATTGATATAAAATTGAAGGCAAAGACGGAGGATTATAACAAAGCAAGGAATGTTTCTGTTGGTTGTTTCTTCTTTTTTGTAACAACAAAACATGTAGGATTTCATCCCAGTTTTCAGAAGAAAGCAGAGATAACACATATTATAAATATTGATTCATCTAACATTTTAAAAATACTTTAACAACTTGGTTTGCTTTTAATTCTTTGGTTTGTGAATAAACTACTTTTATATATTAAGTGCCTTGAACCTGGTGAGAGTGGAAAAGCAAATAATTATCTCAGATATGGAGTATGATATGGAGTATGATATCCTAGTGGTTAATATTGCCTGCTTTTCCCCCTTCTCTCTTTCACAATCTGTGATTATGTTTTACTCTTGCTCATCATCTGACTGATTATCATATATGGTGTGGAATAAAGAAGAAATGTCCATTCAATGGCCTTTTTTGCAACCACAAGCTTCCTCCATCTTTGGCATGGTGAGACATATAAATAGATGGGCTCCAGATTTCTTCATTCCAGTTTGTACAAAGGGCAAAAGGAGTTTGACTGATGAAAATACCACCATTGAGTCACAATGTGTGTGAATGTGTGTCTCTTGTACGTAGGAAAGGAGTAAAGCTTGTAGCATATTCCATGATACTGCTTTTCACAATGACAGCAGAAATGTCCTATAGTTGCCACTGAGGTTCTAAGTAGCCACTTGCTTGGCTCTATCTATCAGGAAACAGAACTGTCTCTGAGTAAAAATGCATTGGATCCCTGTTAAATGGGAAAAAATGATTAAATCAATCCACGTATATGCTGCATACTGTCTTCAGTTAGCATGCTGTTCCAAGCTAACCAATTTAAAATGCATCATTGCCAATTTCTTTTCATGTTTTGGCATATTCTTCTGATGATTGCTTTAAATGATGACTGGAAATGGGTCAGCCTTTTTCCCATGTGAGTGATTCCTCCGGTTTCCATCCTGACACTAAATTTCCTGTTTCCCCCCCCCCCCAAGCTCTTATACTTGCTGCAATATATTCAATCTGACATATCTCATTCATTGAAGAAAGCTTCTGTGATATGAAGTTAATGACTGTACAGGCAGCCTGGAACTCAAGTCACTTTTCTTCCTTTAGTCTTATAATAATGAGGGTGACAGGTATAAAAATGCATAATAAAATGTTGCTGCAACAGTTAATATCAGTACATGCTTCCGCAGAATCATTTAAAAAATGTAATGTAACTTTTAAGCTGCAAACAAACAGAAACCAGTTTATGCAAAGAATTATACATCATGATTTTGTTCTTCCTGTTTTGTTTTTTAGAAAAAAAACATTTAGATCTTCCATAGATGAGTTTGTCACTTTAAGTTTCTTCTGTTCTGATTTTCCTGTCTTCAGTTATTCCATCTTTTAAAGTACATGTATTTTTCCAAGTAGGTTGTATGCATATTTGCCTATTTTGTGCATAATTTGCATGGAAATTTCTCTCATAAAATTGTCTGAACATTTTGGAATAATTTCCATTTGCATTTCTGTGTGGAATTGCTGCTAGTATATCCTATCTATACTATTCAGAGATTTGCATCACAGAATTTGGAAAACTACAATAAGAAGTACTTTACATATTGATTTGATAAGTAAGAATTTCATAAATTGTTATCAAACAATTAGGTATGGGTATCAAATCTTGGGAAATATAAGCCTGTAATTTCAGTGTATACTGCAACAAAATGTTCCATGTTGAGTTTGAATAGATTAGCAAACACTTTATTTATCAACTCAGCTTGATCAGACCAGAGTTCAATCTTGTCTAATGTATATTTGGTCTCCATATGAGAAATGTTATTTTGATATCATTTATATTCTTCAGATATTTCACAGCAGGATGAATCTACAAATTCACTTCATAGTTTATTTTAGGAAAAATACTATGGAATATTCATGAATATTGTACCTTTTGTTTTCTTTTTTAATGTTAACATTAGACATTATCTGTGAAAACATTATAATGAGATTGAGTAAGGCAGATGTCACTGCTACCAGAATTAGTGGAATGCACCTCAATTAATAACAAATATGCAACATTTTAACATTTTTATAAGCCGTTTCGTAGATAATTACTGTATTTTCAACTACCTTTCCTGATCATACTTTAGACTATTCAAATCATGACTGATGTACTTATTCATTCCGAACATTTTTAATATTTAATTAAAACTTTGGGTGGCTCCAAATCAAAGATTTAAAAACATAAAAAAAATTAAACTGTAAAACACAATCATGTAAGACATTAAAAACAACAGAAACTTGGTGCCAATCCCTGTTAATGTACCATTGTCTAACTAAAAAAATCCAAGTCTTTAAGGCCTTATGGAAAGCTAAAAGGAGGGAGGCCTGCCAAACTTCAGGAAGCAAAATGTTCCATAAGGCAGGGACTGCCGGGAAAAAGACACTCTTCCTAGCCCCCATTACCTTGCAATATTTGGCAGCATGCCCACCCCATCTGACTTGGTAGGAGGGTAGATCTCTTTAGGGAAAGGTAGTCCTGCAGTTAGTCTGGCCCTATGCTATATAAGACTTTAAAAGTGATGACCAGCACCTTGAATTTTACCTGGAAAGAAACTAGAAGCCAGTAGAGCTCATGCAACAGAGATGTTGCATGGGAGACATTAGGCCCCCCATTACCATGTGCGCTTCCGCATTATGGACCAATTGAGGTAGTCTTCAAGGGCAGTCCCATGTAGCATGCATTGCAGTGATCCAGATGAGAGGTGATCAAGGCACGAGTCACTCCATAACTTAGAGGAAAATTATATTAATTTTCCTTGAAATCAAGTTGAGAATATTTAAAAACGTAAGTTGTTGTACCTTTGGAAATCAGACTGTGATGTTAATGCAAAGAGCAACTAGTTTGTGTTCTGCTGTGGATAATACAGTTCAAAGGATAGCATAGGACAACTGAAAACAGAACATTATGAAATAATGAAGCAGAGTATGAAATGGTGAAGGAGGATGAAAACAATACATTAGCTTAAGCCATGATATGTCAGCATGATCTTCCTGTGATAGTATATAATATTGCAGTATGTTCCATTTCTCTCTATTTCTTGTAATAATCTGTTTCTGTTAGTTGTCATGTAAATTCCAAGGTGAAATAATGCTTCACTCTGTTATGAATAGTTCATTGAAGAAAAGCACTTGAGTAAGAGATACAATGCAATAAATTGATCCTTTAATTCTGCCTGCCTTAGCTTTCAGACTTGGGAATTAGAATGACATCTCCATTTGAATTCCTTCTTAATAGCATTTAAAAAAAAATTTGCAGCCATTTCTAATTAGATGCACCAATAAAACTGCCAGCCAGCAATTTTGTGCCCAGCTAAGTTATGCACATGTGGAAGGAAAGTACCTGTAGGCTCTTCTGATGCTTTATTGTTTATTTACTTTAAAAAAAATACAGAAATTAAAATGGCTAAGAGGACAATCTCAATCAAAGTGTCCATTTCCACTTTTATTTTTAATAAGAGTAATTTAAAATCAGATTTAATTCCCAGCATTCCAATTTTCAAATAACCTCTTCGAAATGTTCATCTATTTCTGAACATGGTATCTATTCTCTGACAATCTTTAAGCATGAAACAAAGATCTAGTTACTCTTCACATATACAGTATAGTTAGTATGTTTATGGAAAATATCTGAATAGTATATCAAAGATACTTGCCCAACAAATGGAATGCATATGTATATGTGTGTGTGTGTGTGTGTGTAGGCAGGCAGGCAGGCAGGCAGGCAGGCAGGCAGGCAGGCAGGCAGGCATATATGCATGTGTTCTATAATTTTATTAAAGATTACAGTATTAACATTGAAAACTAATAAAATCTAAAAAATAAAAAAAATCAAGGTGCAGAAAAGAAAGAAAAAGAGAGGAAGAAAATAAAGAAAAATAAGACTATAGCAGTGAAAAAAAACAAATGACTTTTCCCTTCACAAGTATAAATAATTTTAGTAACCAACACTTTCTTTTAAAATACAACAAATGATATTTTTCTGTATGCCCTATCACACCTCCCATCTCTTGTCTATAAACAAATCCATAAAGTCTCAACATTTCAGTCCTGATGTCAGATAATGAAAAAAGATAACTAGTTTTTTAAAAAAATACTGATACTTAATTAGAACAGTAGCCCATAAAAGAAAGTTCAGGTAGTTCTTGAATTACAGTCCCAATTGGGACTGGAATTTCCATTGTTAAGCAATGTGATCATCATGCACAATAGTGCCTAATGCATGACTTCATGATGGCAATCTCTGCAGTTCCTTCTGCCATCATTATGGAAGGAACATTCCTTGCAACATCCTGCCAGCTTCCAACAACTCAATAGTCAATAGGGAAGCCTGAAGGAAGTTGCATGTCCCAGGCAGCTTGCAAGCTTGTCTGATGGCTGATAGGAGAGAAAATGAGAGAGTCTGTGAGTAGCAAGTGATGTGCATGCATCCCTTGGGGAGGCTACTGTTGGGAGGGAGGGTGTTCAAAGGTGTGTGAGTGATGGTAAGTGCGAGTGTGAGTGGCCCAGGGAAGGTGGGAAAGGATGTGGGAGTGGTAGGGAAGATACAGCTTTGAGTGCAGTGAAGCTCAGGATGGGTGCACATGTGGCAAGGGAAGCATAGTAGCACATCAGGGCTTGGGGTGGCTGCTGCCAGGTGTGTGAGTAGCTGGGAGGCTGTATGAGGCTGTGCAGCTGACTGTCAAGTTGCAGCACAAGCACAATACAACTGGGGTGGGTGAATGTGAGATGATAAATTATCCAAGCAACTTTACCAACATTCCTGCCATCTTTCTCATTGATTTTGTTTATGGGAAGCTGACATGATAGGACCCAAACTGTGATCATGTGACTGTGGGACACACTGCAACTATCCTAAGTGCAAGCTGGTTGCCAACCTCCCAGATCGCAATCATGTGACTGCAGAATACTAGGATAGGCTGCTCATAAATACCACTCATTCAGTACCATTATAACTTTGAACAGTCACTGAATGAGTCATTGTTAACCAAGGATTACCTGTATAAATAGTCTAGCACAGTGATGGAGAACCTTTTTGCTGTGGTGTGCCAAAAGTGCTCGCGTACCAGCACCCACAATGCAATGCACCCTGCCCCCCCTGATCATGCGCTCACAACCCCCACCCCACCCCCTTACCTGCACTGTGCATGTGCGTGTCTCCCAGCTGATTTTTGGCCCATTTGAAGCCCCTGCAGCCTTTGGAGGCTGAAAAATGGGCCCGTTTTGGCACTTCCAGTTTTGGCACTTCTGGTATTTCCAGAAAGCCTGTTTTTCAGTCTCCAAAGGCTGCAGAGGCTTCCCTCAAGCCCCTGGGAGGGTGAAAAAGCCTTCAAATAGGCCAAAAATCAGCAAGGAGGCATGCATCATAGTGTAGGTAAGTTTGGCTGGGGCTCACGTGCCCACACAAATGGCTCTGCATGCCACCTGTGTGACATAGGTTCGCCATCATGGGTCTAGCCATTTGTAAAGTAGCTTGCTATATTCTTTTTTTTCTGCTAACTATCCTGATTTCTACTGCTAATATTATAATCCATACTTTAAAAATGATAATCTCAATGAAAACTGAAGAACGTGGTTTATAATTCAAAGTTAGGCCTGGTGTCTGTCCAAAGTTGATTTTGGTCAAAGACCAGTATAGAGCAAAGCAATTAACAAACAGTTTAGAAACATAGAAATATAATCCCTTTGTTCAGAAATCAGAGTTTATACGTAAAAAGTATCTGAATGATTTGGATATTTTACCAAATTAGGGGAAATAGAATAGAATGTTTTTCTTATCTGCCTTCCAAACTAGCTGAAGGGCATTAAATTGAGCCAGTGTTAAGCCCTTCTCATCTTGGATAATGTAATGTGGTTTAAGTTAGCTTGCTAGCCTGACTATATAAGATTGGCTGCTTTGGCAGTAAAGAGCTATCTTATGTTCTTCGCACATCCAGGATGTGATATAAACAAGCCAATTTTCTTGGCTTGTTCATATCCCAAAGGAAGGACAGCTTCTTGTGAAAAGCTGTAAAAGTACAATTTATCAAGGTATTTATCAAGGAGATATTATTTCCACCTAGCATTAAAATTATCTGCTAATGTCAAAAGGGGGTGGGGGTGTCATTCTGATGCAATCACATCTTTTCAAATCTAAAGCTTTGTTTGATTTTATGCTGTGTGAAAAGAGACCAATTTTAACTGTCTGCTGTTCCACTGTCCAAAAGTAAATAATCAGCACTGAATAACCTTTCAGTCTTGGCTCTTCTTTTCCAAGCTAGTGCCCTCTGAACACCTTGGGCCTGGGCCTGAATTTTAACCACAAAGCTCAATGGCATGAAGGTTGGGAGTTTTAATTCTTAAAGTCCAACACATTCTGCCAAGATTTAAAAAGATGCTCTTGTAGATTTTCCCAAATCATTGTAAGGACAAATCCTGTGGCTGCATATCCTCTGTTTTCAGATCCAGAGAGCAGAATATAAGATTTGTGGGTATTGTGCTGTTTTTGCCATATTTCATGCATCTCCTTACACTTATATTGTCGTTGTAATGTTGACTATAATGACTTCATTAACTGAAAATGATTATTATAAAGAAATGTACCAGCACTGGTGACTTACTTAACTAAAATACTATTTGCATGTTTATTAAAGTTCTTTTTTTAATAAACGAAAGTTTAATTTCACAGTCATTCTTCAAAATACAATTGTGTGTCTTCCAAACAAGTTGTCCTAAAAATAATTAAGTACAAACAATGTACTTTTTTAATGTTTACAAATTGTGTATATTTCAGATATTGCAGCATAAATTTTGCAAAGAGAAATGGGTCATTTAAAAAGCTTCAAATGGAGAAACAGGGAGGTGGAATGAAAGTGGATTTCTATTAATCAGTAGAATCATGTTGACTTAAAAAAATGAAATATTTTATTCTTAAACGCTCAAGTAAGCACTGTAATTCTTTTTCTTTACATTAAGTGAATGTGTACTGAAAGAATTAAAGCATTTGGGTATTTAAAATGATCAGACCATTCATCAAGCTGAAGGGTATGCTTGCCACTCACTGAACAGACAACAGTAGAACACCAAAACTGGGTAGTGTTTATTTGGTATTCCAAGTTTTATTTGAAGTGAATGCACACCCTGCCTTTATATTCCTTAAACTCATAAATACCCAGCTAGCCCAATGGGCTAATTTAAAATGGGCTAATGGGCCTTGAATTTAAAATTACAGTAGAAAACATGAAATCAAATGCCATGATGCTTTTGTTTAATGCTCAGGGTTGTGACATCTCCTAATATTAAGTTTCAAGTGGAGAAATGTGCTTTATGAATTTGTATGTATTTTGTAATGTATTTTGGGTCCACTTTTTCTTGTTCCCCAGCAACTGATCTTCAGAAGCACACTGAAACCAAGACTAGAGGTAATATATAGGCCATCAGGCCTGATAGCAAGTGATAGTGCTTCCCCCTCTCCACCAAAGCAGCAATAAAGATAAATAGGTTAGCTTTTGTTTTTTTGTGTTAAGATTTTCCCCCCAGAATTTTTGGCTAAGAGAAAGAAGGCAAATCCATTTCTAAGTGAAGTCCTGAGCTTTGCAAAGGAAATAGCACCATCTGCTGATAGCAATAGAACTGATGAAACAAAGTTCTAGGCCTCTTTATTTTAATGTGGAGCTTGCAAGCATGGAGAGGAAGGTGCTATTTAAAAAAAGGAATGTGGGTTTTCATGCATTATGTACCTATTTTTGTATCTTGAGAAAAAGCAAAGTGTAATACCATTGAATATTTAGATTTAATGTTCTGCAGCTCAATACTTTCTGGACTTGTTTATCATATGTGAAATGGAGAACAGTTCATCAGTGGAACAAGCTGCCTTCAGAAATTGAGGGTGCACCATCACTGAAGATTTTTAAGAGGAGATTGGACAACCATTTGTCTGAAATGTTGTAGGGTTTCCTGCTTGAGCAGGTAGTTGGATTAGAAGGCCTCCAAGATCCTTCCAACTTTGTTATTCAATAAAGCCATGAAAAATTTCTGAATGGATTAGAAAAAAAAAGACAGTCTCTACCAATGACACAAACTGAGCAGGAAGAAGAGGAGGAGGAAGAGGAGGAGGAGATATATACTGAGGGTTTCATGTATGGAAAATTAAAATGTAGGCATTTGGGTTTTAAAAAAATAAATGCATGAAAAATTGAAAACCATGTATCTTAGCACACAAACAAGAAAACGGGTTTTAAATAGTTGTATAAAATTTGCCAAACTGATCCAAGCACAAATGAACATGGACAGCTCACTGTGAGAGTGCATTCAGACTCAGGCAAGATTCCAGATTTGCAGATAAATCAAGCAGAGTTGTCTTTTGTTCCAGTACTGTTCTGAGAAAAACTAGATGTTCCTAATGTTCCTGTTGGGTATAATTGAATAGAATGGATGTCCCTCATTTCTGGAAGACTACACTACAAAATCGATGCCTATGATTTCAGTTTAGAAATAGCTTTTGTATTTGTAGTTGCTTCAGAACATAAATGAGGAATAACCAGAAAGGGCTTCCAATTCTTACATCCAGCCATAAAAATACAATATCCACTCACCATACAAAATGTACATGGCTTATTTATTTAGCTACTAAAATACTGTTAAGTTAACAATGAAGAACCATGTACCTGTATTCCATAAGGAAGTTACTGGATTAAATCAGGTGTATATGGCACAGGCAAAAAAAATGGAATATAATTAACAGAAGTATGGTTAGAAACCTACACAGTCAAAACCCTAGTGATTTATAGATCAGTAAAGACTTTTGACTGGTACAGTTAAATAATACCAGTGATAGAAATACTCCCATTCACTCTGAATGAAGAAAAACAGGAGTAATAATTTCTATAAGAGAAGTGTGACCTCATTTCTGATAATAAAAACAAAAAGACATCCATCCTTTCTAAGTGCATGATGTCTCCTCTCCTGTCTTTCATTTGTCTCCTGTTGCTGGATTTTAAAGTTCAAATAAAATGCAATGTGTTTCAGTTGGATACCTGAAACCTTTTCATCTTTATGTTGGACAGCAAATTATATATCCCATTATCAAAAATAAGTACTATTTTATAAAATATATGCCTTTTTCTAACCAAAAGCTAATATTTTATTAGTTAGGTACCATTAAATCAGGCCTAGTAACTTTTTGAGCAATGTCCATAATGTCAAGCTTTTCTTAATAAGAGCTGAATGCAGGCTTACTTACCTTCTGATATCTTTCATTAACTGGTTTTTTTGTTTTTACATTAATGAGCATTTGAAGTTTTGTTGTCTTTTACCTAAGAAAGTGGCATCATCTTCATAAATATTAATATTTTGACTTTCATTTTTATTCTAGCTTTTATTGCTTCCAATTCTGTCATTCTTATTGTCAGTGTTCCAAGTAATGCACCCATAGAAAACAAACTCCGAGGCACTCAGTTTCCTCAAAAAACAATTTATTAGATACATCATTTTGGCACAAACTGGTGAAAGCTGACTCTGAGGTTTCCCACAGCTTTCACCTAATTAAAAGTAAAAGTTTTTCCCTTCCCACCAAGTCTCTGGTCATGCTGGGTTACCAGCTCCTCTTCTGGCCAGCCACCTGTGAGAATGTCCTTGGCTCCCAGAGGAAAACTTTATTGTTTTGACTACAAAACCCCATCTAACTACTTTCCCCCTCCCACTGCTGTGTGGCAACCCTGAAGCCTCCAAGATACCTCCAAGCTAGCTCTTCTTGAGACCATTGTCTGTGAACTGTCCTTAAATATCACATTTCAATTCTTACTATGTTATAGAGCCCCTGATTATGACATCGAACATGTAAACAAGCTAAATTCACTACTAAGATGGGCAACATCCTGCCCACACACTTTTATCTTTCTTGGTGACTTCAAACTACCTCATATTAACAGGACCCTAAATGAGTGTAAAACTGAACCCATACATGCAACCTTCTACAATGCTGTAACAAATCTGGGATAGGAACAACTAATAACCAACAATACTAGACTTAACAACTGCCTTGATCTCATCTTCTGCAATAGTTTGAATTCAATTTATAGAACCCTTTTCCAACAGTGACCACAACATGATTGACTTTTGTCTCAACATACGTCCACACAAAAATCATCATAATGACAGGATCCCTAATTATAACTTCAAAAAAGGCAACTATGATCTTATAGACAATGATCTCTCCTCCCTTGATTGGCAATTTCTATTCACTGGATGCAATACTGTTGAAGACCATTACAACATATTTTACTTGAAGTCAAAAGAGTCATCAAACTATATGTACCAATAACAACTCCCAAAACCAGAAAAAACAAATTACCCATAACAATAAGGAAGCTCCAATCCAAAAAGAAACCACTTTGGTGGAAAAACAAACCTGGCCACGTTGCCAACTTCAAAAGCCAATACAAAAATTTATGCCACCAGGTAAATAATTTCCAGACCTTGGACATAACATCTGGCCTCTCACTCCCATTTTTTCCTTGATTGAACCATGGTTATCGCTTATACGGCTACGGAACTTCAGGCCCTAAGGAGGGTCCCCCTGTCCTTAGTTTGGCTTGCCAGACTACTGAAGGCCTGCTTTCATGACGGATCCTGGGATCCCGAGAGGTGACATTGCGTGAAGGGTTTTTAATTGTTGTAAACATAAGGGTTTTAAAGGGTCTCTTTTAAATTTTATTATTACTATGTATTCAAAAGGGTTAGGGAGAGGAGTGGGACGTAGACTTGGGCAGAAACTTGTGGGGGTTCTGCTGAGTCAAACCCCAGCTCCCTCCAGGTCGGAGATGGATCGCGGTGAGGGGGGGGTTCCAAGGGCCTTAGAGGCCAGGGTTGGGGCTATGATCTCCATGGCGATTGGACATGGTGGGAGGCGAAGAAACGGGGGGCCATATCGTTTATTGGGGGTGCGCCCCCGTCCCCTGGGGATCCAGGAGGTCAGGCCCCTGGGCTCAAGTTGGTCTATGTGAATGCCAGGTCTGTGGTAAATAAAGCTCCCCTTCTCGGTGATTTGATTGAGGAGGGGGGCATGGACCTGGCCTGCATCATGGAGACCTGGTTGGGGCCGGAGGGAGGGGTCCCTCTGGGTGAGTTATGCCCACCAGGTTTCTGAGTGCTGCACCAACCTAGAGCCCAGGGTAGGGGCAGGGGAGTGGCGGTTGTTATCAGGGAGACCTTATGTCTGAGGGAGATCACTGTCCCACAGATAGGTGGGGCCCAGGTGGCCAGTTGGGTCTGTTGCTTACATACCTATCTCCCAGCTGCATGGCAACGGCCCTGCCTGAACTGCTCGACTTCCTCTCAGGAGTGGCGGTGGAGTTTCCCAGGCTCTTGGTTCTGGGAGACTTTAACCTGCCCTCTCTGGGGGAAGGATCAGGTTTAGGACAGGAGTTCATGGCTTCCATGGACCTGACCCAGATAATTCAGGGTCCGACTCATGGGGGGGACACACACTGGAGCTGATTTTTATCACAAGACAGTGGTGCAATGATCTGGGGGGGATCGCCAACTATTTGCCCCCTGTCATGGACAGATCATTATCTCCTTCGGCTGGTCTTCCGGTATGCCACCCCCTGCTGCTGGGAGGCAGAGCCAATGAGGTGGTTCTGCCCCAGATGCCTGATGGACCCTGAGCAGTTCCAGATGGCACTTGAGCGATTACCTACCTCCCCAATAAACAACTCGGCTGAGACCCTAGCGGATGCCTGGCAACAGGCTGCCTCTGGGGCACTCAACCGGATTGTCCCCTTGTGGCCCTTAACCCAGCGCAGATCCTGGTTAGTTCCTTGGTTTTCCGTGGAGCTCCGGGAGATGAAGAGTCTCCGGGGGCTCCAGGAGATAAAGAGAAGCCTGCCTTGGACCCAGCCAATTTGAACAACTTTTGTCCCGTCTCCAACCTTCACTTTGTGGCGAAGGTTGTTGAGAGCGTGGTGGAACAGCAGGCTTCCAGGCTTTCCATGGGAGGCACAGCATGATCTTCACTCTGATAGATCTCTGGATGTTCCTCTATCCTGGTCCTATTAGATCTTTCGGCAGCTTTTGATACCATCGACTATGGTATCCTATTGCGGCACCTTCAGGGGCTGGGAGTGGGAGGCACCGTGTTATGGTGGTTCTCCTCTTAACTCTTGGGGTGTACACAATTGGTGTTGGCAGGGGGGCAGAGATCGACCTCGAGGCCCCTCACTTGTGGGGTGCCACAGGGGTTGGTTCTTTCTCCCCTCCTGTTCAACATCTATATGAAGCCACTGGGTGAGATCATCCATGGTTTCGGGGTGAGGTATCATCAGTATGCTGATGATACCCAGCTTTTCATCTCCACCCCTGACCACCTCAGTGATGCCCTCTCTGTGATGTCCCATTGCCTGGAGGTGATACAGATCTGGATGGGGAGGAACAGGCTCCAACTCAACCCAGCCAAGACTGAGTGGCTGTGCTTACTGGCATCTCAGGTTGTCCAAGAAGTTCCATCTTTAGTCATGGGGGGGAGGTGTTATCCCCCGTGGATAGGGCGCGCAACTTGGGCATCCTCCTGGATGCACAGCTTAGTATGGAGGAGCAGGTGGGAGCCATCACCAGGGGGGCATTTGCCCAGGTTCATCTGGTGCACCAGTTGTGCCCCTATCTGGACCGAGATGCCCTACATACCCATGCTCTCATCACTTCCCGTCTCAACTACTGCAATGCTCTCTATATAGGGCTGCCCTTGCAGACTAACAGTTGCGCGCCCTATCCACAGGGGATAACACCTCCCCCCCATGAGGCTTCAACTGGTGCAAAATGAGGCTGCACGGGTTGTGATGGGAGTGTCCCAATACTCCCATATTGCACCCCTCCTGCGCTATCTGCATTGGTTGCCGGTTGCCCTCCATATAAGATTCAAGGTGCTGGTGTTGACCTGTAAAGCCCCACATGGCTTGGGTCTGGGGTATTTGCAGGAGTGTCTCCTGCCACCATCGAGTACCAATCGCCCAGTGCGCTCCCACCTGCAGGGCCTCCTTGGGGTGCTGTCGGCCAGACAATGCCGGTTGGCAGCCCCCAGAGGTAGGGCCTTCACTGTGGGAACGCCCATCCTGTGGAACCAGCTGCCCCTGGGGTTGCAGTTGGCCCCTGACCTGCGTTCCTTCTGCCGCGATCTAAAGACCTGGCTGTTTTTGCAGGCGGCCTGGATTGAGGGGGATTGGGGGTTTAATTGGGTATTTTAGCGTGGATTTTACTATTTATTTGGGTTGGGTTTAACACTTTTTTAAATATGTGTATGTCATACTTTTACTTTTTTTACTGCTGGTTCTCTGGGTGTGGCTTGGTACGTGTGGCAGGGGAAGGATACTATAAAGCTCCAGTCAGAAGTGGTATTTGCTGGTTCTCGGAACTACTCAAAATTTCCTCTACCGGTTCTCCAGAACTGGTCAGAACCTGCTGAATACCACCTCTGATATGAGGACAATATGCATCCTTCTGTTACTCCCTTCCCTATTCTGAACTAATCTTATTCTCTTTATTCTCAAAACAACTACTCAGATTAGGGTTAAGGTTAGCTTTATAAATGTCACATCCTTGTATGATCTACACAATCAAATAGTTCGCTGCAGTCAAGAAAGCAAATAAAATATTCTATATAAATAAATAAATTATTTTTCTCTGGCCATTGTCCACCTTATGTTAGCTTTTTGACTGCATTTTCTGTCCATACTTTCTGAAATCTGCATGTTCATTTGGCATTTCTATCATCATGTTTGGCACTTTCCTTCTCTCCTTTCTGACAAGCTGACCCACAGTTACTATTTTTGTAGTATCTGAAATAAAACTTTATTTATATGAGGAATGATTTTCTTGTATCCCTCTTCTATCTGTATATATACCAATCCTTTCCAATTGTTTAGCCACAGGATCTTGTTCCAATCAACAAAAACAGTAAGAGTGTGAATTCATCTTGATCTCTCAGTATTATCAACTATATTATCTTTTATTTTTTAATATTCTGGAATACTTTGGCAGTACAAGGCACTTCTTTACTGTCATTATTTCTGCCTCTGATTTGATGTTGCTTGGAGAAGGTGCCTGTCAAAAAGTGTTTTGAGTGTTGTAACAGTGATATAATATAATGTTCCTCGGAGTCAATTTTTTGTATAAAATGGTTCAATATCTATATAAAACTGTTGTAGGAACTCATCAGGAAACATGAAGGTGAGTGCTATTCCTATACTGAGGACACTCAAATATATGTAACATTTTCAGATGTGAGTTCTATATTCTTCAAGGGTTCAGTGAGAGAATAGTTACATTGAAAGTAGACAGAAATGGATTTCATCATGTGGAGTCATAAACTGTAGAGAAGCAGCTTATTCTTTCTTTTGGATGCAGTTATATTTTTTCAAAGAGCTGACACTAAGCTTGGGTGTGCATTATGCTATAGGTCTTTATTTCTTTTCCTAAACTAAGACAGAAGTCAGGAATAACTTTTAGCAGCTTTGGACAATGCACTAATGGTATATTTACTTACTTGACTTAGAGAATGTGTTGACATTCTCTAAGTCAAATAGTATAATATACTGTTTACAAGAGTTGCTTTGAGTTTATTCAGGAAACTCCAATTAGTGGAAAAATCAGTATCCATTTGATCTCCTTCCCTCAAAATGATGCTATAGAGCACTGCACACCAGAACAACTAGAAACAAGAACAGTTTTTTCCCCAAAAGCCATCACTGTGCTAAACAAATAATTCCCTCAACACTGTTCAACTATTTACAAAGTCTACACTACTATTACTATTAATCTTCTCATCACTACTTATACCCATCCCCTCCCACTTGTGACTGTATGACTGTAACTTTGTCACTTATATCCTTATGATTTATATTGACTGTTTCCTAGTATGATTTGATTGCTTTCTGTACCCTATGACTATCATTAAGTGTTGTACCTTATGATTCTTGACTCTTGATTAATGTTATCTTTTCTTTTATGAACAGTGAGAGCATTTGCACCAAGACAAATTCCCTGTGTGTCCAGTCACTTGGCCAATAAAGAATTCTATTCTATTCTATCTTTGGGAGAATTAAAAAAGATCCTGCATTTATTTCTATTTGAGTTAAAACTTGTACTTTTAAAACTGTACAAAATTAGAACCTGGATAGAAGGAGGGAATCCTTTTTTATGTATCACATGTGTAGAGGTCAAATCAAGAGATTTCTTTTTTGTTGCTATTGATTTAATATAACCATGTCAGTTTTTTAAAGATTGTGGCTTTAATAGTCACCAACATAAAAAGTCCAAACAACCAAATATGTTTTTTCATGTGCATTTTATTAAATATTTGAAGCTAGATATGCACAGAATGTTAAAAAGTGTGAAGGGGAAGGAATAATAGCATTCAAATCTACATGTTAATCCAGGAAGCATGAGTCACCTTGGTTCACTAAAAAAATGGTAATATTTCCTAACCATTCCTTATTAACATACAATAACTCTTGCTTCAAATTATCCCTTCAAGCTCATATTCTGCAGCAGCCCAGATTAGAAAATGGTCTACATTTGATCACCTGCATGATATTCTTGCAGTCAATTATCCCAATTAGAGATGATAACGATACTTGCTTTTTGTGGCTTATTCAGAATGGGGTTCTGTTTTGGAACTGGGGAGGGGAACACTGTGCATTCTGACTTTTTCAGAAACCTGTGTGAAAACCACCACTGAGCCTTGAAATTTTTCTGACACAGAAAAGGGCTAAGGTCTAAAAATTCAGCCAAGAACAAGCTTTGCATATTTACAGTAGTAGTGTTTGGCCAAACCAATATGGCCTTCTCAGACAAATCCATCTTGACAAGATGCTAGAGGAGTTTATATACCATGGCTTTGAGCCACATACATTGGACAAACCAACAGGAGAATAAATGCCGCGCGCTCGAGGAACACAAACGCCCAGTCAGAAAACTTCCTCCCTTTCCACACCTTAAAGCCACAGGACATGAAATTGATTTTGAGGATCAAACTTATCTCCAATACTGAACACTTCAACAAGAGAATAATTAGGGAAGCCAAATAAGAGAAACACCCATAACATGAATAAGCGGGATGATACTTCCGCCTACCAGACATGGAAACTAGCCTAATCAACAAGCGAGTCCCAGCCACAAAACCAACACGGACTGATGCCACCACCATCTCCTTCACCAGACTCAAACCCAAGCCCACACAGATGAAAGGCAACCACCATCCAGAAACCAGACCATGGCTGCAACACCAGCTGCTACACCCCCTCCAACCCCAAACTAAGCAAACTGACACTGCGCTATAAACACATAGCCAGACCTCAAACTCGAGAGCCAAACCAAGGGAATGCCACATCACAGCCTTCCACCCAGGATACTACATCACAGAACTCAGGAGATCACAACCAAAACATCAGGAGGTTGCAGCACAGACAACGACCCAGGAGATTACAGCACCACACCCAGGACATCACAACAATAGAACTCAGAAGGTCATCACACAGCCCATTACCCAGGTTGTTACAACACAAAGGCTGAGAGACACACCTCCAGCACCTCAGCCACACAGGGTCTCAGGAAAAAGCCATCCAATCTGCATACATCAACTCCACAAACCAATCAAAAGTAACAACACATCCAACTCTAGAGTTTAAAGGGAAAACAGCCACGATCACACACTTCTCCCAGGAGAAGAAGCTGAAGACACCAGCCTGAAGATGGCGGATGAGATTTAGTCGAGCGTTGCCAAGTATTCTCAACCTTACAGGGACAAGACCCGAATACACCAAGACCTACATACCTTTACCGTGAAAATCTACGAAACAAATATATATATATATATTAGCAAGACCCTCAGTTGACAGTAAAATGTATGTCCTGTTAAATTAGATAACTGAATCTTCCCCTGCCCCTGAGAAATTTTTTTAGGCTTATGAAGGATTTGGACTACAAATAGGTTTTTCAAATGTAGCAAAATTACAATCATCTATGAAGGGAGGGGATTCTGGATTGAATTTCTCATTGAACTAGATTATTCTTTCCCTCTAGAAAAGTTATTTTGTCAGGAGAATTAAAAATTATTGGACACATTCATAGATACAATGATTTGAAGATCTTTCTCTAAATATTATGGTAAACCTAAGAAGTTGAGAAATAGTTTGTTGGACATAGTCTTTTCTGCTACATATATCTGAACGATAAATGCAGCAGTTGGAGCATATGCTTAATATAGTTTGGATGCTTCTCTATCTGTATCTGTCAGGAAGCATGGAGAAGAATATTTATGCACGAAAGATACATCATTTGCTTAGAGCAAGGAAATGAGATATGAAGTCCTACTACAGCTACTCTGTGTAGCTATTGTTTTTACTTCCCATAGTGATCCATGTTAAGCACTCTGTTTTATCATCCCCAGATACTAGACATACAATGACTAAGTTAGTCTTACAAGTGTAATGGTAACATGCTCAACATTTCTTGATATGTGTCATTTTTGTGACATGTGGTTGAATTTTGCCCATATGTTCTGGGAGTTGTATGTGCAGAATAATTATCAAAGGGAGTATATCCATTAAAAAAGGAGCCTCTTTGGCACAGTGGTTAGAGTGCAGTACTGCAAGCTACTTCTGCAGCCAGCTCCCTACAATTTGGCAGTTCAAATCCCACCAGGCTCCAGGTTGACTCAGTGTTCCAAGATGGGTAAAATTAGGACCTAACGTGCTGAGAGCAATATGCTGACTCTGTAAACTGCTTAGAGAGGGCTGTAAAGCACTATAAAGTGGTATATAAGTCTAAGTGCTATTGCTATTGCTATTACCATCAAAGACATTGGAAAGAAAACTGTAAGTGCTTGATCTTTGCAGTTACATAACCTGTCTACATGGATTTAAAGCTATAGTGTGATCTTCTTTAAGTCAGACTTGATCTCCGGTAATTTTTTTTTTAATTACATTTATATGCCGCCCTTCTCCAAAGAGTCAGCGTGCTTACAATTTTTGGGATACAACCCAGTGTGCTCAGCAATAGCCTTCATTCCATTGTATATGCCTGCTTATTACTAAGCGGCATTTTTTACAAAGTCAGCTTATTGCCCCCAACAATCTTGGGTCCTCAATTTACCTACCCTGAGAGGATGGAAGGCTGAGTCAACCTTGAGCCTGGTGGGATTCGAGCCTACAGTAATTGTAGACAGCTGGATCTTAAGTGCAGGCATTTAACAGCCTGAGCCACCAAGGCCCTTAAAACCAATTTCAAAATTGGTTTTATTTTTTGGTCCTGTCTCTATTTTTTAGTCCTATTCATACTTAGTTACAAGATGGCATTTTCAAATACTATCTGGATTGCTTTGCACTAATAGTTTATTATTTGAGATGTGGACATTCTCGTATTATGGCATGATAAATAGATGAAGTCAACTATTCTATTTTTGCAACTCCTTTCCATGCATTTTTAGATACAGATCATTAAGTTGTAATTTTGAGCAAACTCCCTTTTCAACATTGCCCACTAGAAATGCATAAAGTTAATCTAATGTAGAAATCAGAAAGGCTGCATTAAAAATAAAATCAGGGAAATCTAATTTGGATTATTTATAAATATTCTAACAATTTACATTAAGGGGAAATAAAGGAAAATCATTTTCACCTATGCAAAGAACTCAATTTCAGATATACAATTATTTTCAGCTTTGATTATTTTCCTACTTTTTAAAATAAAACCAGAATAAAACAAAGGAAAGTTGCTAGTTTTTAAACATCCAAGAATAAGCCCTTTTCCTACCTTACCTTCCTCTTTCTCTCTGTATCTCTCTCTCTCACACACACACATATACAGAGAGGGGGGAGGGAGGGAGGGAGAGAGAGAGAGAGAGAGAGAGAGAGAGAGAGAGAGAGAGATCTTCTATTGTATTCCTTCCCATTCCCATATAATAGTACCTAGGAAATGAAAAATAAAGAAAGTAATGGTTTGTGATGCAATGGAGCTATTGTAGAGTAACTCTGTAGAGTCTGTGGTACTCTCTGAGCCTGGCTGTTTTCCTGAAGATGTTTTGTTATTCAACTAAGTAACATATTTCATTCTGAAATGGACAAGAATTTGCCCTCTAATTATATACAGGAGGTTCTCCTGTCAGAATTAGGGGAGGCATGGTTTTCTTCTTGACAGTTCCTCAAATAAGCTTGATAGTTTATCTGTGTTGGTAGTTCCTTAATCTGGATATGGCTTGCTGCTTGATATGTTTGTCTGGTGTTACTACCATTAGTGTATGGCATTGTTATATTAGTGAGGAGATTACAGTGCTAATGCAGAATAGTAATTTGGCTTTCATTTTATCAACTCTATTGTTGTACATGCTCGCATGCTTCCCAAGGTGCGCTACAGGAGGATGAGCTAGCTTCATACCAGAAAGAAAGATGAGTGGCTCTTTCTGCAGCATCCTCTAAGACCTTCCTCCTTCCACTGAAATCACCTCACAAACAGGCATTGCAACCAGGAAGGTTCAGAGTCATCAGTAATCTGACCACCTGCACAAAGCAGCAGCTCATCTCCCCACCAAGTGGTACCGATTTATCTATTCACATAGAATATGCTTTCAAAATGCTAGGTGGGCAGAAGCTGAGGTGAGTGATGGGAGCTCACCCTACCACATAGTGCTAGTACTTGAGCCACTGGAGCAGAGACCATCTCCATTGTCATTAAGCCACTGAGCCACCTTGCCTTGTCTGATGTTAATCCTGGAGTCAATCTCTTCTTATTTGAGTACTGATTGCTTGTAAAGAGTTTTTATTTTCTTCTTCACTTTTGTATTGTCTCTTTTGAATGTAAATATGGTTTATTTGTATTTGCCTGTTGTTGGCTTATTTATCTGAGTGCCAAGCTTTCAGGAATTTTCATTTTTGGCTCTAGCTTGGCCTAGGATGCTCACAGTTTCCCAGGTGAAACTATAGTTAAGTTTGTTCATGTGATGTGAAATTAAGTAGTTTTCATCATATCGCCAATGGATGGATGTTCTCTGCTAATCTTCTGCCTATCTATCTTGCATAATGGTTGTTACAGTCTTTAAAATGCATGTTGTAGATGACTCCTGGTTGTTGTTTTTTCTGCTTAGACTGCTGTGTTTTTTGGTTTATTTAAGAAGTTTTGGATGGCTTTAGTTGGTTTGTATACCAACTTTAGTTGCAATAGTATGATGTTTGTTTCGAAGGTGTTTTGATGTATGGCAGTGTTGTTATCTTTTTCATAGCATGTGTTGGTTGAGCTGGAGTACATTGAATTACAGGCACTTTTTTTAAAAACAGCTTTATTTACAAAAAATTAAAAACATACAAACATACTATATATATATATATATATGAATACTTTTACACTGGATATCAAATTCAATAAAGCGTAATCATCAAAAATTACTAATAAATGACGTATATTCACTAACACAGGCACTTTTTGATAAAGTTGTGTGCATATCCATTTTGTTGGAGCATATTGTTTAGGCATCTATTTCCTTTTTTCAAGGTGTTGTGGGTTGCTACAATATGTCTGTGCTTGTCTGAGTAACATTCTTACACAGCTTCTCTTGTAAGAGATTGGTGATACTTTGGTAATGGAACACTTGGTTAGTATGGGTGGTTTTTCAATAGGCTTGGGTTTCTAATTTACCTCCATTTCCTCTGCTGATATCCAGAAAGAATAGTATGTTATTGTTTTTTCTTCCCTTGTGAATTTTATTCCTTTGAAGATGTTGTTGATTTTTTCATGTGTCTTCTCAAATTGTTCCCTTTTTATGACAAAGGTGTCATCTGCATACTTGATCCATACTTTTGGTTTTATGTATGGTTATTATAAATGAAATTCAGTCTTGATTTACCCTTCACACTGTCAAGGGCACTTTTTTTTTACTTCTGAATTGAGTAGCATGCAGTCCAACAATTGCCCAGTTCCATTGCTTGTTCTCAGTGCAAGAAGTGGGATAAACATGGCCTTTATCTTAATCACACCTATGCATGTTTCAAGTCTACAAAATAATGATAGAGAGTTCTTGTCTCTGTTCTTGTCTCATTTTTCTTTATCACATGGGGAAGCAATATATACAATAAGATTTTAAGGGAATTAGTTCATACATAGCTATAAGCAGATTCTTTAAGAAGAACATTTTGCAGCAAATACAATGTTCATCTATAGGCACTTTACAGCAGTGTGAGAGATGCTAAGAGAATGTTAGTAAGATTAGCAACATGCTAACAAATTTTATTAAGTGATTACCATGTTTTGGATTCAAATGCAGAGACTATTTCACAGCCCTAAATCCTTCTTAACTTTGTATGCATCAATATTCAGTGGGAAGAACTAGAAATATCAATAGCACTTTGACTTATATACTGCTTTTCAGCCCTCTCTAAGCCCTCTGAAAGAATAAACATATTACCTCCAACAGTCTGGATCCTCATTTTACTGATCTCTGAAAGATGGAAGGCCGAGTCAACCTTAAGATGGTCAGAATCGAACACCTGGCAGTGAGCAGTGAGATAGCCTGCAATATTACATTCTAACCACTGTGCCACCAAAGCTCCTATAGCATGTTTAATATATATCTGAATTATAAGAGCCTTGTATGTTAAATTGATAAAAAATATTTTTGTAGGGTAATTGTGTCCCAAGTATAATCCAAAGTCTTGTTCACAGCCTAGTGAATCTTATCTTAAAATCTAGTTCTGTACTTTTTGTCCAACACTGATCTATATGAAGTTTGCTTAGTGTTAAATACCCATAAATAGGATGCTGGGTAGAAATTAAACACTTGTTCTTGGAAACTTTCACTAAATTACATATTTAATAATTAAGAAGCAGAGGAACAAAGAGCTTTATTCAGACCTTCTTGCTCATATTGACAATACCAGAGCTGTACCTAATGAAGTTCAAGGTCACAAGCAATTTTTAAATGCCTTGAAATGCCTCTCAGAAGTTAATACTAGTAATTTTTAATGTAGCAAGAGGATGATTATTATATATTTTGGAATTAATCGTGCTCATTGCTTCAATAAAATAAAATGTATTGCATATGATACAGGATCATTTCTATTCTTCCTATCTAGTCTTGGCTCTTTAACATCCACATTTCCCCCTTTTTTTGATTGTACAGTCACTGGCCTATTACAGCTATACAGTGCTCATCCTGAAAAAGATTTCAGAAAGACATGCCAATGATTGTATATAGGACAACTTATTTGCAAAATATGTTATTCCACCGAGCAATAGTGTTTTCAGCTCTTTTCTGAGTGGTGGCAAACGATTTGAGTACTTTTAAAAAAAATAAGTTTTATGTACAGAGGAAAAACAGTAGCCAGATTCAAGATTTCTTTCGGTTGTGCTCAGAAAATACATCAGTATTTAATGATAGCAAAGGGCCTATCTTTTGGGAAAAAAAAGAATAACAGCATATGAGAGATCATATAGCATAATCAGTATTTAATATTTACAAGAATTCCTGTTAAAAGTATCAATGTTAAAAACTGCCCATTTGGTCTATTCAAATTGCAGTCAGTAGTTTGTCTCAAAATAGTAATCTTCAAAATGGTGTTGGATGTTTTGCACTTTCAAGTATACATTTCAAGACTAAATGTAAATCAATGCTTCATTCTTTCTTTAACCTCTGTGAGTCATGTAGACAGCTTTTCATAAATTATAATCAGAAATGGCTGAGCTGTTCATGTGGAGACTGTTACATCTGGAATAAAAAAAGGAGGAGGAAATACATATTCATAGCATTTTGAGGAATCAAAGTAGAAGATGAGAATTGTTCTTTGTTTCTAGCATCTAGAATATTGATAAAGGCAGCAGCTCCTATTTAACGTATAGATATATAGGACAACCCTACCATAAACACTGCAAGTTGAAAAGAAAAAAAAGTTAGCTCTAGATCATGTCTTTCTTGTATCATTGCTCATGTTAGAATCGACTGCAGGGATATATCTTCACAACATGGTGTAAGTATTTTTACAAGCTCTTTATATTGCTGTTCCATATATTTTCACAGTTATAAAGCTTTACTAAATCTTCCAGTGCCTGGTGGAAATAGCACATTCTGAGGTCTTCCTACTACAAAACAGCAATAAAATCTTTTACAGAGTTTCTGTCCCACCAAGAAAATGATAGATTATATATTTAATTTTTCTTTTGGGTGTGTAATTACTATATTTCACCTTTGTTATATGTGACCAATGTGCATTTGATGGTTTTGTCCTTCCATCCTCACAACAGTTCTATGAAATAGGCTGGGAATAAGTGATTTCATTCAAAATAATCAAAAAACTCTTCAGAGCTGAATGGTGTTTTGAACTTGGATCTTACATTTCAGCTCTATGTCTGACCACCATGTCTGCCATAAATGATTGAATGTAAATCTCCCCACTTGATAATACATTTGAAATAGTTTCAAATCCTCTCTTAATAATAATGCTTATGTGATTGTTTTTTAAAGTGGCTTTAGAATTAAGAAAGACTTTTTGTCTCATAGAGTTGTTTGTCTATTTAGGGTAGCAGTTGCTCAAGGCAAAATGAGAATCTTAACATTCCCAAATGACCAAGTGCTTCACTGCTTAGGAAAGAAAAAAATGAAACTGAGCAAATTAAACCAAATCCTATTTGTGTATGTTTTTCAACCTTGAAATTTTATGGTTAAAAAACCCAGAATTTTAGGACATTGTTATAATAAACATATGTTGCATCACAAAAGATATATCCAAGACTGTGATATTTTTAAAGTGTTTTTTTACTGCTTTATCTGTTTAGCTTTATGTGTTGTTCCTTTCACAGGGGCATATGTGCTGCAGGTCAAAGCAACCGATGCCGATGACCCAACCTATGGAAACAGTGCCAGAGTGGTTTATAGCATTCTTCAGGGACAGCCATATTTCTCCATTGATCCCAAAACAGGTAATTGACATTCAGTCCTTTGGAGTGTTTTCTTCTTTTCTCTTTCATGTTTCAGGCTGATTTGGCACTTACTGTATCTCAGCACTCTTTATCTAATTACAAAGAGAGAAAAGAAATGCTATTAATGCTCACTGAAAAATGCCAACTGCTTTCTTTTGATAATATGTCTGTATTCCCACTTCAGAAGCAACTGGTGAACAAAAGGACTAAACAGATGTTAAAGAACTGTACAGGTCCTGATGCTTAAGGAAAATTCTGTGATTGTGTGATATAGCTATTTTCATTTTACTGAGTGTTCTATTATGTGAAGTGGAAGTAGCATTCGGGACCTCGCTGGAGCAGTTCCAACTGCCATGAGCTTGGCAATTTAGCCAAAAGCTTTCTTAGCTGAGCTGCATCCATGCTGTTCTATTTCTAACCAAAATTAGTCAACTGTTTTAAGGATTAATTTGAGCTGTTGCAAGGAAACTATGGATCAAGAACTTAACTGTTACCTGACTTTATCCCCCACTATGACCACTGCTAGGATTTCTAGTTCAGTACTATCTGGAAATACACAACTTTACAATTCTGATTTATAATATAGCACAGCAATAGAGAAGGAAATCATTTTATTCATAGCATTTTTTCACAGATGTTACTGCAGTAGTAGCAACTATTAGTTGCCATCAAATTATATAGATTACAGAGGTGTCAAACTGGTGGCCTGTAGCCAGATGCATCATGCATAGGCCATGCCCACCCCAGCTCTGCAAAGGAGAAAAATATGAAACGTTAAGTGACAGTAATGTGATGTGGTGAGTTTGATACCCGTGATATACAACATATAGAACTAGGAATCCCATGAATACTATTAAATATATTTAGGTCAGTTTAAAAATTGCTGCCTATCCTTGACATTAAAAAGTAGCTTCTCGTGACACCCCTCTCTTAAAACCATTGGTCTTCTTTTACATAAATAAATGTTTGTCACTGAGGAAACATTTGTTTAAGAGATGCACCTTCTGGTTTTACCATGCAAGCCTCACTTCCCTTAGAATAGCTGGGATTGTTTTATTTTTGTTTTTTTTCCCCAATGACTTGATTGACAGATAGAATATTAAAAACCCTTTGCTTCCTGGCTGATCAATTATTCCAAGAACACAATCTCCTTATGGAAAAAAAAAGCATAGCTATGTATTTTTCCTCCATAAATTTACAGCAATCTTGTGTTAAACACATATAAAATATGTGAGTAGTAGGGACTTCGGAGCATGTGCTATGCTGATAAGCTCTTATAATTATATTTTAATCTGGTATTTTAATGAACATTGGTGTTCAGTGGAAATCTATCCTTTTCCCCCCTCAGCAGCCTGCTTTTGGCAGGTGGTGGATTGGAGGATGGGAAATGGATGTTAATGTCAGCCTTGTTGTTTGGAGGTCATTGGATGTGGTGGGTAGATGCATAAACAGCCAGAAATGCTCATGGGATTGGAGGACAGTTAATTGCATATCTTGTCCTATATTTTGAAATGTCATTCCTGCTTCTGTATTTAATAATTCAATGACTTAACCAAAATGTTCCACACTAAATGCTGCCAATTGTGTGCCTTGAATGCGAGGCAGACAGGGCTGCTGGTCTGCCTCCTTTCTGAAAACAGAATTTGTTTTCCCAATGAGTCCCTACTTGAATGTCAAATGGAGTATTAAAAACCCCTTGCTTCCTGGCTAATCAATGCATGGAGATGGAAGCAGCATAACACAGCACAAGCCCTCCAGAGGTCATGTTCCTTGTCAAATATACTCTGTTTTAACAAAGGAACATATCAGAAAAGTGAATCAATAGCTTCATTTTTTTTTAATTTGGATGAGCTACCTCCCTCTTCCACTTGCTCCAGGAGATAAAAATAACCTCTTTTTAATGTTTTCCCTTAATTAGATCTCACTGGCAATAGAGAAGTTTTAAAATCCAAACTCCTATATCTTTTACAATGTTTCTTGATCAGGTGAATGACAATACAAAGATACCCCTAGGAATATCTGCTGTTCTTTTCTTCTTTATTAATTATAGCTAAAGGAACCACCAAAGCAGGAGCAGGTGAATTTCAGTTTTAAATACTTAGCATTGCAAAGACATTAAGGTTATTTGTCATAGGATGAACAAAACAAACAGGCTTCATACTAGGTTCAACTATAAAATGTAAGCTCTACATATACTTAACTTGTTACTTAGGACTTGATCTACTGATCAGTAGGCCCTCAGATATAATCTAAGTAAATTTGTTTTTTTATTGCAGATAAAGGAGTGTCTGTATATACCATATATATTTCCCCATAGTACACAAAACATAGTCTATATAGCTCGGTGCTCCAGAGTTTAAACTATACACTTTTTCATCCCACCTTTCTGAGATAATGGATACTTTGTCATTTCCATATGGCCTAGTGTCACTTAAATTGTGGTTGACATAACAATGTTCTCTAGCATGGAGCTGCTAGTTCCTACATCACCAGTTTCATTCCTTACAAAAACCATTACAACTCTGTTGAAATAATTATTATTTAAAGCTCAATAACTTTTGCCTTCCTGTATCCTAAGTTTTTTCCCTGTTCTGTTATTAGCACATTCTTTGTCACAACACAAGCTTCATGCTAACCTACCAATCAGCCAATGGCTGCACAGAAATTGTTTTTAGGAAACTTTGTAGTGAGAAATGTAAAATGACTTCTTTAGGTGTGTATAGAACATTGGGAAGGCATTACCTGGGGTTAGATGTCTTTTCTGATTTCCTAGCCAAAATAGCAGTCTAATAATAGGATTGACCTGACTATCAAAATTTATATGTGGATTTTGGCTTTTGGAACTTCTTTCTTCCATTCGCTGCACTTCTCCAGTCAACAATATTGTTTTAACTCTGGGGTTTTAAATTCTATTTGACTTGTATCTTGTTTAATTCACCTTTTAGGTAATTTATTTATTGTTGTGCTTTAGCTGTGAGCCTCCCCGAGTCCCCCCGAGAGGGGGAGGCATACAAGTCGAATAAATAAATAAACAATAGCACATTCTTGTCTTCATCCTAGAATAGATCAATCTACATATTTTTGTTTTCTTGATATTGGAATTGGGGAGCCATTTCCGTTCTCCTAATAAAGCAAGAGTCAAACCTCAACAGTCAGCAGCAAAATGTATGAAATATACCATTTCACAGCTTAAAATGTATTACTTAAAAGGTACAATTATGACTGAACAACACTAAACACTTAAGGATATAAGTATAATTGCAAACACCCGAGACATCTAAATGTATGAGGAACTAGCCTAAAGCTATTTAGAAAAAGGAAACATATTAATGTAAAGGAAAACAAAACACTACCCTTGAGGCAAATTCAGTGATTTACAGTTATTTTTGAATGGCTAAACTTTGGCAAAAGACAATCAAGAAAATCATCTTTGTTCTCACTCAGCCCAATTCTGTTTCCTTTGGAGGCCTTGAGTTTATTTATTGCTGTAATTATCAATTTACACTTGGGTGATAGGAAGAAACATTAGCCTTGTAAATTAGAGTTGGGTATATCTATCAGTTGTGCTTTCACTTGGTTTCTCATTTTTCTGACCATTAGTTCCTTTGTGCCTTTGATCTTTGTTGTTTTTCAACACTACAAAACTAAATGAAAAGAAATCTATGCATTAGAAACAAATATTCTGTTCCCACATCAGATATTTAGCTTATATTACAGTGCTATAGGACTGTGTATCTATTTTTTAACTATGTCGTTGATATCATTAATATCTATGGCATGTCTATAACATATATATTTATTCCCCTTCCAGTGAGCTAGTAATTTCAGTTTACAATCTCAAAATATTATTGTGGTCTAAAACGTTTGTGAATGGACACATGATAGAGTGTCTCCCTCCAGTATGACAGTACAAAAATAGTTAATGAATCTTGAACATTTCTCATCTTGAAAGTTAACTACTAACAGTTATTTGTTTTGGTTAAGGGTTTATGTCACAACACAAATATATTTGCTTTTCAAAAGACTTTCTATTTTATTGAGAATTGGAGCAGAAATCAACAGAAAGAAGGAAATATTACTTATGAGCACTTATAAACATGCCAATTATTTTCGCTTTTTATTTCTAAATAGAAGACATGTCACAATAAACATTTGGACAGGAAAAATATTATTTTATTAAGTAGCTCTTTGATGGAATGACAGCCAGTTGTTCTTACACTGAACTATTAGGAAGACTCAAATTATTTGTTTAATACCTGCATAAGTATAATTATATTGTTTTTCTCTCAAATAGTGTCCTTCACCAGATAAATCCAGTTCCTCTCTTCAGTATATCAGCAAATGCCCATTATACTTTCAGCCTCAGGGTTTATCTGAGTTCAACCTGGTTCCAAATATATCAGTCAGGGAAGTTCCCATTGGGACATCTTAACAGGACCTATTGCCTGAGGTTAAAGGAAAACACATTACTTCCACCCTGTTTCCTTTTGCACATGCTTCCGTTCTAGCCAATA
Source organism: Naja naja (assembly GCA_009733165.1). NCBI lineage: Eukaryota > Metazoa > Chordata > Lepidosauria > Squamata > Elapidae > Naja > Naja naja. The sequence continues at coordinate 136,024,616 of CM019150.1, read as the reverse complement.
CCACAGCCACTTTGAATGCTTAGGACTCCCTAAAAAGATAAATTTATTTGATTTATTTATTTTCGTTACATAATTCATATGACTACTCATCTCACAAAAGTGACTGTGAGTGATATACAGAGAATAAAACAAAAACAAAAGGCATGGTGCCCAAGGTTAAAACACAAAGTCCAGTCACAAAAAGAAAACAAATCACCAACAGCGCGCGCGCACACACACACACACACAAACAAACACACACATACACACACACACAAGCAATCAGGTTTTTGGAGCCTTTTGGAAGGTAACAGGATCATATCCAGATTTTGAGGGGGATGAGGGAGGGATTTTGTCACTGAGAAGGTAGAACTCCAGGGTCCAACAAGATGGTATGTTTGGTGAAGAAGACACAGATCATGGTCCCTCTACTGTATCAGGTAGGGTGACCAGAAACAGTGGGAGAGAAATAGCCTGGCTCTAGGCCCTGTAGAGCTTTATAGGAGATAGCCAGCACCTTGAATCACATTCAGAAACCTATGGAACTGGAAGTACCCATATGGCATGGCATTCTAGAGTCCCTGAAACACAACAAAGGTGGATGATTGAGAAGACAGAAGATGCAAACTTGGCCACAATATATTCCCTGCTCCAGTCTTCTACTTAAACCTGCTGCTTCATTCTACCTGATGTAGGACTTCCCTTGATACCCATAGTTGAAATATCTGCCTTGCTCATTTCTCAGTTCCAAAAGAAGATAATATAGGAATGTCAACAATTTTGTCCAAATCTAATACAGGAAACTGTTTTTAAACTGGCAGATGGAAATGATGTGATGCAAAAATTCTGGAGCATCATTTTATTGCCTTATAATATCATAGTATAGAATTCCTTGTCTCTGGACAGCAATGAATACCAAATGATATATGTGCTAAGGGACACATTTTAAACTGTTCTGAATTCTGCTTCATAAATAAATAGTTAACAAAAACAGCATTTTTCCTTCCTAAAGGTGTTATAAGAACAGCCTTGCCAAACATGGACAGAGAAGTTAAGCAACAATATCAAGTTCTCATTCAAGCAAAAGACATGGGAGGTCAACTTGGGGGACTGGCTGGAACCACAACAGTGAATATCACTCTGACTGATGTCAATGACAACCCACCAAGATTTCCCAAGAGTAAGTTTTCTATCATCAAAACTCAGAATTGAAAGAGATTATATGCTAAATGGGACAAGAAACCAAATGGGTTGAATTTCTTTTGTATAATCTAGAGACCTTGCTATGAAAGTTAACAGAAAACAGATATTACAGTTTTTGCCTTTTGATACAACATAGTGTCTGTCAGAATTTGTCCTGTCAGATAATCAGAATATTATTTTTGCAAGTAGTCCCTAGTTTAAGAACAAGTTCTGTCCTGAATTTGTACAGAAATTGTACAAATGTGTTATTCATAATACTGTATACTGTGTATTTAACTTGAATCATTGTGTATTTAACTCAAATTTTGCTACAACAGACTCTGTCTTAACTATGGGCCATCCTTAAAGTAGGGTGTTCTTAACCCAGAACTTAATGTATATTATTTGTCATCATTTGAACTATACATAGACAACTTATAATTTCTCAGAACATTAGGGAAAGAAATGGGAAATTGAATAAATTGGGATGAAGCATTATGTACAAAAGAATTGTGGGAAAAAATTAAGATTCCCCACCCTCTACCTGTTAAGAGATATTATGTGTGTTTGTAAGTATGTATAGTCCAACTTCCTACTAATAGACATTGCTTTTATCTTTTCTCCAACTCTTTGTTACAGTATTAGCAACCATTACACCCATTGTCTCTGAGGAGGAACATGCTAATTTGGGTTCTCTCCATTTTTCATTTAGCCAGCAGCTCTCATTATACCACTGAAGTATTTCATAGGAACTAGTCAGAATTATAGCTTACATAATTAGTGTCTAAGCTTGCTTTGATGGTCTTTCCTCTATCTACCCTTGTGCTATCACATCTTTCAGACTGTAGGACTGAAAATACCTGACTGCCTTGTTTCTAGCCCTTAATCTACTCTGAGAACCTTTTGGGGATAATTAAAATACTTTATGCATTAAGGATGTTAAAAAGACAGAATTGTAATTCCCCCATACTCTATTGCACAGCCCATCCCACACTCATGCACTCAAGAAGATATTTTATATGAGTTTTGCCCTGGATACTTTTAACATTAGTGATGCATTTTGTTTTCTCTATGATGAAACTGAAGAGACAAATTGCTTTTAGGACCGGTGGGTTCCTAATGCTACAGCTCAGGAGGAAGCTTTGTAATATTGTAATGATTCAATTTTTGAGAACCTAATTTTTCAAGTTTTATACTTCCTTGTTCAGCTATGTTTTGTGAATATATATATTTTTAGCATTTAGCTAAGATGCCCAAAGTTGTTAAAGGAACAAAAGCATATTTGTTTGCTGAATTTTCTGACGGTATAAATTTAGAGACTTCTATCTATATAAATGCAGTTTTCTCTAATAGAGTTCCTTGCCTATAAAAAGGAATAGCTAGATTACAAGAATGAGGTTTATGCATGCAGGCGTGCAAAATTTGATTTGCACAAGGTCTATAGAAGTGGGTGGCTATAATAAATGTAATTAAATAATAAAATCAATAGCATGGTTGCCCTAATGCAATGAGTGAATCAGATCATATAGTTAGATTAATTAGTTTTAACAGGCTTATAACTGACATTAAACTTTTTCCCTCTCTGGATGCTAATAGAATCAGAATGGATTACATTTCTGATATTTCCTTCATAGCCTAAGCAGTTCTATTGTTTCTCTTAAGAATCACATTAGAAGATATGTACAACATCTGACTTATCCAGAGAATTCACAAAGAGGTTTATATTTTGCCTGATGCTTGATTTCATGTAGTTCTCACAATTGCAGTGGTTTTTTTTTCTGCTGCCACTATTGCTAAGCCTAGGTCCTGATATCACTTGGTTTGCAGCTTAATACACAGCAATATTTCCAAGAGCAAAAGAGAAAGAATTCTTGCAAAACACAACTCAGAGTTCTTTCTTTTTCTTTTAAACCAACGAGTGATAAGGCCTGTTTATACTTCCTGCGAACAGCTCTGCATTTGTCAGTATTAAGCCATTCCTTATAAGTGACACTTTTGCTGTCAAAAAAGCCTGCCCTTCTGTTGTGCTCAGTGCTAAAGTTTAAGATCTTTTCTCTCCATCACATTAAAGCAGTCACAAAGGCTAAAACAGCCTTTGCCCTTGTTCAGAAGAGAAAAATACAAGCACCACAATCTGGGACAGAAAGATCACACCATTTGATTAAGAATTAACATAACCTGTAGCAATTTTCTAATTCAATCCTTCACCAAAGTGTGCTGTGCTTTAGTGGAAAGTAAGATTAGAGTTTTTGTTTTAAAGTCAGATTGCTGATGTTGTACAAACCATAATTTTAGCTGCACTAGTTCTCTAAGTGAGGACAAATTTCATCCATGCCAACAAATATATGTGACTTTGAGATTTAGTGCTAATGACCAAGTTTTTAATATGTAAAAGCATGGAGATATGCATTTATTGCTTTCCTTTATCATAAAATTTGGTATTTGCTTACTGTCCAATTTGTTTAATATTTTGTTTAGGATAGTTTAGGGCTATATCAACCCCCCCCCCAAATCCTTCCTATTTATTTATTTACATTCAAACTTTATCATTTTTACAACTAGTTTAAGGTGGCAGAACGTATGCAATACATATTCCTCCTTCTATTTTCCCCACAACAACCCTGTGAGGTGCTGAGAGAGAGAAAGAGAGACTGGTCCAAAGTCATCCCCTTGGCTTTCATGGCTAAGATGTGATTTGAACTCACAGTCAGGGGTGGGCTTCAAAAATTTTAGCAAGGGGTTCTCTGCCCAGTTGCTGTGTGGGTGTGGCCATGGTGGCTGTGGCCTAGTCAGCCTCCTGCACCACTTGGGGGGGGCATTTTTGCCCTCCCTGGGCTGCGGAGGCTCTCTGGAAATTGGAAACGGGCCTGTTTCCAGCCTTCCAGAACTTCTGAGAGGCCCATTTTTTGTCTTCCCTGAGCTTCCGTGCATGCCCTGCACTTACCTGCATATAAAATGGGCTGTGTGAGGACTCCTGGGAGGGGTGTGGTGGGCGGGGCCAACGAGGAGTGAAATTTGGAGGTTTTCTGAACTATGCAGAATCTTAGCTAGGGGCTCTACTGAACCCCTGCAAACCCCCAGCAGCCACCCCTGCTCACAGTGTTCTGCTTTCTAGCCTCGTGCCTTAAGTAGATACACTGATTAACAATATTATCTCATTTTTTTTTAAATTACATTTATATGCCGCCCTTCTCCAGAGACTCAGGGCAGCTTACAATTTTTGGGATACAACCCAGTGTGCTCAGCAATAGCCTTCATTCCATTGTATATGCCTGCTTAGTACTAAGCGGCATTTTTACAAGGTCAGCTAATTGCCCCCAACAATCTTGGGTCCTCAATTTACCTACCCCGAGGGGATGGAAGGCTGAGTCAACCTTGAGCCTGGTGGGATTCGAGCCTACAGCAGTTGTAGGCAGCTGGAACTTAAGTGCAGGCAATTAACAGCCTGAGCCACCAAGGCTCATTCAGCAGCTTGTAGCTTGATGGGAGAAATCTGGGAGAAAGACAAATATCTAATGATTATAATATAAACTGTTATTATAAAGTATTATAAATCATTATAAACTATTATAATTATTATAAATTGTTGGCTGCTCACATCATTATAACAACATACAACTTTTAAAAAATGTCACTAGAGGGAAAATATTTTTGTAAAGAATCTCCATGTCTTACTCAACATTTCTCTTATAAGGCCAACTTTCTAAATGATTGCCATTTGTTTTCATGAAACCAATGCTTATTTATAAACATTTAAATTTCGTATTATACATATTGGTTTTTATTAAGGGGGATATTTGTAGGGTTGAAAGGATCATATATCTTTTCTAGAGAATCACACATTGGTTATCTAGAAAAAGGAAACATTAAAATCAATGAATGTGAAGCTGAAGTATGCAAGGATTCAGGTACTTAGATTCCAAGCTATAAAGGGCTTTATGTATTTGTCCAGCCCCTTGAATTGTACATGAAGGCATATTAATAAATAACGGAGTTTTCATTTTTGTAATACTATGTGGCACTGAGGTCCTCATTTGCCAACAAGTAAGCTGCTGCATTTTGCAGCAACTGCAGCTTCAAAGATAGTCATGTAATGCAGCAATCAGCTCAAGAATTGTTTGAAGGGTTTTTAACTTCAACTGGAATCAAATTTTCAATCATTCATAATTTTTCATCATCTGCCACATGGCTTCACTAATTCAACTATCTGAATGACATGATGAGAGAAGATACGAGTGCATTCTTTCTCAGCTTGGTTATGACAAGATTATATTGGGATTGTAGTTGTCAGAATTACTTATTGATATTGATTATGTTTTTTGGAAAGGTTCAGAGCCATCCCAATACATATTTGTGTATGGCCATGGGCAGAGTTACCAAATCCCAGAAAAATCAGGTATTTGTCACATGGCATAAAATAGGTATCTTTGATATATAATTCTGAAAATTTCCTCTAAGTTAAAAGCCAAATGATTGCAGTATAACAGTGGTAAAATATATTAGGACAGTTCTGTGGTAGAAATCTAATAGATTTCTGACCATCTTAGTGTATAGGTAATCTTCAAGTTGTGATGGCAATTGGGATCAGAATTTTCATTGCTAAGTGATGCAGTTGTAAAATGCAATGTCACACGACTGCACTGCTTAGCAACAGCAATCCTGGCAGTCCCAGTTGCCCTCATTAACTGAATCAACTGAATATTGTTAGATTAGACTCACCTAATCAGTGCCATTACCAGGCTGATCCTTGTCAGCCTTGAGACTTGGTAAAATAAGGGAGTGTTTCTTCTTCAACTCCCCTCCCCACCTACTTATATCCTTCCCATTTCTGCTCCTTGCACTTTGTTGCTTCTGTCAGTCTTGCTGCCTTGAGCAACTAGCCCTGCCACTCATGGACTGATGGCCCTGCTACAACTAGTTGTAAGTGCAAACTAGCTACCAAGTGCCCAGGTTGCAATCAGATGATCATGGAGGTGCTGAGATGGATGGAAGTCAAGGACTGGTCATAACCACCATTCATTCAGCACCATCATAACCAGGGGTGAGATTCTACCAGTTATGTCTGGTTCTATAGAACCCCTTGTTAACCTTCTAAGTAGTTCAGAGAACCAGTAGTTACAAGCAATCTCCTTTTGTTTTTTTCCACCCTTATTACATTCTTGCCAGTACACCTAGACTTACTGTCTCCAGAGCTTTTGGAGCTTGACTTTCTTAAAGGGGAAGGGTTGTTTTAAGATTTTTACACTGCTGTTGGGAGGAAATACTTCTCTAGACAATCAGCACTTTGCAGAAATAATTCAATAATGAAGCAAAGCTTTTAGTAACAGGGAACCAAGATGAGTGACATTCAGCAAGACTTCTTGGCTAGCTAGAAAGATTGACATTCAAATGTGAGTTTACATACCCTTTCTGAGTTTTGGTCTAAAACTATTTCTGGTGAAGGCTAATTCTGTGCTTGGTGACATTTAATCCTGTGTTTATTGATTGGATAATTTTCCCTATTCAACTTCACCAAGCAACAGCTACTGTTGTGATTTAATTATTTGTATTGTGTTTGAATTTTTTCCTGCCTCATGGTTTCTTTTTCTATCTAGGGAGGGGGTCTTCCTTCACTGCTTTAGTAGTATCTGGCACTGTCCTTTTGGGGTATACTTCCAAGAGGCAGGATGCAAGCTTGGCACTGATTTTTTTTACTGCCGTTCTGGGGGGCATGTGACCTTTCCTTAAATCTGGATGATTTCCTTAGGATATCTTGTGAAGTGAGTGAGACCAGCTGGTATCTTTAAGTGGTGCAAATGGATCTAAGGATTGCTTTTCCTGGGTCTGCTTTTTCTGGAGAGCTTAAATGACCTCTCTGCTAAAGGGTTTCACTTTATGAGCAAGAATTGGCTGCTTGATATTTATCACTGCAATTTAACTATTTTCATTCCTCAAGGTGTTCTGGCACCCTGCCTGATTTGTAACTCCGGCTTGCAGGTATTTTTAATCTAAAGATTGGTATTTAGGGAAGCTTTTTGCAAGCAAAGTAGCTTTTTGTATTTTTGTACAGGTAATCCTTGACTTACAACAGTTCATTTAGTAACCATTCAAAGTTACAATGGCACTGAAAAAAGTGACTTATGACCATTTTTCACACTTATGACCATTGCAGCATCCCCACTGTCATGAGAGGCCAGATGAGGAGAAGTGCCCCTTGACATGAGTGATGTCAAGTTGGCCATGCCCACCCAGTCACATGATCACCAAGCCAAACCCACCAACTGCCATGCCCACAGAACCGGTTGTTAAAAAACTGAATCCCACCCCTGATCATAACTTTGAATGGACACGGAATGAATGGCTGTAGGCCAAGAATAAAGGAATCCAATGGGATAACCTAAGAGACTTTTCCAACATAATTCTGGGAATTATTTTTCCAACTCATTGGGGGTCATCAGGATACTTAAACTTGGTGTAAAATCAGAAAATACAATAAACTGCATAAAGACTGTCATAATCACCATTTGTTTAACTGTGTCTAACCTTCAAATGGTCAAAGTTACCATTGCACAGGTACACAAGAGTGTGAGGGAGGGACAAGGAGGGTCTGGGACGGTGTGCAAAGATATGTAAGTGGCTGGCTTGGTACAAGCACAGAGGACCTAGGAAAGGGTATACAAGTGGGGGATACTTAGCCCATTGACTTATGGCCTTTTTTTTGACAGTTTCCCCATTAATTTTTTTGCACTCCACCCACTTCCCCCTTGTCACCCAGAGTTCTCTGGTTCTGCCACTCTGCTGGCCTTGCCACCCTGCTACCCTACACTTGCTGACCTGCTTCTAAGGCTTCCAAAACCTCACAAGATATCATATGCAATTTGTACAACAGGTGGGTGCAGCTTTGGGACAGAGGATTGGTGCAGCCAGCAGCTTCCTTGCAAAGAGCCAGATCAGGCATACATTATCAAACACAGCAAGAAGAAAAAAAGCAAAAGCCATCAAGGGTGGCTGATGTTGTAGGTGTGGGCGGGCTGCCAAGAGGTCAAATGTTGATCATGTGTATGCAAGGGCACTGCAACAGACAAGGCTGGGCATAACTACTATTTGCTCAGTGCTGCTTTAACTTTGAACAGTTATTGAATGAATAGTTGCAACTTGAGGACTATATCTTCAGGTGGTAGGATTACAATTAAGGTATAGTATAAACCACAGACCAAAAGGGATAATGCTTTTCCTTTGATACTTACAATAGGTAGTCATATTAAAGTATTTTTTTCCACATGAAATGGTGTTATTTACTTGTTTAAGCAGTAGAAGCCAAATAATTATCTCTGACAAATTTTTGCATTATAGAATCAAGCCAATTAAATGGAGTGGATAATTCATACTTTATAGCAGCTTCAGTCCTTGCTTCTTTATTGCTTCTTATTGGGAGGAAAGACTACAAAAGCAATTAGATATATAATACATAGCAGTGGGCTCCCATAGGAATACTTCAGTTTGAATATACTCACTATTACATTTTAATACTAAATAGTCTCTTACTGATATAATGTTCACAAAAGGTAAAGCAATTGCTAACAAAGTTAACTGCACCTATAGTAGTTTTCATTTTAATTGTCACACATCAGTAATCTCTAGTCAGATAATTGAAAAATTGCTATGACTTTAATTCACTTTTTAAAAAAATAGTAAGAGCCAGTTTAATTGTTTGCATAAAAGAAAACTGAATTAGAAATGTGATGGTTAGGGTTAAACTCAGCTTCAATCTCTGCTAGAGGAGGGAAAAGATTTTAAAGCTTTTTCTTCCATGTCTCAAGTGGTTAGATTGAATGATGGCTTACTTTATTCATTAATCTACTCATAGAATAAAACCAGTTACTGTGGACTGGAACATATAGATAATCCTTGCTGTGTGTGTGCGTGTGTGCGCGCACGCACGCATGTGCATGCTCTTCTGTTTCAACTAACCATGTATGGATAAACAATTTATGGATAATGAGACTTATTTCACACATGTGCAAAACCCCATCAACTATTTTGTGCATACATAAACATATTCCAAAATTCTCCATTATGCAGAATAACACAAAAGAACTATGTCTGCGTAAAAGCTTTATCTGTGACTAACAAGTTCTGATCTGCATTTAGCAACTACCAATGGGCAAAAATTCAGATGATGAAATGAAGAATTACGAGAGCCACATGTGTTCAACCTTACAGGCCTATAATCTTTTATGCTTTCAGTAACATAAAATCATAACGCAGTCATTTTGTTCTTTAGGGAACCTTTTGCATATTGTCTTCCTGAAGATGTTGCTAGAAAGAATAGTAAAGAGTGAGGTTGTGGTGAAATCCACATTCAAAGGGAATAAAGTTATTCCAAATGTGAGAAACACATCACACTCATGAGTAACTTCTTAAAGAAGCTGCACACTTTCATGTACTCATGTGACAGTAGCTATGCAGCCCCAGGAAAATGCATGTTTGAAGGATGTGCCCGAGCAGTGATATGTGTATCCATCTGTACTCCAGATTGCTATCTCCACTTTGAATCAGAAACTCTGCACAGTCCTAGTAGAAAGAAAGACAGCCAGCAAGAAATATCAGTAAAAATTAGATACCCACTTAATCCCAAATAGCTGTCTAGGGAACAAAGCTTCCTTAATGATCTCCATGGACAGGGCAACTTCATGATCTAATCTCATCTTCAGTGCCTTGAATTTAAGAGGTTATATTAAGAATTTAAGATAAGATGCTTATGCTATCTGTTGGAACATTTCAAGCAAGGAGGGGGAAAGGTATTTAAATTGAGAAACCACATGCAAGCAAGGCTGCTGATGGTATAATTGCTCAGAACTCATCATAGCCCATAACTAGTTCAAAGGAAAAGTATGATTAGTAATAATTTGATGACATATAGTGATACCTTCTTGATTTAATACCCTTTCCAGCTTTTTTTAAATTTGGAATGAGCCATAATCTGTTATGCAACCCTGAATGATGAACTTATATTTACATTTATTTTTATTTATAGAAGCTCAGCAGAGCATCACCAGCAGCTTCAACAATTCATAACACATTAGAAAAACACAACTTCAGTTAAGAATTTAGCACATAATGCCAGCAAACCATAAGCCTAAACCCAAATGCAAAGAGTGAAATCAAATTACACACCAGTGTAATTTCATGAACACTTGGTTGTATGAATCGGCTCTGATGTGTCAAGTCAATTGACAGTTGGGTTGGGGGGCAGTGTTGTGCACAGGGCTCACATAATATCTGTGAATTCAATTATATTGTAAACATTAAATGTTTCACAGGGGAAGTAAGAAGTAAAGCAGTGAACTTAATACAATGTGACATTTTCCGATAGTCACTGTTGCCATTTGGGTAACTTCAGCTGAGCAAAGGCAATTTGTTCATGTGTAAATTACAGTGTGTTGCCTTTAAATAAATCAAGATTGTGTGGCATTTGGAATCAGCTTGCCCTTTGCAGGAGTCTCGCGCTGACTCCTACCTATGTGACCATTCTTTTGAATCTAAAATTTACAGGATTATTCTATTTCCATTATTGTCCCATTAGCAATAATATCAAGTAAAAAATGTGGGTTTTTTCCCATCATTTTTCTTCCCATGCTTCTATATCTCTCTCTCATATTTCATACAACTAACCAACACAGCACAAAACTCAATAAAATGTGAAAGTCTAGCCCAGGAACATATTTTGTACTGTCAAGTCTCAATTTTTTTACAGCAACTTGGACAAATTACATCCTGCCATGTTAAACATATTATGATGGATTATTTGGGAGCTTGGGGGGGGGAAATCCAGTGTCCAGAAAAATTATTTTCTGACTCCTGCACCCACCATCATCTTGCCATCACCAGCTACCTCTTTCTATGAACCATCTAAGTTGAGTTTCTACTGGCCATTGTTCTCTTCCAGCTTTCTCTTTCAGGCTAGATCTCAGATCCCCTTTCTTGAGTTTGTTGTTCTCATCCACCAGAGTTCCATTGTTCCTTTCCATTTATCTTTTTTCCTCTCTTTTCTCTTTCCAGCCCAATATTTTCCCTTATCAGAAACATATTTAATGCCTGGAACCCCACCTGACAAAACACTATTTTCTCTATCCTTTCTTTCTTCCACTTCACTTTTTTTTACCATCCAAAATTCAGTATCTCCACTCTTGGAACAAACTATTGATTTAGGAAATCAACTTCCTTCCTTCCTTCCTTCCTTCCTTCCTTCCTTCCTTCCTTCCTTCCTTCCTTCCTTCCTTCCTTCCTGATGATTATTTTATTGTGTTTTGAAACTATTATTTGTCCATATCAGAACTGAACACAAGTCACTAGTAGACCGTATGCAGGCCTGCAAAAACAAGATAGGCTATAAAATCCTTGATACATAATAGTATATGGCTGACGTGTAGTGTTCAGCTTGGTAAGTCAACAGTATGGATGAATGAATCCATCAAGTTCAAGTTTCAGCTCTCATTTTTAACCTTACATTTATCCTATCTTCTTTCTGAATCCATTTGCACATTTTATTAAACCCACTGTGAAAAGTGTGGATATTTTTCTCAGTCTGCATATTTTAATTCATTTTCTGTTATGCACACAAATGTGCATTTTCTTGTTCATTTTCCCCCTAATATATGTGTTACCTTTTTACTATTTTTTTTAAATACAATATATAGCTCTTTTATAAAATGAAGTATTCCCTCATTTGGACAAGTACAATATGGAAAGATAATTCGGTGATTCACTGAAATCAATGGGACCCTGCTGATTTCAGTGCATTTACTTTGTGCATGGCTTCATTTAGATACAGGCCAATAACTCTGAACAGAAAAAGAGAAATAGCTGCACAAGGCTGTCAGGCAAGCTGCATGCTTCTTAATTCTTTCTTCTTATACAGTCCCTCTTCCCTGTAATTAGTCAAAGGAAATGGCAAAGTGACTCTAACATTTTATCCCTCAGTTGTTTGTTTTCATTATTTCCCCTAACAGTATGCTGCCAAGGTAAGAGCCATTAAGATGTTCCATATGCTACTAAGGTACTATTACTGGTGGATGATGGCACTATAATTACACAGTAAGTCATCAGAATATGAGTTTGGCAGGAGTTGAAGAATCCATCAGAATTTCAGATTAATTTGAATGACCTCAGTTTTCACTGTTGTTGAATTTCTGGAAAACCCTAGAATGTCAGATTGTTGCAGATGGACTCTTGCAGTCCAAACAGTTTGAAATAAGCAGTGTGCAACTTCTTTGATGTGAGTCATGAGAGGGAACTAGTCATGCCTTTTTGTTGTTAAGACAGAAACCTCTTTCTTAATTGACTGTAATGCTCTGTAGTTTTCAAAAATAAAATGGAGAGGAAAAAAGGAGAAATTTCCCATTGGCTATCCTCCTTTGAAGATGGAGGCGTATATGTACTCATTAATGAAGAATAGAAAAGTAATCTATCTGTATGATCCATTTGCCAGGGGTCCTGAGAGGGGTTTGGTTCCATTTTCAACATCACCTGTGTTGTACTTTCTCTATTAAAGGCTGCATACATTTGCAGAATGTTGGAAGGGAAGTATAATTGTGATCCTTATGCATATGACAGTTTATACCCTGGTATAATCCTAGTTCAAAATTGCACATAAATCACCTCCTTCTCCTGCTGAAGTCATGGCCATATAGGATTATTAATATAATACTTTAAATCAGCTTATTGCTAGTCAGGTTTTTAACTGTTTGAATTATGGCAAGAGAAGTGTGGACTGTAAAATGACAGCACATTCAGTTAAAACATATTGATTTTGTAGCTTGCTCCAGAGCATTAGCTGTATCTAAAACTTCTGAATTATCACTACCATAATGTGTCTGGAATGATTCTGTCTGCAGTATTTTCTGTTTAATTGTAATGTATAAGGCATGATCTTATTACCTTAAGAAAGTGGAAACTCTTGCCCACATCTTCCCATGGTGTTCTTTACAGATAGTCCTCAATTAACTGCTCTTTGGTATCTCTGCTATTAAACAATGTGGTTGCTAAGTGGGAAACCACATTACCATGACTATGCTTTCCTGTGGAAAGAAACAAAACTAGTCAGTTTCATACCATTGACTTTTGTTTGCCTCCTAAGTACTCCCTCACCCTTTGTTGTGTTTAAATTTTTGCTTACTGTCTTGTACACATTGAATGCAGGTGATTTTGTAGGCAATTTTTCCTTTGCTTGACTATTTACTGATTGCATTTGCTTTCAATGTGTAAAGGAAAAAATGTGTGCTGGATGGAGGAGCAGTTTCTGTAAGCAATCACTGCTTTATATGATATTCCCCTCTCCATTCCCCCACCCCAAGGAGCAGAGAGATTGGAGAGTAAACTAGTTACTTTTCTACATATCAAGAACAATGTAATTATGCTGACATCTGTAAAACCTCAGGCAAAGAAAGAATTGTGTGCAAAAATTTCTTGCTTTTTCCCCTCTCTCTTCCAATCTTCAGAGTAGAGAGATTGGAGAGAAAAAAATTTCAAGAGAGTACTTTAAGATGTTTGTGTAGTGTGCCTACAGTCTCAAGCTGCCAGCACAACCATATTCCTTTTGATTTGCAGAAGAGAAGACACCTTATTTTCTTTCAAAAAAAATCCAATCAATCTGGTCTGTGAGGGCAGGGGAAAAAGGGGATAAAAATATGATAGTTCAGGCACATGACAACACATATTGATTCTAATGGTGATTCCATGATTGAAGGATAATGTGAAGGTTGTGAGTGTTTGTAAATAGATTGTAAAGCTGTTTTTCCAATACTGTCATAAATCTGAATGGTTGTAGAATAAATGGTTGAAAAGCAAGGACTACCTATGTATATAGGACTACCTATGTATGACTACCTTGAAATATACATTGCACTCACCAGTTATTTCCAAATTTGGAACTCATATGATGCAGGTAAATTTTTTGTTCACTATTTTTTAAGGAATGTTAATGGTTAACTTTTGGGTTTGTCAAATATCAACACTAAGCAGCTCCATAAAACTTACCCTTTAGATGTGTTGTTCTATTGTTTTATGATATTCTGAGAGATAATAGATTTGCTATAGAAATTTGTTTTCTTTTTTCTTATTTGTAACGCTGGTCAAAGATCATAATAAAGAAATTTTCAGTTTCCGTATATATAAAGCTGGATTTCACTTATGCAATTCAGCAACAATAAGAAAATGAGCTTTAACTGTAGACTCCAAAGAATATGTTCCCTCCCCCAGTTGGCAGGAATCACTTATTTGCCTGCAGCTGGGGACTTGCAACTTCCTGCCAACATCCCCACTGAGTTTGGTTGTGGTGAACCAGTAAGAAAGTACATTACCTAATGACAGGGGATTCAGTTAACATTGGCAACCACAACCACAAGGATTGTCATTGGTAGCAATGCAGTTGTGCTTTATGACTGTTGGGAGAAAATTGGAAGAGGAAGGACTATTATGTATGTTCAGTGCCTTGACTTACTTATAAAGTAATAAAGGCAGAATAAAAGTCTAATAAATAAATAACCCTGCTTTGGAATCACTGAAGCAACTATGTCTTTTTAAGGCTTATGTGGCCACTTCTCTGCATACAAGTCTCTTGGCCTTTTTTTTTAGAAGACTGAAATCCTCTTGAAAGGTTTGCACAGCTTTATTCCATATTTTACAAAGTATTGAAAACACAGTGTTACTGATGTACAATAGTTGAAAAGAAATGATATTTCATCAACTAATATTATACAGGTGAAACTCAAAAAATTAGAATATCGTGCAAAAGTTCATTTATTTCAGTAATGCAACTTAAAAGGTGAAACTAATATATGAGATAGACTCATGACATGCAAAGCAAGATAGTTCAAGCCATGATTTGCCATAATTATGATGATTATGGCTTACAGCTCACGAAAAGCCCAAATCCCCAATCTCAGAAAATTAGAATATGACATGCAATCAATAAAACAAGGATTGTACATAGAACAATATTGGACCTCTGAAAATTATAAGCATGCATATGTACTCAGTACTTGGTTTGGGCCCCTTTTGCAGCAATTACTGCCTCAATGCAGTGTGGCATGGAAGCTATCAGCCTGTGGCACTGCTGAGGTGTTATGGAAGACCAGGATGCTTCAATAGCGGCCTTCAGCTCTTCTGCATTGTTTGGTCTCATGTCTCTCATTTTTCTCTTGGCAATGCCCCATAGATTCTCTATGGGGGTCAGGTCAGGTGAGTTTGCTGTCCAATCAAGCACAGTAATCCCACAGTCATTGAACCAGGTTTTGGTGCTTTTGGCAGTGTGGGCAGGTGCCAAGTCCTGCTGGAAAATGAAGTCAGCATCCCCATGAAGTGCTCCAAAATCTCCTGGTAGATGGCTGCACTGACCCTGGACTTAATGAAGCACAGTGGACCAACACCAGCAGATGACATGGCTCCCCAAATCAACACAGACTGTGGAACCTTCACACTGGACTTCAAGCATTTTTCAGTGTGTGCCTCTCTATTCTTCCTCCAGACTCTGAGTCCTTGGTTTCCAAATGAGATTCAAAAGTTGCTCTCATCAGAAAAGGGGACTTTGGACCACTGAGCAACAAACCAGGTCTGTTTTTCTTTAGCCCAGTTAAGATGCTTCTGACAACATTTGAAGTCCATGTCCAGGATCCGTCTGTGTGTGGTGGCTCTTGATGCACTGATTCCAGCCTCAGTCCACTCCTTGTGAAAGTCCCCAACACTTTTGAATGGCCTTTTCCTGACAATCCTCTCCAGGCTGCTGTCATCCCTGCTGCTTGTGCACCTTTTTCTTCCAAACTTTTCCCTTCCACATAACTTTCTATTAATGTGCTTTGATACAGCACTTTGGGAACATCCAACTTCTTTTGCAATTACCTTTTGAAGCTTTCCCTCCTTATGGAGGGTGTCAATGATGGTTTTCTGCACAACTGTCAGGTCAACAGTCTTTCCCATGATTGTGATTCCTACTGAACCAGACTGAGAGACCATTTAAAGGCTTGCAAGTGTTATGGCTTAATTAGCTGATTAGAGTGGGACACTTTGAGCCTAGAATATTGCACCTTTTCACAATATTCTAATTTTCTGAGATTGTGGATTTGGGGTTTTCATGAGCTGTAAGCCATAATCATCACAATTATGGCAAATCACAGCTTGACCTATCTTGCTTTGCATGTAATGAGTCTATCTCATATATTAGTTTCACCTTTTAAGTTGCATTACTGAAATAAATGAACTTTTGCACGATATTCTAATTTTTCAAGTTTCACCTGTATATTCTCAAAAAAAAAAATCCATCAGCTTCATGTGCCTTGAACCTGATTTCTGTTTCCACATATGTCCAGAATCATTCTACACTTAAACAACTAAAATAACAACACAACACAACACAACACAACAAACAAAATAAATATGTTTTGGGGATTGATATTCATAACCAGACTTAAAAATCTTGTCTGTCCTAAAACTTTGGTACTTTTTACTAAGTGCAAGTAACCTTGATCATATTTACTTAGAAGTAAATCCTTCTATATCATAACATAATTATTTTACAGGTTCAGCATGCATGGAATTGCAATTTTAGGAACTTGTGTCTAGCAATTCTTAGGTGATCCAGTGTTAAGCACAAGTAGTAGAGATTTTCTTTGAACCCAATAGCACACTTAGGAATTGACATGTGTCAAAACAAAGTCAGTTTAAATCATAGCTTAACTAAACAAAGCTTTTGCTTAGAAGTGGAATATATATGCCTCCTAGCTCCTCTTTCTTTTCAGCCTCTGAATTTTAGTATCATGCTGTTCTGCCCAGCATTATGATTCCTTGATGTATTTCTGGGAAAAGAGAAGAGATATAACCTCCCTTTAAGTTTACACATCCATACAAACAGAATACCATTTCCAAGTACTCATAAAACTTACTCCATGTGAAACTCCACTTATTCTTATGAATCTACAATTTTTCTGATCCATCCACTTCCATCTTTTAGGGTTAGGGTTAGGGTTAGAACATATAGTTCTGAATGCTAAAAAAATGGCTGCTATACTTCAACTACTTAATCTTTGTTCTCCTCTGTATTCATTTTTTTCTGTACAATTTCAAAAGGAACAATAGGAGGATAATATCATAGCACAATATTAAGCTTTAGAGGCATAAAGTACTATAGAAATACTCTGACTTATGAAAATATGGATAACCTCTTCATTGGTCAAGTTTTGTGCATGTGCTGGGACCCTCACACATACAAGATTTAATGTTATCTGTTTCCTCTTAAGGGCAGTCTT
Organism: Naja naja; assembly: GCA_009733165.1. Taxonomy (NCBI): domain Eukaryota; kingdom Metazoa; phylum Chordata; class Lepidosauria; order Squamata; family Elapidae; genus Naja; species Naja naja. The sequence goes on along the minus strand of CM019150.1, from coordinate 136,007,175 downwards.
AAGGATTCAGCAACAATGGAGATTTCATTTCAATTAAACTGATAAGGTCAATTTATATAAACTCTTTTGTTTAGCTGTAAATAAAACCAAATCCATATGTCTAAATGATACTCCAGCTTGCAACCTGGTTAATCCATGGAGAAACTAGTTTCACAGGAACTGCTCTTCTTCTGATGCCCTATTTATTAAGGGGTGGGGGATAACGCCATATCAACCATCATCAAAAAAGCCCAGACTTTAGTTTTGATGGAAATTATTTGGTATCAAATAATCAAATAATTATCAAAACGTTAGATATTATTCTTCCTTGTAGGAATAGGAGCATATTGTAGCAGTGGAAACATTTTGTCAAAAAAGTTTGAACTATTAAAAGTCCTTCCTACTGACAAGGGGAATACTTCATGCAATGAAAAGGATTTTTCAGACCATCTGTTTTAACTCTGTTATGTCAAAACAACCATTGCTGTGGTATCATCAGAACTGAATCTATGAAAGCCTAACTCCAATATTATACACGTTCCCAACATTTTTGGTGTCATCTTCAGCCCACCATTTATTTGTAGAAGACCACTTTCAGACCACTTTTGCTGAAACTATAGCAGACCATGTCATGCTTCATTGCAGCACTTTTTCCCAAGAGTTTGGAAACCATCTTCATACAATTCTACAGGAATATCAGCACTAGATAGCCAGAATTTTCAGCAGCCACTGGAAAAAGAGAAAGAGCTGTTTTCCAATCTGGATTAAAATAACTATACATGTTTTTGCTCTTGGCCTGGTGCTGATTCATTTGGATATGTAACATGGACATTTTGTTCTCCTTACATTAAAAGGTCATTCACTAACAGGAGCTCTGCTCATCAAAGCTTTGATTTTGAATAAAGTAATTTGTCATCCCGCACACATCCAGTGTTGCTATTGGCAGCTCATTTCCCCATAGGCTCATGACTGGGAGGAAAAGGACAGCAGGGATGCTGCCAGTGCTGCCTAGAAACTACCCCATGTTACAGTATGTGCAACACATTGCTGATGCATTAAAAAAAAGACATTTTTTTCTCTCAACTCAAGGTTGAGAGGAAAATGCATTTACTGTATATGCATGTGAGAAAGTGAGCCCTTAATGTACTTAAGGAACGTGCTGACCAACTGGCCATTCTTCTCACAAACAAATTCAGTCTCTCGTTGCATCAGGCCATGGTTTCATCATGTTTTAAGACTGCAATCATTGTACCAGTGCCCCCCAAATATAATCACATGCCTTATTGATTGCCGACCAGTTGCACTCCTTTCCATTATGATGAAGTGTTTTGAGAGATTGGTAAAAATTTATATGGTCTCATGCCTTCTCCCTAAATTTGACTCATTACAGTTTGCCTATTGGATGAACTGCTCTATAGATGATCCACTTTCCTGTGTGCTTCATCTTAGCTTAGTGCACCTGGAGAAGAAGAGTACTCATGTGTGAATGCTGTTTGTTGATTTTAGTTTGGTGTTCAACACAATCATTCCTCAGCATTTGGTGAATAAACTGGGCCTATTAGGTTTTAAGACTCCTTTATATAATTGAATACTGGATTTTCTTATTGATAGGCCCCAGTTTGTATGAGTTGGAAGAAAAGTTTCCAACTCCATCTCCTTGAGTGCAGGTTCCCCAACAGGGCTGTGCCTAGAGTCCACTACTGTTAACCTTGATGACCCATGACTACTCTGCCAAATCTGCTATGAATCATATTGGAAAGTATGTGGATGACACGACAGTGCTGACTCTTATTTGGGATGACAGTGAAAATGCTTTTAGGGAAGAGGTGAAGGCTCTGGTAGACTGGTGTAATAAAAGTAACTTGGTTCTAAATGTTAATAAAACAAAGGAGATCATTGTAGATTTTAGAAAGAGCCAGTATAGTCATACTCCACTCGGTATCAAGGATACAGCTGTAGAGATAGTCAACAGTATTAAGTATTTGGGGTGCAGATAACTAACAATCTGATCTGGTCTCTCCACATGTCATCCTTAGTGAAGTATGCAAACCAGCATCTGCAGTTCCTACATCTTTCTCCTTCTGTCCTATCCACTTTTTACAGAGACACAATTGAGAGAGTTTTAACGAACTGCATCACTGTTTGTTTTCATGGCAGCAGTGCCTCAAATAGAAAGTCCATACAGAGAGTGGTAAGGACAGCCGAGAAGATTATAAGGAAGCTCACTTCCTGTTATTCAGGATCCTGCTTATAAGCACTATGTGCTCAGAGCTCAAAGCATTGTTAGGGACCCCACACACCTACTTTAAAGTCTGTTCCTGTTGCTCCCCTCTGGGAGAAGTTTTCAAAGTATTTCTAGCAGGACTACCAGATTCTGTAACATTCCCTGTGCCATCCATCTGGTAAACTCACAAGATTCACTCTTCTCACCATATACTGTACATATATACATCCCAACTAGACTGTGCTGTTTCTGTATGTCATATAATATATGTGGGTATATGCATACTTTTGTATGGTATGTATGTATGTATGTATGTATGTATGTATGTATGTATTTATTTATTTATTTATTTAGTCTTGTTTATGTAGTGTACACCAGAAGTGGTGACCCTTGGAGAGCTGTATGCAGCAAAAATTCATTTTAATGTATGCCGATTAGTGTATATTCAAAGTGACAATAAAGTTATTCTAAGTTCTATCTCTACTCATTGCTAATTAAAGAAAATTTATCTTCTCAGAATGTGTGATAGCTGCATGTGGTACCATGGTAATGTTTTATGTAAGAATTTGAGATTTGCTAGCTCTCATACAAAGAGGAAGATTTCTATCTGTATTAATATAAGGGTTATATAGTCCATGTGGTCTGCTGTGTTAATAATGATAATGTAGGAGATATTTGTTTTCTGATAAATTCTTTATAACTAGTCAAGGGTTGATGCAATTAATTGTCACTTCATCTTAGGTATCTTCCACCTAAAAGTACCAGAGTCATCTCTTGTTGGTTCAGCTATTGGAAGAATCAGAGCAGTGGATCCTGACTTTGGGAAAAATGCTGAAATTGAATATACCATTGTTCCAGGAGATGGGGGAAACTTATTTGACATTAGCACAGATGAGAACACACAAGAAGGAATCATCAAACTAAAAAAGGTATTTAGTAAACATATAGGATAACTGTCTACCTCAATTTAATATACTCAGAAAAACTGATAAGATACCAGACTTACTGGCATAATTGACTGGATCAGAAACAACATGTTCATATTTAGGTAATTATGACTTTTGTCCAAGTGCAATTTTTTTAAAATTTTTATCATGAGAATAAAACTGATTCATAGTACTTGGTAATTTCATTCAAGATGGGTAAGTACGCTTATACTCTTCTGAAAATGTCAGGATATTAAATGATACTTCAAATCATGGTTTAAAGTCCTGGCTTCTTCTTTAAGTAGAGATTGACCCAGTCCAAATGAAATGGAAGACCATAACTCAGGCTTGTTATACAATCTAAATTTAGTCAGCAAATATTTTGTTTGGGGATTTTTTCTCTGTTTCTTTGCCTCTTTCATTTCATAAAGGGTATTTATATTTTTAAAGATTTGCTGATTATGCTGAAGCATGGATGGTGTGATCCTACTATAACAACATGTCATAAACCTTTTCCTTGTACAATCAAAACATTTTGAAGCTGCAAATTCAAGCTTATCAGAACAACAATACGAAATTAAAAAAAACATTATTATGGGGACTATATTGTATATGTCTGGAACCTTCACAAGCAGATTTTCTAATTGCAATTTGTTGTAACATAAGTTCAGTCAGCTGAACCCATGCATAACCAAAATCTAAAACTAATCTGAATTATTGCTACATAGTTGGCTTAATTGTACAACAACTTAAATAAACTTTCAGTTCTCTGTAAATCTGTGAAAAGTAATTGCACCCTGGGGCTTGTTTAGAGGTAGTTTATGTAAAAGTAAATGTGAGAGTTTTAGATGAAGAAAGGCACTGATATTAAAAGGCTTTCCTGTGCTGCCCCACATAGCTGCAACATCCATCTGTCCACTGGGGAAGAAATGATTGGAAACAATGTAAACATTACATTTTCTACTGAGAATATTTCATCAAATATGCTTCATCCACTCCTGCATATGTTTGCACATTAGTCAGCCATTATGATTCCATGTGCATGAACGAGTCCTTAGTCTGCTTCTAGTTTTCCATAAAAACCACTTGGAATTTCTCTTTTGATCTCAATGTTGTTGTTTATATCTTCACCCAATCATTAGCTATTAGCAATTTAGTATTTGTCATCAGCAAAATCTATCTGAATTGTGTCCCACTGAGCCAGATCCACAAAATCTAGTAGCAACTGAATTCAGATAATCAGTACTTGTCAGTACATTGAATTATAATCTTAAATAATTTTTTTATAAAATGATGCATATTGTCATATGACACTGGATAAATGTAAAAAAAATATAAAAGGGAATTTCAATTATTTGTTGGAAATTTAACAAAAGGTACATTTTTTTCATCTCTGGTGGACATACAAGAAAGCTAGAAAATACTGAGAGCAGGTATGTATTTTGATTCAGGAAATTTTAAAAGTGAATGTACAATTGAAACAAAAGATTTGGATTTAATAGATAAATAAATGGAAACACCTTATGGAACTTTGTTTATATATGTGATAACAGCAGCGAGATTTTTATATGCACAAAAATAAATGGATGTTCAAATATCTATAATGGAAAAATGGATGGTGAACCTGATGGAATTGGCAGATATGGTGAAATTGACATCTTTGTTTAAAGAAAACACCTTGTATAATTTTGTTTCTACTTGGAAATCACTTTCAGATTTTTTTGAGAGAACAGCAATAATAATAGCACTTAAGCTTATATACTGCTTCAAAGTGCTTTACAGTCATCTCTAAACAGTTTACAGAGTCAACATATTGTGGACAACAATCTGGGTCCTCCTTTTACTGACCTTGTAAGGGTGAGGCAGTGAGAATCGAACTTCTGACGGTCGGCAGGATTATCCTGCAATACTGCATTCTAACCACTGCACTACCACGGCTTTGGTGAACTGAAAAAAGTGAAATGTTGATTTGGGGATTTGATTATTAGAAGTATATGGGATAATAGAAATAATGTAGACTTATGTTAGCCTTAGAGTAAGAGTTTGATTTGTTTTTTAAATCATATCTGTAACATAGAAAGTTGAAAATCATTTTTCTTTTTCCTTTACTTTTTCTTTCCTACATATCACACATGCATACAAACACATAACCACATACACACACTGTATATGTGTGTGTATATGTATGCAAGTGTGTGTGTGTGTTTGTGTTCATGTATATGGATTTCAATAGTACTTGTATTTTATACTGCTATTTTATATTACCCAGATTGCTAATTTTAATTTCTTCTTGTTGTATATGTATACGTTAAATAAGCTTTTTAGTATATTTGCTTTCAGATTGTATTTTAACCTCTTTTTTTTGGGGAGAGTCTGTATGTACTTTCCTTAATTATCTTGGCATTAAGAATTTAGTTTTGGATATTTTGAATATCTGAATACCAATTCCTTGTGCTGGTTAACAACTGCAGTAAAAGTTAAATAAGATATATTCCAGTACTTAATATTAATGTGTTCTTGAATGCATGTCAAAATCTTTTGTATTGTCTAAGGGGGAAATGATAACAAATGTGTTGGCTGGAAGAATATATATTAGATTCTACTTCTAATTATTTTCAATTACTTTTGTAACACAGAATTTATGGGGAAAGGGCAGAATAGTTCATCTTATATCTCAAAATTGCAATTGCTAACTCTTTGACTTGAAAACAGACTACAACCCAGCTATTTCCCAAGAATGTCTAGTACCTTGCTGATAATCTTATGTCTTCTGATGCCACATAGTGGTTTGTATAAAAATAGCAGCCAAATAAAACTAAGCAAGTTCAATGCATTGTTAGCATTATGGCTGAAAAGTATTTTTATACTCTTTAGCAGAGCAATTTTATTATTTATTTAGGGGATTCTAATTTGGAGTAATTCAAAAATTCTTGATGCTTCTGTCAGCTGCAGCCTGCAAGTTAGGAATATGAATGGAGAAACATTGGTGGATGCCTTGTGTTATTTCTCCTATTGGAAAATGAATAAATAAACCAGCTGAATGTAGCAGGAATGCTAGCTGCTCAGAAAGGGAGTGAATAGTTTTCAGAGCCTCAGATTCTCCCATCCTAATATCAGAAGGAATAAGCTTCAGAGACTGATAAGAAGTACTGAAGAGAATCACAGAGATGACCTTGAAGATTATACGCAAAATACAATTTTAGGGGGCGGGGGGAAGACTTTAGAAACAAACTTTCCACCTTGATAGTTTTTGGAGGGAAGGGCAAAGGTTTTCTAATTTCTGTTACTGTAGCCCAGTGTTTCTCAACCCTGACAATTTTAAAATCTGATTGTGCTGGGCAGCATCAAATGCAGTATCTCATGCTACTCCTGCTTGTACAAAGGCCATTATATATTGAAGAAATAAATGCCAATAGAAACACTCAATTGGACAACATCAACTTAAAAATAACAGGCAGGAACTTTATTGATGATGGATTCATTCAAGTAACCAAATCATAAACAGAAAACCCTAGAGTGTTCACTGAATCAGTTGCAGGAAAGAACAGTGGAATGTTTCAATAGTGGGATTTACTCTGAGACAGGCTTATGTATACACAGTGGTACATACTAGTTCACAAGTGGAGTTATTTAGAATATTCTTCATTGCTATCCATTCTGTAATATACTAGGAAAGATGTAGCATTTTGTTCAAACTAACTAATAGGAATGCTGAGAAACACTGAAGTCAAGAAATTAAACATTATTTAGTTTTAAAAACCTGGCACTGTACATAGTAGAGATAAATTATTTATCACTTCCCATTATAATCTTTCCGATGACTTGAAAAAGAAGCACATTTTATAGTTTCCTGTTATACTAGGGAGTTGTCATGCCCCTGGTGGAGACTGACTCTGAGGGAGAGGGGAACAGTCAACAGGGAGTGGAAGTGTGGCTCCGGAGGTTGTGGAGGAGGCTGGGGAAGGGCAGAGGCCGGCTGGGCAGTCAGAGGAGGACCCAGGCCCATCCCGTCTCCATCCTAGGGCATGCAGGGAAGAGAGAATAAGGGAGAGGCGTGGTCTACTGGGGAGGAGAGGGCCTTGATCCTCTTTATGGGCTGTAGCTGTGACAACTGGATAAGAGGACGGACATGCATATGAGTGCTGGAAACACAGTGTGGAAATATCTCTAGCTTATTGTTCCTCTCTGAGTTTGGCGTCCTTCCCAGTGTGTGTTCTGATATCTGTGGATGTCTTCAAGACCTTATCTTGCCTGGTTTGTGTTGTTTTTTTACTCCTTATAATTTAAACAGTATTTCCTCCTTCTTGTGACTGCTTGTGTGAGAGTTTTTTGTCTCCAAGTCAAGGATATTTGGAGCTTGGAAGCAAAGTGAAGGAATAAAAGGGGCTTCACCTGTTTTTTGTGACTGTGTTTATTTTGTATCCCACCCTGGGTCATCACAGGAGTATACTATGTTAGTTCTTTTCTATGACATTATTTCAGACATGTGGAAATTGGGCAGCAAAATAAAGTTTATAATCTGAAAAACAATTGAAAACAAAGCTGTCAATGTATGCATAGTATTTCTGCACCATTTCAACATGGGATAAGGCATTCAACATATAGAATTCTGGTTGAAAGAGAAACTGACTTGCTTTCATTTCATATCCCATGTTGCCTGTAGTCTATCTATATTTATCAAGTTTGTGCAGCAAGAAAATGTAGCAGAGTTAGATGATTGCCCCACGACTGAGAAACAGCCTTTGCTAGAAATTCATAAAGGATTGTCCTGATTTCCTTTGGGGGCTCTGTGAGTTTGGCATGCTGCTAATACTTTCAATTGCTCACTCTGCACCAGCAATCATTAGAAGAGCAGTGGTAGAGAACTGTTAAGTCAGAAAAAGAAACACAAGAATTTTGAAAATGAATTATTAAATATACGGAACTAATCATGTGCATTTAAGAAAGGTTTGACTAAGTGAGAGGTGTTGTTTTGCTTTGTTTTGTTTTGTTGTTTTGTTGCTGTGCTTTGCTTTGCTTTGCTTTGCTGTGCTTTGCTGTGCTGTGCTGTGCTGTGCTGTGTAGTGCTTTGCTTCTGATAAGCACACCATTAGAGGGGATTTCATCTGACCCCATTGATCAAGAGATTATGTAGTAGGTGAATCAGACTCCTCAGCCAACAACTCAGCCAAAGTTTTGGGGGAAAGGAAAGTAGTTAAACCATTGTATCACTGTGTGGCAGCTATGAAAGCAGATCCCACAGTAAGAATAATTTGAAAAGCAATTGAAAACAAAGTAGTCCATTTATTTCTAGTATTTCTGCATCATTTCAACAAGATGTGGTGATAGCCATTAACATGGATGCTTTCAAAAGAAGATAAATTCATTGAGGAAACATGGAACAAGAGCTATATAGTTGAAGACACCACTGGGTTGAAAGTAACATACTTTTAATTACTAACTAAATTGAAATGAACACAGTGGTGAAGAGTATTTCACTCTCTCCTGCTTGTGAGCACCAAGAAACATCCAATTTGCTACTGTAAGAAACAAATTGTTGACCGAAAATGGGCCTACTTCTAATTCAGCAGAGTTAATCTTAGTTTCTTATGGGCATGCAGGTATAAAGCAATTATGGAGCATTTGTTTTTAATGTTTCCTATTTCAGTTTAGTGAATATGTATTTTAAAGTTATTATTTCTCAGACAAAACCTTAGAGATGGAACAGGAGAAGAACTGAAATAATATAAGGAGTTGACTATATGTTTGCCAGCCTGTGGTAGTTCATATCATGTAAATATTCAGGTTGTTGCATTTATATTTTCCTTCCTGAAAGCAAATTGAGTAGGAATCCTAAATACCAAAATTTATAGCCTTTGACTGGTGGGTCACTAACCCCATTCTTTAATTAAAGAGAGCTTACAAGAGCCTGTTTTCTTAGACTGAGGTTGAACAGCATTCCTAATTCAGTGTAGGGATTCTTCCCTAATTCTGTTCACGCAATGCCAGTCAGCGGATAAATATAGAATCTTTTAGCTGTGCTAGTCTTCACAGATGGTAGACAGCACTGTTTTGTTTCCTGTTACTATGCAAAGACTATGAATGAACATAAATATGTCCCTTTATGTTTGTGTTTCTGCTTTCTTTATAGCAACTGTCTAGTCAATCATTTTGCTTATGTTGTGTTCTTCACTATTATTAAAAGAAATAAAGAAGCATTATGTTAGTCCTTTCTTTGAATCCTGAATTGCTGTGAAAGCTGAGCTGTGATTTTAGGGTTTTTGTTTTTGTTTTTTGCTCCAAAGTGGAACAATTCAGATTCCATAGTTTAAATGGAAAGGAAATAAATTGGGAAGTGGCCGAGTTAATTACAGTATAAATTTGCCCTTGGATCCATTAATGTTCAAACATGTGTACACGTGAGTATGTGAACACACACACACACACACACACACACACAGATATAGATAGATAGATATAGATTGATATTAGAATATTAATTGATGTTTTATTTTTAATATAGATCATTTTTACTTTTGCATCCAATAGTTTGGCAAATAAAGGTGTCTTTTACTGACAAGAAAATTGGTTGTTCTACATCAGGGGTGTCAAACTAGATTCCATTGAAGACCGCATTAGGATTGTATTTGACCTTGGGGAGGTGGGGGCATGGTCCAGGGCATGGCCAGGGTGGGCATGGCCAGATCAGCATCACTCGTGTTGGGGGAACTTGTGGTGGCCAAGTGCTAAGGCAGGACTTCCCTCAGACACTCCCTCACTCTTGTTATAATCTCCTTCCTTCCTTCCTTCCTTCCTTCCTTCCTTCCTTCCTTCCTTCCTTCTCTTCTTTTTTCCTTCCCTCTTCCTTCTCCTTCTTCCCATCTTTCCTTTTTTTCTTTGTCTTTCCTCTTCCCCTTTCTTCTTTTCTGTCCCTTTTTGCATGCTTGAATGTAAAAGGAGAAACATTTCTCCTTTTGTTTTGTTTTTAGGTTGGTTTGCTAGCCTTCTGCCAGTGAAAATGGACCCCGCCCCCAGAGCTCTGTTTTCACTGACAGGGAACTGCAGGAGGCCATTACAGCTGAAAACAGAGCCCGGGAGGATCACCTGCAGATCCCCTGAGCTCCATTTTCACTGCCAGAGGGCTTCAGGATGCCTTCGTGACCAAAAAACAGAGCCCGGGAGGGCTGCGCATGCTCCTCCTGAGCTTCATTTTTGCTGGCAGAGGCACCATGGGCCAGTCCTTTGCTGTTTCCAGGGTGGCCCTAAGGGCAAGATCTAAGCACCTCACAGGCCAGATCTGACCCACAGGTCTTGAGTTTGACACCTCAGTTCTACATGAGCATTCACATCATAGCAATGATCCAGATCAGGATTCTGCTACCCTGCTCTATGCCCTACTAAATAATAGCAATTTAGGAATATACAGGTTCTTAGTTTTAATTCTGCTTTGTGTGTCAGTTTATGATGCAAAATCCTCAATATTTTGTAATCTATCATAATATTGAAATGTTGATTCTTCTTGACTCTCCATGGCTGCCTATTTGAGGCAAATGAATAATCTTGCTTTTAGAGCAGGCTGAAGATATAGTAATTGGCATATGGTTTAGCTCATGCTTTGGAAATGAAATTGACACTGCAGTCATTGCTCCTGGCAATAAGCCTCCATTGACAATAAAAATAATAATAACCCACATGAAGAATGGGATCATAGAAAGTTGGTCTTCAATATTTGGAATCTAACCTAGTTATCAGATTTAGTATACACAACACAATGAAGGAGATTCTGACAGAAAGATACAGAGAAAGCTCTATGAAATGCTGTAGAAAGGCTTTTTTAAAATTATATTTATATGCCGCCCTTCTCCGAAGACTCAGGGCGGCTTACAATTTTTGGGATACAACCCAGTGTGCTCAGCAATAGCCTTCATTCCATTGTATATGCCTGCTTATTACTAAGCGGCATTTTTACAAGGTCAGCTAATTGCCCCCAACAATCTTGGGTCCTCAATTTACCTACCCCGAGAGGATGGAAGGCTGAGTCAATCTTGAGCCTGGTGGGATTCGAGCCTACAGTAATTGTAGACAGCTGGATCTTAAGAGCAGGCATTTACAGCCTGAGCCACCAAGGCTCGTTTCATAATTAGTATACCCATATAATCTTCATTGTCTTTTCAATGCCAGAAAATAGCATTTTATTTCTCCCAGAGCTTTTAGTGACTTGTTATTTCTGAGAGATTTAAAAATTTATTACCATTTTTACTCTTTGTTATAGTTTTTACAGTATATGCTATTGTTTATTGTGTCTTGCATATTTTATACAATGTAGTGATATAAGTTTTTATCAATGATTTTAACCTTCTATTTGAATTTTAGAATTTATTGCAAATTGTTTTGAAATAAAAATATTATATATTATATTTTAATTGAAAAAAAAATCAGACTGAGAGATTTTCTGATATCCTTTCTGATACTTTTATTTAAGATAACAAATGAGGAAGTTATAATACTGACCACAAGATGTCAGTGTTTGCCAGGAATCCACCAAAAATAGCCAATAAATGTCAAATGCCCAATCTACTTAAATTCTTGTAAAGATTTTACAGCTTTTGTTTCTTTGGAGAAGGTATCACTAAGTGACACCAAGAAGCCAACTGTGCAATCTTTAAAGACATAATAACAAAGATGTTTCCTGATTTGTTTTACAAATTGTCTGTAGCTGGACCATGTATTTTGTACTAGGGTTTGTTACATGTTGCGAAATGTGTTCTGAGTCTTCACTTCAGTCCCATCAAAATTGTGTTCGTATAATAAACAGTCACAAAAGTTAATATTCTAATTCAGTTAAATGAAAATATGCACAGAGGCATTTTCATTCTGTAGAAAGATCTGAGAGATGTATAATTAATCTGAAATCTGTCTACATTGCAGCCACTGGATTTTGAAACAAAAAAGGCATACACTTTCAAAGTAGAGGCTTCAAATGTCCATCTTGACCATCGCTTTCATTCTGTGGGTCCATTCAAGGATACAGCAACTGTGAAGATCAATGTCCTAGATGTGGATGAGCCTCCAGTTTTCAGCAAACCGTTTTACACCATGGAGGTATATGAAGATACTCCAATTGGGACCATTATAGGAGCAGTGACTGCACAGGACTTGGACATTGGAAGCAGTTCTGTCAGGTAAGGAAATATTCCACAGCTCATAAACTCAGACTCATGAATGAATCGGGAGCAGTAAAAATAATCATGGAAGGTATAAAGACATTCAAAGCTGGCAAGTTTATGAAACAATCCCTTAGATTTTTGGAAAAATCTTTATTCCTAGTAGGACAATGTAACTAAATTTTGAAATAATTCTTCTGAAAAACTTCCATCTTGTATAATTTAGGCAGAATTATCCTATGTCTCTTGTTCACTCTTTCCCTGGACCCAGGAATCTCATCTATAATGACCCCAGAATCAACTGATATATTAGGCACAATAAGCACATTTTTAATCAGAAAGAATAAAAATGAAATAGAAGTTCTTTTAATAAAAACAGGCAAGAAATGCACATTTGAACATCAAATTGATGGTCTTAGAAACGAATAGCATAGCATAAATACTAAAATTTAGTAACTTTGATTATAAGGAACAGACATATAATTGGCAGCAACTGGTTTTACACACATGCATAAATGCATGTACGCATATACAGTGGTGGGATTCACCCTTTTTTACTACCAGTTCTATGAGAGAGTGCTTTGCACGCATGTGCAGTGTCCATAAACCACCGGTTTAAAGCTTCAAAACTGCCCTTGTATTCAGTGCTGGTGAGTAAAACAGCTGAGGCACAGCAATCCGCTCTGTCACGCTAATCAGCTGAGCTCACAAACAAGGAACTAAAGCACAGGAAAGGGCAGGGATGGGTGGGTGGGGCTAACTGCTCCCCAGCGCTACTGGTTCGCTATAACCAGTGCAAACTGGCAGCATCCCACCACTGTGCATATATATGTTTGAGTGTGAAGTACAAGCTATATATAATTACTATTCCTTAGTTCTCTGTAAAAATGCAAATACAATGTTGAAAATCATATTACATGTAATTTCAATACTATTATTTTAAGGGAGGGAGGTTCCTCCAAAAAGGCAAAGATATGTAGGCTCCACAATAGTGACAATACAAATCTGAATTGCCATTTCCTTTCTTAACTTTCTTGCTGCCTCTTCTGTGTTCTCAAGGTCACTTTGGCATTCCGTCACAGAAGGTGATGTTCAAGACAATAAAGCCCTTTATTCTGCATTCAAAACCTGGGATCAATAAGTAGGTTGGTGAAGCCATATCATTTTCAGTCAGGCAGCATCTTATGTGTCCCTTTTATATATCCTGAATTTCATTCCATATCCTAGATCACTCCTGCATATACTTTGTAACCACTGAGCTTACAAATTCACCTTATTTCCATAACCTGCAACCTGCATAGCCATAGTCATGCCCTTAGTCTCACCCACTAAAAAAATAGAAAGCAGCCATCTGTAAGCAATATATTATTTTCCAGATATTTAGGTTATATACTTGTTGGGGCTCATACTTGTTGGGGCTCATGGGAAGGACAATACAAAAACATCCTAAGTGCACCAGGATTGTTCTCCCTGCTCAACTGGTTGATTGATTGGTTGATTGATTTACATATTCTCCATGATGACCTCTCCCTATAACAGTCCTTCAAATCTTCCAACTGCATCAAGCTGAGTCCATCCAGTTTGTGGCTGTTTTTCCTCTTTTGATCTCCTACCTTTCCCAGCATTAGAGCCTTCTTCGGAGAGCTAGGTTTTCACATAATGTTTCTGAAACATCATGATTTGAACTTGCCATTTGTAACTTGAGGGAAGCACGTTAATTGTTAGTTCTGTTGTATCTATTCTCATGAGATGATCTTCTTGGATTCTTTTATTTCCATGAATATTTCATCAGTGCTTATCTAGCACTTGAGGTTTTTATAAATAAGGAATGTCTTGTAGGGTATCCTGTATTTTGATTCTTCTTTGTATCTGTTTCTATCAGTCCATTATATTTTAGCTTATTTTAGCATGTCAGTTCAAGATTGGAACTTTGTTTTGAGTTTACAGATCTTTACAAAAAATGCTTTCTTTTGCATGTCTATATACCTCTTCATGTGTCATTTGTTTATGTCATTAAATCCAGTTCTTGTCATTTTTAACAGCTCTGTGTTGGGAAGGAACTGAACACATTATTAAATTTCTCCCTAAGATTTTTCACTTTTTTGGCTTTGGCTTCTCTTCTTGTGAATTTCCCTGATTTACTCAGACATTGTTTCTTCATCTTTTCACATTCATTCATAATATCTTAAAGTTCATTCCCCATTTCCACTGGCTCTTTTTCAAAGAGGTTCAGGACTTCAAAGAAATTCCTGATGTTCTCCTTTAAACAGTTGTATATACCCAAGATGGCCTTTTCTTCTTCTTCTTTAGGTAACTTGGAACTTGTACATAAATAGTTTGTGATTTACTTCACAGTCAACACCTGAGGCATGTCTTTGATGCTGTAACTGAACTTATCCACTTCAACATAGCAATAGTATAGTCAATTTGATTTCCATGTACTCCATCTGTAGCAATAGTATAGTCAATTTGATTTCCATGTACTTCATCTGTGCTGTACATAATTTCCATGTTCAGAGGCATTGTTTTGGTTGTTTACAGATAGTGTTAACAATGAAAAATAATTGAATTGGCAGAACGTTATAAGTTGTTATCCTGCTTCATTTTGGTTTCTTAAACCATAGAATACAACTACATTTTCTTCAATATTTCCAACTTTGGCATTCTATAAGCATACCTTATTTCAATGTTTTGACAAACATTCTCTTCTTCTGCATCAGTGATTGGATTATAAATGTAGATAATTGTCATGGTAAAGAACGGTCCACAAATTGATATTATTCAATCACTATTGCATTGTATACAAATTCTGTTCTTAGTATAACCTTCCTAACTACAAAAGTATCATAGTTGCTTCTTTGTTTTCAATGTCCTGCATAGTGAACAGCTGATCTTCTGACTGAAAATGTGAATTCCCACTGGACCTCAATTCACTGATGCTTAAGATATCAATGTGAAGTTGTTTCATCTTCACTGTGTTGAGCATTCCTCTGTTCATGCTTTTCTGTTAGCTATTCCCACTATAATTCAATCTTTGCAGCTTTGGATTTTTTCTTCCAGTGTGGTAACATCAGCAGTTAGATACCCCAGAGGCCTTTTAATCTACCAACATCATAAACATCATTGCATTCTAAAAATTCCTCAGCTCTTATTAGTAGCATATTGAGTGCCATCTGATCTAAGTGTTTCATAATGTAGTACAATATTCTCAATAATATTTTGTATTCTATCCATGTCATTTTCTTGGTTTTTTTAAAAAAAACCCAGTAGATTATTTTCCATTGCTTTCTCCTAAACAGTACGAATGGATGCATTTGCCAATGACACTAAAGGATCATCCACCTCCTTCATCTTTTTGTATTACTACTACCTGATGTAGGAGCCTGCATCCTTTAGCTAGTGTAGCCTGCTCTATTAACAATGTTCCCTGGTTGCCTACCTGGTCAGGGCCTTGTCCCTGGAATAGAGACAGGAAAACACCCTGAGGGACATTTTTTTCTGGGCAAGATAGTCCTCAGCAGGAGGAGTAAGAGGACAGTTTCAGGTAAAACTGAAACTGAGGTAAAAAAAGAACAGCTTGAAGGAGCTGGGGTAAAGCTGAACTTAGAGGAAGCTGAGGAAAAAGGGACTGAGAGGGAGCAGAGAGAACAAAGCTGCTACAAGGGAAAAAGGCTGCACTCCTTCAGAAAGAAAGAGAGATTATGAGATTGCCACCCCAGGGAAGAGAGTACGGCTACTATTGGCCTAGAGATTGTATTCTGGCTGCCACAAGAGAAAGACTGGATAGACCTCTCACTGGGTTTTAGAGGACATGTTGATGAAGCAACAGGATTGGTGAGATGGAGGAATAGGCCCTCTCTCTTCCTTTCCTCTCCTTAATGAGCCAGCACAGTCACATCCGTGTATCTGCCATTCTCCAATGGAAGAAAGAGGGCGGATTTGGATTTGATAAATTTAATACTTTTCCTCTCTAGTATCTAAGTATCCTAAGTATCCTATTTCTTACCTTGTCTTTTGTATAACCTTTTACATGATTTATAACTGTTGCCTGGTGCCCCAGATGCCGGGTGGTGATTCCATCATACATCACATATTAGACTTTGATGGCTGCAATATATACTTACATTCTCTCTATAAACAATATAAGAGTTTTTCTGATGTCCCAATGGTAATATTGCAAGCTCTATTTAGTAGTGTAGGTAACTAGTGGTATCTGCAGTGGGAATCAGATGGGACAATGCAAGATATATGTGTACCAGTACCTTTTTTGTGTGTGTACCATGATTTTACATGCAAATCCAGAAGTGTCAGCTTGTGTATTCAGAGTTTTTCAGTATTAATTTAGCATCAGAAAAATAAACACAGATGGCTGATGCTTCATTTAACATCTTTATAAACATAATAAGTAGATTTTACAAACCAGTTGTAGATTTCTCCAACATGGAGCAAACTCAGACAGAAACATGTTGCAAGTAACTTCAGTAGCAAGCATTATGCACAGCAGAGGAGAGAAGCTATTTCATTTTCAATAGATAGACTCAGAGCTCAACATAGCTTCAGAGTTGCAGAGCTTAATACAGAGCCATGGCTAGGCTACTTCTAGCTTCAGTTTCCAAAACAGTCCTCATTGGCTGACTTAGTTGCTATGTGTAGGGATTCAGTAACCAGTCATTTGAGTGTCCAAAGATGACTGACTGCCTGGGCAGTGTTTATTCTTTTAATACCAATTTTACAAGCAGAAAAGAGCAGCACAGATACAGCATTGGGATTGGAGAATAGATCCACATGGGTGAAACCCTTCAATCACATTGGCATAACCCCTCAACCAATCCTTAAGGTTAGTGGTGATGTTAGTAAATGAGATCACCTGTACACCTGGAAAATCAGGGACGTTCCATCCCAACAGATAAGAGGATGAATAGAGGATGAGATCGTGGGGTAGCAAAAGAGGCCCCCTCCACCAGGCTGCAGTGTGCTGCCAGCTTCTAGTGTCATCCAGGGAAACTCAGTGGCTACCACAGCTACGCCTATTCATTGGCTGACCTTGTTACCAAGCTCTATTCCAGTTCATGAATATACCCTGACATTGTGATATAATAGCTAAATCCTTACTTATTATGAGTTGAATGCCCCTCCACCCATTGCTTCTTGTCCTGCCTTCAGGTGCTATGAAGAATAAATCAATATTCTCTTCCCTGTGACAGGCCTTCAAGTATTGGGAAACTGCTATTGTGTCTCTTCTGAGCCTTCTTTTCATTAGGCTAAACATGTCAAGTTCCCTTAGCTGTTTATTGTATGATATGGCCTCCAGACTCCTTTACCATTCTTGTTGCTCTTCTCTGTACTTTCTCTATATTCTCTTTTTCAAAATGTAAAATATTGTAGAGATGGATTAATAAAATATTTGACACAATTATTAAAAATATTATTAATTGTTAAGAATTTCAGGAATATATTCCTGGAGATTTACTCCCAGAAAAAGGAAATTTGCAGCTTTAGGGGAGCACCATTTATTCATTTCACTCTGCCTCTTTTTGATATTGAGAAATATGACAAATTCTGAAAATCCTAAACTCTTGTGAATATGATTAATGGTAACAGCAAAGACAAAGATGAACACGTATAAGATAGATAGATGTAATTTATCAAGAAGTCATATAAATATAATGGGCAGGGGTGAAAGACCATGTACGCATTCTTAAGCTTCTGAAGAAAAGATGGCACATAAGTCTAATAAAATTTCCAGATGATAGCTAGACAGCAAGGCAGCAGACAGACAGAGGGACAGAGAGGCAGAGATGATAGAGATAGGGATAGAGATAGATGGAAATCCTATACAGAACTATCATATTGTCTGCTGACTTTTCTGCATAGGTTTCCAAAGGTTTGCTTATTTTTTTCTTCTCCCTGCACACAATAGTCTACAGGGGCTTTTAAAACAACTGCACTGAGCTTTCAAGAGGACATGCTTCAGTTCTCTTGTACCCATGAGAGCCATGGGTTCAGAGGAGCAATTCTGCCACTGAGCTAAGTGCAACAAATCCTTGCATTTATAATGGTTGCAGCTGTCTCAGAGTCATATAACTGATATTCAGGCATTTCCTAACTAGAAGTGTTTACAAGTGTTGGAGTGTTCCATAGTCATGTAATTGGCATTTGTGTGCTTTAGACCAGTGGTCATCAACCGGTGGGCCATGGTCCACTGGTGGTCCATGAGAAAATTTTGGTGGGCCACAGAGCCAGAGCACCCCCCAAAGTAATTAATCCAGGCTGCACGGGAACACAAGGCTGCACCGCCCACATGGCCCACGAGAACCCACCCCGCCCACTCACTCCTTACCTGGCAAACTTGCCTGCTAAGTTGCTATTTTTCCTTTTAATCCCCCCAACCATCAGCTGTTCCGCTGTGCCAGGGAATTTAGATTACCTAGAAAGCAGGAAAACATTGGATTTCTTGCTTTCTAGCTAATCTTTAGATCTTCGGCTCTGCTTTTAAGCAGAGCCAACCCTTCCTTAGGACTGAAGCTTCTATTTGTCAGTGCAGACTCAGGTAGCCAATGGCAGATAGATAGATCTCTGAATAAATCTGTGATTCTGTGAGCAACTCAATCTGCCTTCCTGCTTTGCCTGATTTTGGGTAAAAGTTGCTCTTTTTTAAATAAAAAATTCAATATTTACATAAATATTTATAATATTTAAATACAAGCCAGGCCCAGCCACCACACCCACAAATTAGGCCACACCCACAGAATCAATTGTTAAGAAAATTGAATCCCACCCCTGCCTCTGTGTGCGTGTGTGTGAGAGAAAGAGAGAGAGAGGAAGAGGAAGAGGGAGAGAGAGAGGTTAGATCAGATCTCTCTCTCTCTCTGTCTCTTTCTCTCTCTCCCACCAACGTCAGCAAGCCACCATCGGTCAAAATTCATATCAGTGATCTCCAGGATTTAAAATTATGAGTTTGGTGGTCCCTGAAGTCCAAAATGTTGGCAACCCTTGCTTTAGACCACTTTCTGATAAGCAGAATCAATAGAGAAGCTGACCATAAAAGCATAGGCTGCAGTTGTGTGATGTCTCACATAATGATCATAATGATTTGCTGAACCATGGAAGCAGAAGTGATGTAAGTCTGGAATAGTCACATGATATTTTACTTAGTGATAAGGTGTTCAGCATTGAAATCACAGGTCCCATTTGTGGTCAGTGAGTATGGACTAGCTATTTTCACATAAATACTACTAGATGGGTTTTTTTTTACACAAATAAAAATGCTTTAGTTATACCCTCACATTTTATACATGTACAATATGTACTGGCACTTAAATGATATTTTAAAAAAACAAAAGGATTGTAATTTTCAAGATTTTTAAGTAGTAGCCACTTTATTAAACTGGTTTTGCTTATTTATTACCTGGTATAACTGAGGGGCAGAAAATACACACAGGTCTTAATTGTTAGACTTCACTACTACATAAGGTTTATGTCCCCAATTTAAATTGAAAGTCAATAAATAGATGATAGTAAAATCATAAGTAGAAAAAATAGGTCTTTAGGAAGATAATATGCTTTTCTCTATGCAATCACCAATATAATGTGCTGTGCAATTTCATTACAAATTAATTTATTTTCTCTCAGATACTTCCCAGACACAGCTTTAGCCTTCGCAATGCCTATTACACTGATCTATAATCCGGAAAAGAAACAAGAGAGCAACAAGACAATAGATATGTGCTTTGTACAACAGATGGCATAACTCCAGGATGCAAAACAATTCAAAACAGTTCATGTTAGCAGGAGAAATACTAAGTCCATATAATTTATCATATATTATAAGGGACAAAGACTTCCAAATCTGTTTGCTTTGACATATGGGAATCAGAAGATAATAGCAAAATGACAGTGGAAAGGAAATCCACTTATTTAAAGAATAGAAAAAAAGGAGAATATTTTCAAAAGAAGATTGATAATGCTGAGTTTATTTTTTTTTTGTTTGGACAAAAACAAAAACAAAACCTTTTTTTAAAAAAAGAAGAAGTGTTAACTAGGTGAAGAACAAAACCCTTAGGACTGTGGAAAAAGAAAATGGGCCCTGGTGGTGCAGGCTGTTAATAGCCTAGCACTTAGTTCCAGCTGCCTGTAATTATTGCAGGCTCGAATCCCACCAGGCTCAAGGTTAACTCAGCCTTCCATCCTCTCGGGGTAGGTAAACTGAGGACCCAAGATTGTTGGGGGCAATAAGCTGACTTTGTAAAAATGCCACTTAGTAATAAGCAGGCATATACAATGGAAGGAAGGCTATTGCTGAGCGCATTGGGTTGTGCTCCAAAAATTGTAAGCTGTCCTGAGTCTCTGGAGAAGGACGGGATATAAATATGAATAAAAAAAAAATTCAAACACTGGAAGAAGAGCAAATTGGAGAGATGTAATTTAAAATTAATGGAACAAGATTGTTACGTTTTTTTAGACTTTAGGGAATTGACCTCCACTATGCCAGGTTTAGGATCCATGTGCCATGGAAACCAATTTTTAATTTCTTTTTCATCTTAAAGTCTCCTTTGGGTTCAATCTGACTTTTGGTATACTCATAATTGTATGAGGAAAGTACAACAATTTGTATTATTTGAAAATAGTGTCTCCAAGTGTAACAGAGCTTCAGAAATACTCATAATTTTGTATAGAGGGCAATATACATCTCTGTGTGTGTGCGCGCATGTGGTGTGTGTGTGTGATACATTTTTCATAGATTTATCCTGTATTACATTGGAAAACATTCTGGATCAATGTACTGTAATTGCAAATTCTCTTCTGCATTCCCTCTTGTGGGAATACATTCTAATATTTTTTTGTCTTGTTGACATTCATTCTAATTATTTTTCTCTACTAAAATAGTTCCACATATTATATCTTTGACCAAAGTGTCTGCTGGGAAATTGAGGTGGAGGACTGACTTTCTTCCTTCTGTCTTTTGTTCCATTACCACAGCCTGAGAATAATCATAATCTAATATGCTTTAAGAAGAAGGGAAGGGAGAGAAGGAGGGAGGGAGGGAAGGAGGAAAGAAAAAAAAATATTGATATATTCTTGATTTCATTATGAGAAATAAAGAGATGATAACAAATTTGCCAAGACAATTTATTTAATAAATGCGCAATTCATCTAAGAAAAACAGGGTGGTGAGTGATGAAATGTTTAGACAGCAATTAGGAGGTGTTGATGACTGCAACCTAGTCACTTTTTCAACTCTCTAATGCACAGACAAATCTGTTTGAAAAGAGACGTGACATGTCTTCTTCTCTGGGAAACATTAGCAACTCTTTCCCCTCACTCTGCTTCATTTGACACTTTGAACCTCTAGGGCTATCTGTGTAAATTAGTTTTTGCATCCCGTCAAATCAAATGAATATTTTGCATCTTGGGCATTTTCAGCAAAACCATGCTTGCTCAAGTCAGAGTAACTCACATCATATCTGCTGCCACACAAGCAGCCAGAGGAAAAAAACAAACAAAAGAGAAGTAATTAAGTTCACACTTTAAGAATGTCAGTATTCACCAATTCTAGGTTGGCATGTATTTTAAAATGCCTTTTTAGGTACAAACACAGACCTTTGTGTACACAGACTATTTAGCAATTTAATACCAAAATATATTGAACCCACAGTTTTCATAGTCAAATATTACATAAAATTAGCTAAACAAATTATTTTCAGGGGAAGGGTTTCCTTGCTATACAAGGGAGTTTGCCCTTGTGGTATTGAGTACGGCCTCTTCCTACATGGACTACATGAAAAATGGATACCTGAGGTATTGTGCGAACCTAATTAGAGTCAGATGCATTACTGTTTGCTCTCAGCCAAGATCATGTAAAAAAGTGTCAGTTATGCAATCACAAGTGCTATCTTTACATTGTTGACCTTCTTCCCTATAAGCTCTCCTGCTCCCAGCTCACAGGTTGACAGAATTCTAATTTTTTTCAATGAATTGTTTCATTTAATCTTAGTACCTTGTCTGCAAATACCTGGCTCTTTAAATAAAGCATTGAATAATATCACTGCAACACCAGCACTTCATAACCTATGACTTTGTATTGTCACACATCTATTTACTTGCTTGATGGCACTGATATTAGCTTGACTCCTATGAACATTTATTTAGGATTACATGTCAATGGATTCAGAAGAGACATATGAATTTTGATTAATTACATAGTACACATCACAAAAACAACAAAATTCACATGACATATACTGAACTATAAAACCTCGATATTTATTTTATTTTATATTATTATTTAAGGGAAGGTTTGTAAACTTTAGGATGCCGTTTTCTATGCATGCAAATTTAATGACTTGCTCTAGCACAAATAGCTATTCTTTAATTTAAAAAATGATTAATAAATTCTGATTCTGTTCCTGAATAATCCCTCACTAATCCTGGGCCTGGTTTAAACAGTATTATGTTAAATAATGGTAATGTAATATGTTACAATTCTCTGCATGCTTTCCTTTCACCTCTGTTATCCTTAGTTGTTGCTTTTTTTCCTTGTATTACACTCAAATGCCATTAGAAGCAGTACTTTGCTAAACTCAGCCATTAATCTTTCAGCAACTTCTGTGATACTTGTTTTTTATAGTAATACTATTCTTCCCAGGTTTACCCAATGCACAGATCCCCTGCCTTTTTGAATAGCCTTTATTATAACTCATTTAAAATACTTCCCCAAAATAGTGAGTGTGTGTCTATTTCTTTTCCACTTCAGAAATAAAAAATCTTGGGTATTCATGGTGCTTTAGATTAGACTGACTTGTTTGTTGCTTCAAATGTTTACTCAGTAATTTGTTTCCAAAGAAACAATCTGTGCCAATCCTCAGATTTATGAATAATTAATAATAGGAAAACTCAATTTAGGTGCATGACTAGTCAATATGATTTTTGTTTATATTCCATTAAAATCACTTCCAACCAATAAAACAAAGTAGTTGGAAACTTACAAATTAATAACAAAAATGATCAGCAGAAGCATACTAGAAAATCACACATTCCTGCTAAGTTAGGAAAAAGACATGAGCAAAGCCAGCCAGTAAAAGTGTTTGAATTGGATTTAGAAGCAGCAGGAACCAAATTACTGAGAGAGAGAAAAAAAATGTTCCAAAATTTGATGATCACTCTTGGGAACAGAAAGACTGTGGAACTCCATTTAAGAACAAAATTTTGACTGTTTTTATTGGAAATACAATTAAAATGTTTACATATTCCCAGTTATTTTTTTCCTCTCAAGTCTATCTTTCATTATTTTCCATTTAGCTTTCTGACATGGTGTTAAAGCAATCATTGCTTCTTTATTACAAAGCAGAGAAATAATTCCTGAGAGTAGAATAAGAAAACCATTTAGAGGCAACAAATGGTATTACTATAAATGATTAGAGGCTGTCAACTTCGGTTGTTTCATCTATTTCCTTCCCTCTCAACCTTCTACATCTGCAGGTATTACATAGACTGGAAGAATGACGTGGATAGCTACTTTACTATAGATGGAATGGAAGGAACTATTGCCACAAATGAGTTACTTGATAGAGAGAATACTGCACAGTACAATTTTTCAATAATTGCAAGTAAAGTTAGTAAGTACAATAGAAATGGGATTGATGTGATGTTGGGAACTGTTATTGTTTATATTGTTTGTCAATTTTTATGAAATCATTTGGCAAAATATCTTTGTTTTGTTTTGTCTTTTGTGTTATGAAATAGAGCACGTTGTAACACTTTATTCAGCAGATTTCCTATAAATTTGGCAGACTCCTAGGATCTTTTAGGGATCAGCTTCAATAATTTATATTTTTGTTGGTAATTAGCCTCATTCACTATAGTATGATTCCTGAGGGGAGAAAATATTGAATAAGCAGCTAAAATTACAGACATGATTCCTCTTTTTTCTTTCCTGGAGCATAAAAAGAAAGGGTCCCTATTACTTTTAGTGGAAGACTGAACTTTCATTCAGTTACCTCATATCCAATACCCTGTAGTGTGTCTATAATTTAGATTGATGTGTGCCTCATATTTACTATCTGACTCCATGTATATAGATTATTCATTCTCTGAGAACAGTCAAGACCTCTGATTTTCAGTGTAAAGTAACATTTGAAGCTCCAATTGCAGGTAATGAGTTTGCAGGGATAGTTTGGTGTACTTGTTAGTTACAAATCTAGTTCAAGAATCATTGTAGAAGCAACTCAATAAGCATCAAGTGTTTTATCCTACTGCTCACTAGAAGTATTAGAAATAGCGAAGCAAACACAGACCACCTCTTTATCAATGTCTTTATCTCTGCTCTGTTTTTCTCTAATTGGAAGACTCTTAGACTCTTTCTTTCAACCTGCTTCTTACAGGAAGACATGGTGCCTCTTTTTTCTTCTTCTTTTGCTCAACCTAGAAAGCTTGAAAAAGTAAAGGAGGCTTTGTATCAGGGCATGTGACTTTATTAATACATTGTACTTGTTCTTTTTGACCCTTAATATACAGTATGTGTCTAGAGATACATAAAAACATTTAATTCTACTCAGACACATATGATCGGCTTAACAGAAACCCTAGAGAATGAATGAAGGATTATTCCTCCAAGGATTGCAAAAATCCTATTGCATCACAAGGGAATCCACTCCCATGTGGACAATTATATGGACAGAGGGATGGAGGCTTTACAATGAACAGAGAATGAGTTCTACAGTTAGGTGAACTGCTTTCCTTTCAGACTAATGGTTTAATCCATTGTTTTCTACTCTGCATAAAGAAATTTTCCTTAATTGCAGTGTTATGTTTCACCAGCTGTTTGTTTCCAGTCATATTTTAATAACTTTAAAGGCTCTTTTTTTCTTCTTTGATTATTCTGTTTAATTAAGTTTTGATAGTCTTTTTTGTCTTGTGGAGGGGTGGTGGTGCAAACTGGTATGTGACTCTACAGTATTATTATTTATTATTATTATTTATTTAGACTTGTATGCTACCCTTCTCCCTAAGGACTCAGGGTGGCGAACATATAAAAAAGAATACATTTACAATAAAAAATATTAAACAAATACAAGTCTATAAATTACTAAAAATGAATTAAAACAATTAAAATTGCAATAGTAACAATACAATTAAAACAACCCACCCCCGTATAATGATGACTCAGAAACAAGCAGGCTTCCAAGCACAATTTTCGAAGAGATTTCAGTGCCCTTGTAAGCTTGTATAATTACTGATTAAATATTCTAAGTATGGCATGCAAAAATTAATCATAACTAAGTATACTGGAAATGTATCATGGTTATGATTAATAAAACCCATTGGTTTCACTGGGATTTGTTCTGAATATGTTTTGCCTGAGTCTGCCTATTGTTTTTCAGTATTAAAAATATTGTTAAGTAAACAAAAATCTAGTTCAAAACACCTCAATGGAGGCTCTGGTTTCATTTTTATTTGAATTTCATTGATAGAAAACATTAATAGAAAATCTGTATCTCATGCATATTTTTCATCCTATTTATCAAATAATCAGTTCTGTATCATACTATAGTATCATTTTCCTGTTCAACCAAGGGAGGTATATGCACTCATACACTTAGGGATGTTTACTACTTTGCCTTCCTTGTTTAATGTTCCTTTTTTTGGAATTTTAAATTTGACCATTCAGTTTAAGAACTTTTAAATCTTAGAAATGTTAAACAAGTCTACTGACTGATAACTGCTAACAAGTATCCCTATTCAAGACTTAGCAAAAAAAATCAATCTTTTTTTCTTTCTCAAAATATTTCTCATCTAGTTTTAAAATGTCTGGAGGTGTTTTAGTTCTACCTGTATGTAAAACTTCGAGTACATACATATATACATATATGTTTTTGTAGATTTTCATGGGTAAAGGTATGTAGGTCTTGGTGTATTCGGGTCTTGTCCCATGTAAGATTGAGCATACCTTGGCGATGTTTCGATGAGATCCCACTCGCCATCTTCAGGCTGGTGTCTTCAGCTTTGTGCTTGTGCTAGCAAAGCGTGATCTGAGCTGCCTTCTCTCTATAAATACTGGAGGGGAGGTGTGGTGTGCTGGCTCTATTGTAAGCGGGTTGGTTGGCTGTGTTCTTGGCTGTGTTGTCGCGTCTTGATTGGTTGATGCAGTTGATGTTTGCTGATTGGTTGGCTTTTTTGCAAGAGCCCATGTGGCTGAGGTAGTCGCTGTGTGTCCTTCAGCCTTTTGTGTTTTAGCTACATGGGTAGTGGGCTGTGTGATGACCTTCTGAGTTTTATTGTTGTGACATCCTGGGTCTTGTGCTGTTATCTCCTGGGTCATTGTCTGTGTTGCAACCTCCTGAGGTTTTGTGTTGTAATCTCCTGAGTTCCATGATGTAGTATCCTGGGTGGAAGGCTGTGATGTGACATTCCGGGCCTCGGAGCCAAACCACTCATTTGTCTCTGTTCAACAGAATAGTTGTGTAGAAGAAATGCATTTGTTTTCTTGCTTAGTTTGATGTTCTCTGAGTTTGGTCATGTCATCAGGATTGGTACAATCTCTTTAAAAACTACAGCAAAATCATATAAACATTATAGTTATGTATTCCAGGTATTCACTAATACTTATGTGTAACTAATTGCCTTCAGAATATATGATCTGCATATGATGAGTTTTCTCTTTGTGGAAAACTATTTACCATGCATAGGTATATTGTCTACAAAATGTGATGATAGTTTGCTTAGGTGCTGTATGTGTATGGTTGCTTAATCCTAGATCCCTGGTTATTTATTGTACTCTATACAAGGAAGAATACAATTCCTGCATGAATTATATACTGTAAATATTTACTCAGTTTCTGCAGAACAAAAACATGATAAGTACTTTCTAATAAATATGACAAATTATATAGCTAAGTTTTCTGTGCAGTCATTATATCATTACCAGGCACAGTCCATTTTGTATGAGAGATTTACCCAATCAGTCTAAAAGGACATATCAGAAAAGATGAGCACTTCCATTTTTCATTGCTGTGTGCAATGTAATATTGCCTAGGATAGTACCAATATTTCACGGCCTGTTTTAAAATTCTTTTCCTAATAGGCAATCCACTCTTGACCAGCAAAGTTAATGTCATCATAAATGTCCTGGATGTCAATGAATTTCCTCCAGAAATTACAGTACCCTATGAATCTTATGTGTGTGAAAATGCACGGCTGGGACAGGTATATTATTCTTTTTTAATATTAGATGTGCAGTCTATTATGTGTGGATATAATCATGTACAGTATAATGGCTAACAAACTATAAAAACTGACTTGAGAGCCTCCTTGAAATTCTGTGATTTACTGTTTTATTTATATGCTTATTAATCACTGATTCTTACAGCCAAGTGATTTGTTTGGAAGTATATTGTTCAGTGATAAATAAATGGTTTTAGATATTGTCTGACTAGTTTCTCTTGGCAAATGGATAGTTGCCCATGTGCAAAAGATATTATGCTATTTCATGTGAAAATTTAGAATGTGTTCTCAAGATTCGTCCACCAATCTAAAAAAATGGCCTGATACTGATTTGCCATAACTCTAAAAAACAGGATAGTTTAATTAATCCTATATTGCGTACTGACAGTGGTAATTGTTTGTTTATCTATGCTCACATAATAATTTCCCAATAGAACTGGAAGCAACAAAAGTGAAACAAAAACCCAGTGAAACAATGCTTCAATTTTTATTTTGACTCAGTTCTAGGTTTAGTTTCTCATGCTCCTTGCAGGGAAATCCATAATACAGAAGCTAGTGCAAAATAAGTTGTCTTTTGTGAATATAGCTAATTAGGTTCTCTTAATGGAGATGACTAAAGATAATATCCTTGATGAAGACTGCAAATTATGGGCAGTCTAGAGAAAAAAAAAGACATTCAGATATCCTGGCTGAATAATATTTGGGGCCTTGTGAATAAAATAATAGGATATTACATTGAGTTTAGAAACAAATAGAAATATTTCAAAACTGATATCTATAAACCACATGCCAGTGTCATTCTAACCACTATGATATGCAGTAGGTGATAAATCTATATAGAAATGTTAAAGTGCTCTAAAGAAAGCTAATTAAGACCCAGCAGATCTGTGAAGGTATCTGTCTTGCCAAGAGGAGGTTTCAATCAGTGGTGGGAGTAAAATAATTTAACATGGTTCTCTGATGTAATGATTTCTTCAAACAACCAGTTCACCAAACTGCTCAGAAACTTAACAACCAGTTCTCCCGAAGTGGTGCGACCTGGCTGAATCCCACCACTGGTTTCAATACCTGACCAGCTGTGGTTATAGTACAAAATTAGTCCTATGAAAGTAATATTTTGTCAAAGAGCACTCCCATCTTTATCATTCAGAAACAGTAACATCTGAACCAGGTAAGGCTATATCTAAGATCACAAACTGGCCTATCTCCAGGTGAAACTAATCTTATTTGGCTTTGGAGCCTCAGTTTATTGGTTCAGAACTAATCCATTATTGCATTCAGACTTCTGTAGACAACAGGCTTCCACAGAAAAGGCGAGTTAAAGCTGAATGTCATAAGTGATGAGAGTCAACCCAAGAATTTCTGGTTGTCAAAGATACCTCCTATTATGTATGATAGGCCATCAAAGACTTAATACATTAGAAAAATAGATTGTATCAACTACCTTTACAGGATAATATAAATTATTATTTTTCCATGGGAATCAAAATCCTTCCAAGTCATATCAGGTTATTTTTTGAACTTTAATGGAAAATGCATTCATTGTTCAGCAAATTAACAGTGGCTCTTCAAAAGATATATTCAGCTACTATACAATGAGTCTTTAGACAACCCCTGAACCTAGTTTGTGTGAGTATAAGCTGTTTGCCTTAGAACCAAACTTCTAAAAACTATAGTTGCCTTGTCAGATTAGGAAAAATGTTAGGCTGAAATATACTCTTGGTGATAAAGACAACATACATTTTAGCCCATTATAGTCCATAATTCAGTCCTGTTTTACAAGCTATACAGAATCAAATGTAGTGTTCCAAATCCCATAGGCTCTAATAATTTTTTCTTGTACAAAACTGTTGCCCAAAGACACAGGGTATGCTCCTCTGTATAGACCATACATTATTTTTAAAGATTTGTTTCTGGAAACTGTTTGTTTGGGATTTGTCCCTTTTATGGCATTTGTTCCTGAGAAATACAGTAGAACATACAGCAGATGTGCAACAACAAATGTCCAAAACAATAAAGAGTGGCATCAGAATGGAACATTGCCAGGCCTGGATGAAGACGACTGACATTCTTGCCATCCCCTCTCTGAGAATTGAAGGGATAGGATAATCGTTAATCAAATCACTAATGACTTGGAAGCCTACAAGTTCTACTACAAAAGTATTCACAAAGGTTTAAAGAGATGACGGACATTCAAGCTCAGAAGATGAATTCCATGCCACCTAACCATGCTCCAGCCAAGTGTGAGCATCATCAGGAATTCTTTCTCCTAAGTGATATCTCTATATAGAGGAAGAATAATAGAATAACAGAATAAAAGAGTTAAAAGGGATTGTGGAGATCTTATAGTCCAGGGCTGTCAAACTTCTGGTCTGCGGACTGGATGCATCACATGCTGACCATGCCCATGCCTGGTTTAGCAAAGCGGGGGGGAAAGTTCTGATACATCACGGGATGCTGCCACAACGACATGAGTTTGACACCCCTGTTCTAGTCCAACCCCTTGCTCAGACAGGAAACGCAATACCATTTCAGACAGATGGTTGTCCAACTTCTTGTTACAAACTTCCAGTGTTGGAGCACCCACAACTTCTGGAGGCAAGTTGTTCTATTGATTAATTGTTCTAACTGTCAGGAAATTTCTCCTTAGTTCCAGGGAATGGTCACATGCAATTTATTGCTAGAGATGAACCATATTGTAGAGTAATGTTCTTTGAGATGGGCAGTTATACATGTACATCTGATAAATAAATATTATAATGTTAGACTGCATCAGCTGGTCTTTCCTAGCTCATTAAGATAACCACATTTCAGTTTAGGGTTACTATTTCACTCTTTACTTCTATTGCATTATCTAACTATCACATTAAAACCTTGTTTTATTTTCATACATTTATTTATTCCATTGTGGGTTTAGGTAATTCAGGTTATTGGTGCGGCAGACAAGGATTTGTCTCCTGCTGGGCAAAAATTCTCTTTTCGACTGTCTCCTGAAGTTATTACAAAGCCAAATTTCACAATCCACGATTTCACAAGTAAGATGGTTTATACTTCAAACAATTATAGACCAGTTTGTTCTGGCAGTCCTTGCCTACTGTTTTTCATTTATACATGTGAAGGTGAATTATTTCAAAGTGTAATTGTTTCTTAGATGCTGAGCAAAAGTTGTTTTATATAAATGAAATGCTTTGTAGGATGTCTTCAGTTCTAGTCAACATTTCTAAAATTAGCAGTTGGATTACAGTATTGATTTCCTCTATACTATGAGAAGCTGCAGGCTAATATAATATGTATGATACACTGTTGGGTATGAAAAGGGTTTTTTTCAGGAAGAGGGACAATTTTGGAAATTTCCCTGAATGTCCCACAGTGGATTAGGCTGCAGGAATAACCTTGAGGAGCAAGAGGAAGAACTACAACCGTCAATGGTTTGATAAACAAAATTTGGGTCTGATACAGAAATATACCCTCCAGAGGTGGTATTCAGCAGGTTCTGACCAGTTATGGAGAACCGGTAGCAGAAATTTCGAGTAGTTCGGAGAACTGGCAAATACCACCTCTGACTGGAGATTTTACAGTATCCTTCCCCTGCCACGCCAACCAAGCCACGCCCACAGAACCGGTAGTAAAAATTTTTGAATCCCACCACTGATACTCTCCCATAGTTCCCTTAAAGATGGAGGGAGGGGAGAGGCACATTCAGACTGGAAAATTTCTGTTATGGTAACCTTATAATAAAACTAGTATTATCATTCATAACTTTGGTTTCTAGTCTGGTTTACCTCAAAGGGCTGACCTATATTGTTTACCTCAAAGGCCCCATCTACAGTACTGTAAAAGAATCAGAGAGAATCAGACTTTTTTTTCTTGCTAATCATTCTAGGCAATAAAACTAATAAGTTTAAACATAATACCAATAAGAATTGTGAATTTTCTGAATACTCCTGTTTCTTGAACCTTTGGTTTCAATTGACACATCAAAAATGGTCATAGGACACAGTGAAAAAAAAGGTTGGGAAGAGAATTCATCTGAATTTTATCCCTTGCCTTCTCAGAATCTTCAAAAAGACAATAACACATTTATTGATCATGAAAGAGGGATAGTGAAAATGGCAGAAATTGCCCACAGAGCATGGGTCTCTATAGTAGCTTCCTGCTTCCATCAAAATGATGCAAATAGCATTACATCACCTCTTCAGGATGTGTATGCATCATCACAATGAACATACAAAAGAGATGGGTCTTGTATCCAGAATCAGAAAAAGAAAACACAGGCAATATTTACTATCCATTGGATTAGAGCGCTGCTGTTTCTCAACCTGTTGGCTGTGGAACTCTGGGAGTTATCCACATATGTTAAAAGTGCTTATGTTGAGAAACACTGGATTGGAGGATAGATAGGATCTTGACATAGCAAGCTGGATTCTAAAGGGAATATACTATATAAAGGAAACAGTCTTGGCACAGTAGTTACAGGCAGGAACAATTGCTGTTTATCTAACCCTTTCACTATTAATTCTGTGAAAAAGCAAACAGGCTTTGGCAGAAGCCTCTATCAATTCTAGCTTATCTGGGTTCTGAGTATAGCTGAAGTGGAAGAAAACAATTTGATTTAGTATGAAGAATTAGCTGGAAAAAGCCATGGAAAATTAGGAAGGGAATTTAATAGAAATTAATACATTTCAACCTGCTTTTTCTTTTCTCTCTCTTAACCCTCAACCATCAATTTTTGTGGTGGATGCTACAAAAATTTCAGTTTACTTCTCTGTGATTCTTGTATTTTTTATTATTACTAAGAAAGCTTTTAATTTTTTTAATGGTTTTAATTATACCACAGTTATCTCTAAACCCACTACAATGCAACATCAAGTATTCTGTGTTTCTGTTCCCTAGAGAAGAAATAGCAGCAAGGAATGTGAGGACACATCTGAGGAGATAGATGAATTACTCACAAACCTAACCTTGAATTCTCAAATAGCTTTCTTAATTTTAACCAGATTTGTGGTATTTAATGTTTATTGATAAATTAATTTGATTTATCCTTTTGTATGTGCTTACCGAATTTATACTTACTCAATTAATGAAGGTTTTTTTTTAATTTCTATTTTTCTCATTTGAAACAATTCATTTACTAAAAGCATATAAATTACTCACTGAAAAAAATAGGTACAGTATTTATGTACTGAAACATCCTAAATCACAATACATGAATGGTTTAAAGTATGCCAAGTCAAGTTTCTTGTGGGAGTTTTCTTAAATATCTTTACATGGATGGGGAAAATCTTACACCTTTTGAAAAATGTGCCTTCACATTTGGTAGAAATTAACCAAATAAATAAAATGCCACTATTTTATTCCCTATAAAGCACTAAATGGAAATCATTTGAAAAGCAGACTTGGTAGGGGTGAGGAAACAAGAAACAGGAAAAATATGGCATTCTTCCTTCTTGTGATAGCCTGACTTTTCTTTTCTGATAAGCTTGCTGTCAAACTAAAATGGCTTGTACAGCAAGAGTTACAATAATCATTATCTGCCTGGGAAAGAAGGGGAGAGTTGCATTATCTTCTGTCTTATTTCAATGTGACACTTGGGGTAATGATACAATGGAGGACTCCCGTTAAAGCACAGATGAGATTGACATCAGCTCTGAATCTCCTCCTCTTATTTCCCTCCCCTTTAACATTTAATAATGTAAAATGTATGACACGAAATAAGGGCAAATTTCCACCTTATTTAGCTGCTGCTCATAGAGAAAGAAACTTGCAACTTGTTAACAAGACGTCTAGTTCTAGGCCAAAAATATCTTTGCTACTTTTTGTTAACCATTCTCCTTCATTTTACTGGAAAAGAAATATATTTCTTTAAAGGGAAAAAGAGAGAAAAGAGAAGGCAAAATAATACTTTAGGGCAGTGACACCCAACCTTTTGGGCACCAGTGACCAATTCTATAGAGAAAGTTTTTTTCCATGGACTGGAGGGGGCATGGTTTTGTATGCTACCTGCATCCCATGGCCGAGTTGCTGGCATGCCATGGACTGGTGCCAGTCTACAGACCAGGGATTGCGGACTCCTGCTTTAGATTATTCTGCACCATCCATGGTTTCCCACACTTCACTTATATTTCTAGGGAAACATCATGTGAAAAATCTTCATGGTGAGCCTTTCCAATTGGGATGCTGGGGAAAGCAACAGAATAATGAGAAGATGAATATTAGAAAAATGACATGGCTTGTACCTTTCAGCACTTTGCAATAAAATAATAATTGAAAAAAATCCATATTAAAGAGTTCTGGGCAGGTGGAACCACTCAACTAACCCTTTTTTTTCTGAACACAAGGCTACAAGAATAATTTGGCCCAGGATAAATCACTTTATTTGTGGTGTGAAGCTGGATGTTAGTACAGTAGAGAAAAATCAGGGCTACTGCATTGCTGACAATTAGTTATGAGTCATAATGTTTTCGGCCATTCTCCAGAACTTTTACTTATTTATTTCCTGCTTTTTTCACAAGAAATTGTGTGCTCAGTGCCATTTCTGAGCCATGATGATAATGAGAACAGTAACTCAATCCTGTTTTTCAGACAACACAGCAGGAATTGTAGCTGGCAGAAGTGGTTACAGCCGTCGACAGCAAGAGTTCTACCTCCTTCCAATTGTCATTGAAGATAGTAGCTACCCCAAACAAAGCAGTACAAACACAATGACAATCCGAGTTTGCAGATGTGACTCTGATGGCTCTATCCTGTCATGTAATGCTGAAGCAATATTCTTGCCTGTTGGACTCAGTACGGGAGCATTGATTGCAATCCTGTTGTGCATTATTATACTCCTAGGTTAGTGTTCACCTATTTGCATAAAGTAATTCGTGTTACCATAGATATTTGGAGACTTCCCCCACCCCCCAACCCCCCAAAAAATGGAATAAGTCAAATGGGCCAAGTGAAAGGTTAGCTGGATACAAACTACTGCTTTCCACCCTTTTACAGTTGTGTTGAGAAATTCCATCAAGCAAAGTCCTAACAAATGGCTTGAATGTAGCTCTACTTTGAAATTTGGGGGTAATGCAATAGGAAATTTAATAAGCATTCTCAAATCCTATTGAGACATTGTAAAGGTGAATCCTATACATATGATAATCACATGGAATGATGAAGTCTCATCTTGAAAGTTCTTCCTTGACTAAATTTTTATTTAAATAAACATCCGTTATCAAGAAAAGACACAAATTTACTCCGAACAACTTCTCTTTCCCTTCCCCCCCCTTTTTATTCTTTATTGGTCAAATGTGATTGGACACACAAGGAATTTGTCTTCAGTGCATAAGCTCTCAATGTACATAAAAGATATGTGATGAATCATGATCATAGTCATCATTTACCCTGAACAACTTCCCTTTCCCCCTTATTATTATAATATATAAGATTGTATAAAATAGAAGATAACATTGAAATAGGGCTACAATAGTGGACTACAATAGTACTAGGCAACCTTTGAGTAGTTGGGCTAGCATTTTCTTCTTTTGTTAGAGCTTTTCTTTTGAGTTCTGCACTAATTTCTTTTGAAGTCTATACTCAAATGTACAATATTTTATTTAATTTCTAAAAATGGCATTAGTTAAATGTGGTCAATAAACACATAACTGCTGATGAGTAGTATTTTGGATGCACTCACTCAGCCCATCTAATGGCGATCCTTCTGACCTTCACACATAGAAAAGAGTCAAGGAGACGTATTTAATTATAAATATGGAGGTGAAATATTTGCAAAGAAGGATAGGGAAATTTTAGAGAAGCTGAGGGAGATCATTTCCATTAATTATATTCATGCAGAGGATAATGCAAACACTCATCTTCCATTCATTGCTTTTGTACAGATAGTCTGAAGCTTCATGCAGGATATAGAAAAGCAGGATATTTTAGAACTGATGATGGAAAATTTGGTAATATCTTTGGCAATGTCACTGCTTGCTCATGTATATGACAGCTGATATATTAGCAAGCGTTGTAGTTCTTGCCTGAAAATAAGCCTCTTTGAATCCATAACACTTGCCCTCTAACAGACCATAAGTCATAGGGACATCTCTGCCATGTGAATTTGTAAGGTGATATGGTCTAGTAAGCCTCCTCAGTTTTCCAACCTCTCATCCAGTCTTTTATATATAGGAAATGCAAATGTT
This sequence comes from Naja naja, assembly GCA_009733165.1. Classification (NCBI taxonomy): domain Eukaryota; kingdom Metazoa; phylum Chordata; class Lepidosauria; order Squamata; family Elapidae; genus Naja; species Naja naja. The sequence continues at coordinate 135,971,507 of CM019150.1, read as the reverse complement.
TAAAGAAAGTTTAAAAGATTCTGCAATGGGCATTGAAAACATTGGTCTGTACAAGAGACTGACACTAAATTAGACAAGGGTCTGTTAGTCTCCTTCAGTGCTTGATGGAGAAATCTCCAGCATTACTTCTCTGATAGTGTTGATAGACCATCAAGGAAATATCCCATATGTATGTCAGAAATACAGCAAAGCTAAAAGGTTCTATACCTATTCCACTCATTCCTACCACATGTTCCAGAAAAGAACCAAGAACACTTCTTGTCTTGAAGTGGCATAATTCATTGGGCCTCAGTTGGCATGAATGGGAAAAAAGAAAAAGCTTCTCTCAAAATTTCAATATTCCTTCAACATTTCACTCTGGAGAGGGAATCCACTGGATTTACTTCATGGTGGTTCCTCCATCGTGGATTCTGCTCTTTCTCTAATGGGTTTGCCCAAAGTAACAGAGCAAGCAGCTCATTAATTTATTCCATTTTATTTGCTAAGCATAAACCTATTTCCTTTGGGTTTCTGCCCATAAGAAAATGTCTCATGGCTATTACTGTTAATTGCAAGGTTTCTGAGACCCACAATAGCAGTAAATCTTTTTGTCAACCAAAGAAAATCAGTGACCCTTTAGTACAATAATTCAGATCCTTATGAGAATTTCTTTTGACACATTAAAAACAACAGGAGTACCCCTCTCCCTGACACATTTTGTGTGTGAGGTTTATGTCTGTGAGGTGTGAGATGCAAAATAGAGAGAAGTGCATTTTTCAGCACAGCATTAGCAGTGAGACTGTTCCCCCATCCTGGTACCTTAGATTAAAAAATACTTGGAACTGGACAAGTCCGATCTTAGACCACAGAAGTGAATGATGTGAAGTTGACTGACAAAAGTCATTTCTTTCCCTAATTGATTTCTGGTTTTTTCTCTTGTCTTAGTTATTGTGGTTCTTTATGTGGCCTTGAGGCGGCAGAAGAAAAAAGATACCCTAATGACCTCCAAGGAAGACATTCGAGACAATGTCATTCATTATGATGATGAAGGAGGGGGTGAAGAAGACACTCAGGCTTTTGACATTGGTGCTTTACGGAATCCCAAAGGAATTGAGGATAACAAAATACGCAGGGATATCAAGCCAGATGCTCTCCGCTTACCTCGTTCAAAACCACCCACCGAGGACAACACAAATATTAGAGATTTTATAAATCAAAGGCTGAGAGAAAATGATGGAGATCCATCAGCTCCCCCTTATGATTCATTAGCAACATATGCTTATGAAGGAAATGGATCTGTAGCTGAATCTCTCAGCTCTATAGATTCTTTTGCAACAGAAGCAGATCAGGATTATGACTATTTGAGTGACTGGGGACCACGCTTTAAAGTCTTAGCAGAGATGTTTGGAGAAGAAGAAAGCTATAATCCAGATAAAGTCACTTAGCTGGAGGTGGAGGAGGACCATGAAAGAAAAGTAAACCCACTAGTTTTACACACACAAAAAAACAAGCTTTATAGAACAAGTTTCATTGATTATAAGAGACAAGAGCTGTTTCCAGCAAGTTCCTTTATTTATCATACCACGGATCGTGGTTTACTATTTTTCAGGGGAAGAATGTTCTTTGACTATCTTTTTTGTTGGTGGTGTTGTTTTGATGGCAGTGGCTGGGTTTAATTTAATTTAATTTTTTTTTAACTTTATTACTTTGAAGTCACACTGAGACTGTCTTGGGCCTATTAGCTACAACTTATCGATACAACAAACAGAAAGTACAGCTTTCCGGCATTGTGGTGGAAGAGTGGTAGATTTTCTTAATTCCACTGAAGTGCCTATTGAAACTCTTACCAGTAAAGTGGAAATAACCGCAGCAACAGAATTAAGGAAAAACAGGATAAAGGAAAGGACATTAACTTTTATCTGGAGACACAAAAGACACCTGGTAACTTGTGATTCTTTTAAAACATACAGTGTAGAACAGAGAGTAGAATCAGTGGCTGCAACTTGTTGAGGAAAATGTCAGGTTTGTTTTGGGAGGGGTTGTTTTAGTTCATGTTTTTTTTAAAAACCCCAAGAAAACAAACTGTCTGATAGGACAACGTCTTTCTTATGCTTACATTTCAGAGATAATTTTTTTGAAAAAGCTAGTATTCCAATTCAAGTTGTAAGATCCAGTCTTAAACTGAAACAATGAATATTTAAAATGTTTATCAAATGTTATTCTTTTTTCAACAATTAAAAAAATGAGATACAGAAGTATGCATAGACATATGTGTTGCCTAATTAGTTGGTGCATTTATTGTACAAGGTTCCTCTTATTCAGAGGAAAGCTGTTGTGTGGCACTTGATAGAGGGAATTTGACCATCTTACTGTAAGTGATATACTGGTTATATTTTTGTTCTTCCTTTTGTTTTGTTTTTTTTATCAATCTAGTAAGTTGATGAAATTGTACATATAAATAATGTATCTCACATTTGTTTCCTACAGCAGAAACAAGCACCTTGTTCATTTCCCCCTGTTTATTATTGTGATGCTCATTAATAGTTCTGGTCATAAGAAACAATGAAATAATATAGTTAGGGATACAATATCCCTAAACAGGTTTTAGTCATGGCTTCCCTTTTCAGAAATATGAATAATGAGTATTAGTTATTTTTCAATTTTTGGCTTAACAGAATTTGACATCATTAGACAGCCTTATTGATCTTAATCATACATATTCTTGAGGTTATCCCTGTTTGACACACTAGTACAAAAAATGGACAGATTCTGTATTATTTGCTGGGTTAAGCTTAGATCATTCAAACCTTTATTATAAAATAGATAAACAACATGATTCAAAATTTTATACCAAATAATAAATATATAGGGAAAAGTTACAAAAAATGACAACATGAGATAATGGCACATTCGTAGAGAAATGTATAAGGTGGTGTTTTTTTTCTGCAGCCTTAAAAAAAATCATGAACTGATTTAGATACCAGGCAGGATGAACCAAAAAGTTATACAACTTCAGCAAAAATAAATAAACCCTGCCATCCTTAACACTACCAGATAATGGATAATAGATATGTGTACTAATGGCAAGATGTGCACACGGACCCACATTGCTTCAGTCTTAAATCAGAGTCTGCCTCATTACATGCCGAAAGCAATCCAAGGTACTCTCTAGGCATCCTTTCTAGCAGATGATAAAAATCTATAGATTAGAACAAAGTAAAACATCTTTAAAATTTGGAAATTATATAAAATCATAAATGAAATTGCAGGAATAAAATACATAGAAGGACATGGCTTAGGCTTTCTAATCTATACCATTTCCAAATACTCTAGATTCCCTAGAAATAAATCCCTGATTCCAGGAAATCAAGGATGTGATAGTAAAATCGATGGTTATGAGGGAGCTTCATTATGCAGTTATTTCCTACAGTGGAATTTGGAATGAACCACTGCATTAGAATTGGTGATCAGTGTTCTTTTTAGACTCTCCCCACTGATAATAAGCAAAAGACTCCTATAAAGTCTTGTTTGGAAAGTCTCGGATAACTAAATTCCATCTATTAAAGTGTGGCAAATGTAGGAGTTGAGGGCATTAAAGGAGGATTGTGATTATGTGAAGGAGTTGATAAAAATTATTTCATTTAGAGTACATTTATTCTTTTCCTCTTCCAAACACCTCACTGAGATATATGTACCTCCTGCTTCCCTTGTGTTCTACCTAGTCTAGAGATTAAATAAGTCTTATTTGTAAATACCACATGTGAAAATGCACATACTCATACACTCTGCTATACTCTGGCCAAGAACAGAGAGTGGGCAGGACCAGAGGCTTATGGATAGCCATTACATGTACAAATTGAGAGTCCACCAAAAAAAACCTCACAGTATACAGCTTCTCCTTTTATTTGTCTTCAGTAGTATCCATCACATTTCTTTGTTCCTTTCTATTTCATCATTCTTTTATTGACCTGTTAAGTTGCTGAATCAAAGGTGATTTGAAGCCTGGCATTTAAATTTGATTGTATCCTTCAGTCCTTCTCTGATCTTATTTCCCTGCGACCTGCTCCATAATAATTCTTACATCTAGCAGTTGGTAACCAGAACCTGGTCAGGTGTCTTCCTTTATTCTGAACCCTCTTCTGCACATTTGTTAAGGTTCAAATTCAATTAATCTATTTGTCCTAATATTTTATTCTTTTTAATCTCTGGTTTATTAAAACATTCTTTAAAAATGGAATAAATGTTTACATAAAACAGTTCTTAAAAATAATAAATTACCTACATACATAACAAAAGAATTACTTATACAAGAGTAATACGTGGACAATCTGCTGTCTCTGTGCCACTACAGCTGCAAAAAGAACATTGGACTCCTTTGCTAATCTTATTTCTCCAATTTCTCATGCTCCTTCTTTCTGATATTGTGGTCATTTGGCACAGCTACATCTACTACTTACAACAGTTGTCTTCTGCTCTTTGTCTACTATCATGATATCTGGTTGATTGGCCAGTACTTGCCTGTCTGACTGGATCTGGAAATCTCATATGATCTTAATCCCCTTATTTTCCACAACCTACTTTGGGATCTCCCATCTAAACTTAGGAGATTCTAGCCCGTATTCTCTACAGATATTCCTGTACACAGTGCTAGCTACTTGGTTGTGCTGTTCAGTATATGCTGTTTCTGCTTGTATCTTACTGCCACTATTTGTTGGACTGTCTCTGAAGCCTCTTTGCATCGTCTGCATCTGGGGTCCTATCTAATGTTGTCGACCCCAGCTTCTATGGATCTGGTGCTTAGTGCCTGTTTGTGTGTTGCTATGATCAGAACCTCAGTGCTATCTTTCAGTCCAGCCCTTCCATCCACTGATAGGATTTCACAATGTCTACCACTTCAGCTGTTAGTGGTACATCCCAAGCTGGGTGTTGACTTTCCATGCCACTTTGTCTGCTTGATCTTTCTTCTACATCTATTGCTACCTCAGGCATTCTCTCAGTAGCACAACTTTGGGTGCCATCTATGTCCAAAGCACTGAAGGTAGAACAAGAAGCAACAGATGGAAACTAATCAAGGAAAGAATCAACCTAGAAATCAGGATAAATTTCCTGACAGAACAATTAATCAGTGGAATGGCTTGCCTTCAGAAGTTGTGGGTGCTCCATTCCTGGAGGTTTTTAAAAAGAGACTGAACAATACTTTGTCTGAAATGGTATAGGGTCTCTGGCTTGAACAGGGGTTGGACTGGAAGTTCTTCCAACTCTATTATTCTCTTTCTGTCATATGTCCTTCCAGTACTGTTAAATTTCTTATATTACTGTAATATTCCACTGCAATTGGGAATATATCTTTTTTTAACAAGTTTTATTCAATTTTCCACATTTTAACGTATCTTTTCAGTAAACAGCATGATTACAGGTTTGACATATACATACAAATATGACCATAACTACACATTCAGTTTTTATATTCAATTTCTTATCTTAACAATGTTTTTATATATTTTCTATTTTATCATATTGTTCCAAATATTTATCTCATTATTTAATTCACATATATTAACTTCATAATTATTATATTTTAATACTTTTGGCTGTCACATTTGTATATTCCTCTTAAATTCTAATTTATAACACTCCTTCTATAAATTGGTTTCCCCCCTGAAATAATTTAAGTGCACCACCTTTGAGTTACATATTCTTCCATTAAATATTAACATTTTATTACCTAACACATTAAAATTACTAATCCCATTTAAGATTATATAACACATATAAATCAGGTTCTGCATGGTTTCCCCTTTCTAATCTTAATTTCATAAAGTTTATCTAGTTTCAGAAAAAGAACATGTTAATCTGCTCATTTAATAGGCCTGATGTTAACTCCATTTCATCTCTCCTCCTATATCATTTCATTTATTTTAATATATTTAAGATATTTCAATGTGTTCAATAAACATATTTCATTATTTATTACAATTATCTTTATAGGTAATAAAGAGCATAAAATTCCATTATCAATGAAATAACAATTAGTCAACCCTCATGCCAATTTCACCTTCAAATCTCCTCCTATACTATTACAATTCATATTTATAGTCCATTAATAAAGAGCTTAAATTCAAGTAAATGAAATAACAATTAGTCAACCCTCATGCCAATTTCACCTTCAAATCTCCTCCTATACTATTACATTTATTATTTATTCCATTCATACTTAAATCAAGTGAAATGAAAAAGAAAGTCAGCATTCCAATCCTCAAAAAAGAAAAGAAAAATTCAATATATTTAATAATCATGTTCCATATGTTCATTATATTTATTTCTTATACATAAAGGAGTAGAGCTTTACCAAAAAATAACATTTCTATTATCCATCTTCTATGTCCCCTTTTCACAACTAAAAATTTATCCCGTATTTCATGCTGTCTGCTTCTTTAACTCTCTCCTGCCCAATGCTTCTTCTAGTCTTATTCTCCCCATCGGGGTGTCCATTAGACCACCGCTTCTGGCGTCTTCGGGAGGGAGCTGTGCCAGTCCAGGGAGGGGATTTGCGACTCCCCTCCACCTGGCTGACAGTCTCCCCTTCCTCCGCGCCCTCTGAGGCAGCTTCTGCCCCAGATCTAAAAGATCGGGGCTCTCCAACACCGAAGCACAAACCAAGCCTCGAAGAACAATCGCGGAAAGGTCTGTCCTCAAGGAGGCTCAAAACCCTGCAATTGGGAATATATCTTGAATAGTTCTTTGGAGACCAGGACATTTATAGGTGGACAGGACAAGATATATATATTTGTGTGTTTGTCTCTGTCTGTCTGTATTTGTGTGTCTGTGTTATTAATTTTTTTTTACTTAGTAAAAGATAAAAGATGGAAATTATATAGAATTAGAAAGAGAAATAAAAGAAAAAGCAGAAGGACATTGCAGGCAGAAAAAAAAAGATATACACAAAGCAACTTCTAAGCTTCTTTACAGCAGTTACAAACAAATTCATTATAACTTCAGAAACAATTTTAGTTGCTTCAAATTAAACCCAATTATACAAGTATATTTTCCACTCTTCTACTGCAGAGATCTGAAAAGACTTGTACTATTTGATAGCTCTCTGGGGACAGTGTGATTGGGATTATGCTGCTTTGACCTCATTAGCCACATGCTGCTTTGTGCTAGTTGTTGTCTAATGCTTTGCAATAGCTCTTGGAACATGGCCATCTTTTATAGTTTTTCTGATTAATTTTGACTCAATTTTTCTTGGTTAGACAAGAGTAAGTCTTGAGCTATTTTAAGAAAGGTTACAATAAAATGTAATAATGAAGGAGAAAAAGAAAAGATAAACCTGTAATAAATATTATTAGAGAATTTTGAGCTCTGGATAAAGTCTAGGTTTCAAATGGTTGCTTTCTTATATCATCACATTCATCACTTCAAAAATCTACAGTTAAATATCTGATGGGTAAACCTAAGATTTTATATGAAGAATACCTCGGGGTGTTTGGGCATGTATTTTCATCACTGTGTTGTTAAATATTTTCTGTACTGTGAAATATGTATAGTATTCAGCATGGAACAGAAATCATAAATACGTACAGCATTTGGCATAAAAGGGTTACATAGAGTAGAAGGGCTGCACATATAAAGCCCAAGCCAGCATTATTTTATGTAGAACATCAGAACATCCCTTGTGTGGTGCTTAAAACAGAGCATGAAAGTGCCTTTCTTGAAACCTGTGCTCTTCCAAATAAAGCACTGTCGCCACATGACAAACTATATGGCAATATCAAGGAAATAATTACAGTTTGGAAATTCCCATTCTTTTTATAAGCTTACTATGGAAGGAGCATCATTTTAATCATTCATCTTTTCTTTGTGGGATGACTTTTCTGATTGGATCATAAAGAACCACTAAAGAGGGCAGGAAATTAATTTTATAATTCTTAATAATATTTCAAACCCTGGTGTCTTTATTGGTTTATTGGATTTTTACTGGGAAAGTGCTACTTCTTTCAACATATAATTTATGATCATGGTGAATGCTTAGATCAGCAAAGCATTTCATTTTTTTCTTTTATAGATAAATCAGTGCAGAAAATGAGCGTTTAGAAAGGCATACATTGCAGATCTGCCAAATACAATATCTTGGAATTTGTAATAACTTGTTAGAAGCCTCTACCATTTCTAGTCTTATTTTTTTTTAATATAAAAACTGTTTTGAATTTGAAGACTTGGCTCCTTCAAAGATCTCTCAAGGGAAATCCCTCTATTTTTTTCCACCTCACTTTACAGCAAGGTTGTCCAACTTTGGCAACTTTAAGACCTGTGGACTTAAATTCCTAGAATTCCTCAGACAGCACAGCTGGTTGTGGAATTCTGAAAGTTGAAGTGCACAACTCTCAAAGTTGCCAAGGTTGAACACCTCAGCCGAATCTCTAACCATTGAGAGAGAGAGAGAGAGAGAGAGAGAGAGAGAGTCAGTCGAAAGGACAATTTCTCCTGAGATATCCACCAGAAAAATATCCACATCTCTAGTTCTGAACAGAAAAGTTCAACTACTTGCATCAGAAAATTGGCAACCACACATATATACAGGCAGTATCACTTAAGCACAAAAAATAAACAATATAAATTTAGTGAACACATGATGATTTCCTTGTGTCCTACACAGGCACTTGCTCAGACCTAACAGCTCACTAAGCAGTCTCCTTAGAATACATATTTAAATAAATCAACTTTCTTCCTGCATTAAAAAAAATCCAACAGCAACAGTTACTCTATTTCTATGCAAGTATCATGAAAACTTTCACACTTTTTGTGACTGTTTGATCCTTTTTCCAAGACTGGATCTCCCCTTTCTTAGTCCATCAGATTCCAGGTCACTTCTTCTATTGGTTCTTCAAGTCTTGATCCTTCTCCCAATCAATTCACTGTAAAAATTATTGTGGTGAAACTGGCCAGGCCCTCTGCCTCCACAGTGGCTGAACGGCCAATCAATATTCTTGGATTCTTTCCACACACATTCAAAAGAAACCCTGTTCTTTTCCTATTGTTATTTATAGGAAGTGAAACTCCATTTGGACAAACTCCTGCTTACTTATGAATAGGTTTTGCTGTCTTTCTTGCTTATACTCTGAGTCTTATTCCCTTTATCATCAGAAATTATCGGATGATTTTTGAACTGTTTTTCCCCCAGTCATTGCTTTACAGACTAAACTATTGCTGCTTTTCTCAAGGTACTAACTCACTCCCCATACATGTGTTGTATATGAACCCATAACTCTACAACTTCTTTTTACATATTTGAGTTTGGCTCAATGCCTGTTAGTCCCTAGTGATCCCAAGCCTGAGGTCTCCTAATTCTGATTTGCTTCTCTATCTTCAAGTTGTCTATCAAGACTTATTTTTTTCTGAGCTTCTGTTTACCTTATAATCACTTAGGAAACTATTTCCCTTTTTTGACTTCTTCCAGTTTCAGATCTGGTTCCCTAGGCCAACTTTTCCAGCTAACTTTTGCCAGTTTTCATCAACTGTAATTGGTGCGTTTTTTAACTCTTCTGCATCTGAGTTAATTAAAACTTTAGGAGTTTAATAATACACTAGTCCTTTGTGCAGAGGTGACTGGTTTTAATTTCTTGGAGTATTCTGTTTTTGTCAGAATTCTACATGCTTGAAGTCTTGACCTTCTGTCAATTTCAACTCAAAGTCAGTCCATATGATTTCAAAGTTTATAGAGCTATCTTTTTATGTTTGGGTGCTTTCTGAAGGCTTAGGTAGCCATGTGCAATGTAAGTCAGCACTGCAAAACATGTCACAAGTGGCCACATGTATTTTTAAATATTTAACTAAAACATTGGATCTATTTAGCTTTCCACAATGTTGTCTATTTCTAATATTCTACCTTCTATTGTACTCTACCTTCTATCTGCACAAGAAGCTAATTAATTGTAGAGAAGGAAAATGGGGTGGAGTATCTTGGAAGAGGTCACTGAAGAGGAATTCTTTCATGCTCCAACATTTCTTACAGATTCTCCTTGGACTTTCTGGAAGATTTTTCATGTGCTTAGTTTCATGACCATGCAATGTATTGTGTGAGACATTTGATCAGCTGTCTGTAGTTTCATTCATTTTCTGGAATTATTTGAATTGCATGATCCTTTCTTCTCATAGCAAGGAAAATCTATTCTTCTCATAGATTTAAGTAGTAATAGCACTTAGACTCCATGGTGCTTTGCAGCACTCTCTGAACAGTTTACAAATGTTAGCATATTGCCCCCAACAATCTGGGTCTTTATTTTACCAACTTCAGAAAGATGGAAGGCTGAATCAACCTTTAGCTGGTCAGAATCAAACTCCTGGCTATGGGTAGAGTTAGGCTGCAACACTGCATTCTAGCCACTGTGCCAACACAGCTCCTCCTGGTGTGAATGAAGTAATTGGCACAGAAATGCTTAACTGAGTTATAGAATTAGTTCATTCTTTGAGTTTGGACAATACACTGAAACATGAACAGAACAAATGGGCTAGGTTTGACTAACATACTAAACCTCAATAATAACTGTAAATCCCTAACAAAAGTCAATTTTATCATAACTATTATTTTATACTATAGTAAGTATGTGTGCAAGTCATGGTAATGGTTGAAATGCAGCAACAGAAATTGAATATGCAGAATTGTTGACATGCTGCATCTGTTTTTGTTGCTGTTGTTGCTGCTGCTGCAAATGCTTACAGCTGAGATGAAAGCATATATATCAACAGCTGATCTTACAACTTCTGATGAGTAAAGCTAAAATCTTCTTGCTATCCAATATGACACTATGCCCATCAGCCAGTCTCAGTTCAAAGCAATATAGATTCAGCAACCTTCCTAACAGATCATAATAGTCACTTATGAGCTGGCTCGCTTCCACATCACTCATTTCACATCACCAGCTGCAACTGAGATGGTTGAATGAGATAGTTGTATAATGGGATTGAAATATCTCATTCTGTCAGCATTTCAGATATGTTAGGGAAGCCAATAAGTTCCAGAACTGTGTGTTTTAAGAGGGGCTGTTCTTGGTAAGGCATTATATTTGAACAATTACTTGAACATGATACTTAAAGTTTGTTCTGCTTCAAAAACTGCTTCTTAAAGTTACAAAGGCTTGGCTGAGGATGGCAGCATTGATTCAAGGATGGGATCATTTTCAAATGCTGTCCCTCTGGTTTTCATAACAATACACATATTCATTTTCTTTATTCTTTTTTTTAACATGACTATGCAAAGGGGAAAGCTATTGATTTGCTTGGTGAGTTCCATAAAATGGAAGAAGAGACAGTAAAAAAGGGCCCACAAAGTGAAAACTATTATTAATAGCAATAGCTTCCCCAATAAAACACAGATGAGGAATTTTATGTCCTATTAACTTGTGCCTTAAGGTTTATTCTTTATGTAAACTAACTCACTAGAGCAATGTACAAGGCTTTTTTTTAAATGTACTATCTGTGATTTTTTCCCCCTTTTCCTCTTCAACAGCTTTTGGAGCAATAAGCCATCACATTTTTGCAATATATTAAGCAGATAGCCACATTTTTTTTCTAGAAGAATATCAGAAATCACTTTGAACTTCTGAATGTCATTGATCAGGAAGCAGAAAAACTATGAAATGGACTGAAAGAAGGCATGAAGGATAAATGTGAAAAGATCAAGAGACAGAAGAAAGCAAACTGAATGTCAGAGCAAACTTTGGGAATTACCTAAAAGAAAAGCCAAAGCCAAGAAAAACAAAAAGATTAGGAAGGAACTGAAGAAAGAATTTCAAGAGACTTATTAGAAGAAAGCATTGTTAAAACAGTAAACATGAAAACATATTGAAAAGCAAGGAAAGTCTTCCAAAAGATCAGGAGATTCCATCCTTGAATTAGTATGTAAAAGGATGTCTGTGGTCAAATAATATCTAATTCAAAGATCAAAGAAAGAAGGAAGGACTGTACTAAAATTTGGTGTATAGTAGAAATATCAAAAACCAAGATTACTTAAAAGATAATCCTGCTTACAAAAATGTCTAGCATTAGTAGATGAAGTTAAATCAACAGTCAGGCCATCAACATCCAAGTATGTGTTTATGCTGATCACACACTCTAATAGCATAGAGATAAGGATTATAACCTTGATGGAGATGTGGAAAAAGGGTGAAGCATTTTTTTTAAAGTCCACAGTGAAATAATACTTGAAGGCTGCTGAACTATAAGAAGGAGGAGGAGATACAGCACAATCAGGCTTCCAAAACGTTATTATCCCAAATTTTAATAAAAGTAGGTTCCGCCCCTTTGTTCATTAATTTTGTAGTCTGGTTTACCAAGCGGAGTTGTCAGATAATCAAAAATGAAAATTTCTAGTAGTGAAAAGCAACATGGCCAGGTTCAAATTATGATATTTTGGATACATTATGCAAAGATCTAACTCTCTGGAAAATGCTCCAGGGATTAGATCAGCAGCAAAGTGGACTGACTCAATTAGAGCAGTGATGGATATGTTTTTGAAAGATCTGAGGAACCAGATTGAGGACAGATTCTCCTCCAGAAAAATCTGTGTGGTTGCTAAGAGATAACACCAACTGGATGGAAGTCAGTTAATCAACCAAATGTATTGTAAATATGTACCCCTCAAAAAGGGGAAAAATCATTGTGTAGTTCTCATTGATATGCAACTGCTCCTGTTTTGAGCCCCAACCAAATTAAGATCTATCAATTAAGAACTGTACTTTTCAATGGCAACTCTTTCCTCTGTTTTGGGGTGTTTTCATTCCTGGCAATGAACAAATATAGGAAGCTGAACTTTAACATAGTGGCTTATATTTTCAGGGTTTAGTCAGAAATTAGAAATTCATCAGCTCTAGCCATACTTCAGCAGGATGGTACTTTGCAGTCTATTTGGCTAACAGTGCATATATCAGATGTATACAAGTATTCCTTACTAACCAACTGCTTGTTCAATAACTGCCTAAAGTTATGATGCTGCTGAAAAAGGAGATTTATGGCTACTCCTCAAACTTGCAGCCATTGCAGTTTCCCACAGTTCATAATCACCATCATCATCTTCATAGCTGACTTTTGACAAGCACAGTCAATGGAAAGCTGGCAGGAAGTTGCAAGTCATGGTTATGTAACATTGTGCTTAGCAATCCCTGATGATCCACTTCACAACTGCAGCAGGAACTGGTGTCTTAAGTCAAGTGCAGCTGTGTGATATTTCACTTTACAACTATGTTGTTTAACAATGAAATGCTTGGTCCCAGTTGTGACCAGTAAGTGAGAACTATCTATACTGCCAATTCAGAGCAATACAACATTAATAAATTTATCAGGATCTATTGTTTTCCAGGATATATTCTGGCTCAGAATTCCAGGAGTTCCTAAAATATCTGGAATAACAAGTATCAAGGATTGTAAACACTAAATGATTTCTTTTTATCAAACCAGCAAAGAAATTTGCAGGTGCACAGATTCAGATGCACAAAGATGTCCAAGTGCACAGATCTCTAATTGTGTGGGATGATTCAATAAATCAGTTGAATTAAATCAACACATTTGTATCAATTACATCAATTACTTGGTGAATGGTAGGCCAGTTGATCTAGTGGTGTCTATCACTTCAAAGCTTCAAAGACTTCCTTTCCTTGCTGCAATCCTTTCCCTTGCCTTTCATTCACAGGTGAGCAACTTTCTTGAGCAAAGAATAATGTTGTGGCATTATAGACAGCAACAAATGAACTGGTTTATAATGATTATGGATCAGATTGTAAGAGCAAGGGTTAATCTTGTTTTCTAAAGTAATACATCATATATAACATCATTTATCATTGTGAGCAAACACTTTTAACAGAATACAGTTACGTAGTGTTCCTCTTTTTCAAAGTTGCTATCTAATTAACTTTAAATAATTCATATTTAGGATGACATTTAAAGCACTAAACAATACATTTTTCCCTAGAAATGCTCTTTTCAGTTTCAAATAATATTTATGTTTGATTGTGGCTTACATTGAAGCAAATCATTAGTCAACTTATTGTCCTGATTCCTAATACCCCAGACAAATCAGATGTTTTCTTTACTAACAGCCTAGGGCCAAGTATTTAAATTTGTGGAAAATAAAGAATATTCAATTATTCTGAGTAATAAAAGAGAAAGAAAAATCATCCATCTGTGGTCAAAATAAATAGTCTTTTCCATGATGAGAGCTGCAAAGAACATTGAGGCATCTATAACAGAACATTGTAGCTTTACAAGAGCTACAGAACAGAAGTCTTGATCCCATTTACAAGCTAACCTTCAGACTGTAGTTATTAATTTGCTACTGTGATTCATCAGTCCTATTCCAGAAATTTCCAGGCATTTCCATCCCAGGAGTCCCTTTTTCTAGCCAGAAAAAGAAAGGAAGGAAGGAAGGAAGGAAGGAAGGAAGGAAGGAAGGAAGGAGGAGGAGGAGGAGGAGGAGGAGGAGGAGGAGGAGGAGGAGAAGAAGAAGAAGAAGAAGAAGAAGAAGAAGAAGAAGAAGAAATGTATTAAGAAATTGAAAATGTGACATTTATATGGTGTATATAATAATAAAACCCTTTACAAATTAAAATAAAAACAATCCTGTTTTTTATATGTTAATATTAAGAAACCACCTCCTTTGAACTTTCTTCATTTATCTTAAGAGTGTTAGCTGACTTCCTATAATGATTTTTTTTTAATCCAGCATCTGGTGGGAAATATTTTATGAATTATAATATACATTATTATAAGTAAATATATAGACCTTTTAATAACCCATCCAGGATTATTCACTTTAATTAAATTAATTCATCCAAGTACCACCAATCATTTTCTATCCGCATGGATTATTTAACAATTTTCTCTGTAACCTCCCATGTTTGTTTTAGGAAATCAAGGCTGATATATGAAGGCTTCTTCAACTTTTATTTTCAGAGCAACAATTCCCATGACATAGATGAGGGTAAGATATAGCAACTGACCCAAACTCGTCCATGAACTTTCTGAAAAACTAGGGACATTAATAGTTGACATGAATCAGATTTGACACAACCATTGAAATACCACAAATGTTCTTCTGATCCTCAATTTTATACTTACCATGGCATTTCTATCACTGCAAAGTGTGCTTCCTGGATAGATAATTGCTTCCTGGATAGGTAATTTGCTCCATCTCATGCTTGTGTTTGACAAGGAGCCTTGTGGTTTGATAGTGTTTCCTGTTTATACCACTTCTGTGTTGATGATACTGATTCGCTACCTAAATTTGGAGGTCTTTATTTCCAAGGGACAGTCATGTCTTGCAGGCATTCTCTGGCTTTTTCCAATAGTGTCCTGTTATACCTGAAATCCAGATCTATAAACAGAGAAGTATCTTTCCATGGAATTCCAATATCTGCCTCAGTCATGGCTGTCCTCATAACAAAATCCACAGCCAGAAGGAATGAAAACTCCTTATGTCAAACTTGTCGAACGCTAGGGTTGATGTTGGAAATCCAATTTTGCTTCGTCAATCCTTATGCAGCAACTGAAATTCAGGTAGAGACTCCAGAAAATATTGATGTGTTGTTGAGAAATGTCATAGCTCTTGATAATGTTCCTTCATGGCACTCTACACCAGCTGTTAAAAGCATTTTTGATGGTAAAGAAACCCTTCATCAGCAGTCACTGGAATTCGGTGCTATTTGAATTACTCAGTCTCAAGATTTGTTTCACAACATGCAAAAGCCAAATACCATAGCATTCTAGTTGTCAAAGAAAATTCATTGGGGAAAATGAATAACTTCTCTCTAGACACATAATGTTCAGTGTGCACCAAAAGTTTGTTGAGAGCAGAAATATGCAGAATCTTGCCTCTTACATTTTGGGAAATTACTTGCATGTATGTATTGTCTAGTGACTTGTGTTGTTATTGAGATCTTTGTGGTTGGAACTAAGTTTGGTGTTTGAAAAGAAAATAATACCTAGTTTATATGATTGTATTTTACATCCATTTTTGCCTTCAGCTTTGTCCATTATAGGTAAGGTGATGTTCAATGTGGTTTGATTGGTGCCCCTTCCAAGTGCATCTCAAGAAATACAACTGCAACCTACTTCTCACCAGTGGAATGAACCAAGCACAATGTCTCATTCTTTAAAAGTAGCTTTGAAGCAAACAGTTTTGCTGCATCAAAAAGAAAGGAAAGCTCTTTGTGATTCAGTGTGATCTGCATCCAAGGTGCTCACCATATATGGGGTATAGATATCACCTCTGCCTTCCTGCACACAGGCAGTGGCATCATTTTAATAGTCTCTCTCTCTCCTAGAGACTTCCATGCATATCTGAAGTAAGTAAGTAAATATATGGCAGTGCAGTGGTTAGAGTGCAGTACTGCAGGCTACTTCTGCTGACTGCCGGCTAACTGCAATTTGGCAGTTCAAATCTCACCAGGCTCAAGGTTGACTCGTCTTTCCATCCTTCGGAGGTCGATAAAAAGAGGGACCAGATTGCTGGGGGCAATATGCTGACTCTGTATATGGCTGTAAAGCAGTATACATGTCTAAGTGCTATTGCTATTGCTTTATGTAAGACTGTATGAATATTAGTTTTTACAGAAACAAATTAACAGCAATATAGAGATCTGGATGGTACGAAAATGAATGTATGTATACCCCTGTATGATAAGATTTCTCTCTTGCAATTAGTAGTATTCAACATGCAAACACATGGTGGCATCATTTGTGAGGGAATGGGATTATCAGGTTCATATGATTAATGAAGCTTGTTTATTTCAGGGATCATAATGATAACCTGGAGCAAAGCATTATTTTTTTCTTTCTGTTCTAGATTCCAGTTGAACTTTGCTGTTTGCTGATGGCACATATATCATCTGAAAATGACACTTGAAAAATGATGTTTCTATTTCATGTCATTGGCAGACCCAGGAGGGTAGCATGATTTATTCAAAATGATTGTTACCCAATCAAAGATATTTGGATTGCAATTGAAATGGTGCTTCCACTGCTAAAAAAAATTAAAACAATTGGTACAAAATGGGGTGGCCCAGGCAGTCATGGATGTATCCTGGTATACTAAGTAGGTATTAAGTACACACACACACACACAAAATCAGAATTAAAGAATCGGAAAAAAAAAGAAAAGAACAGAACACAATTTTGTTTCTACTTGGATACTGCTTTTGTACTTTGTGCTTGAGGTGGGAGAAAAAAAGAAATGTTGATTTTGGATTTTGCTGCTTTACCCTACATTTTTCTTTCTTTCCCTTCCTTATTTTACCATTATTTTCACTTTTCTTCGTATTTTATATTCTTCTAAACTATTTAAAGTGTTGAAACTGAAAATAATTGGGTTTGGACAACATGTGTCAAACTAGTATATGTTATGTACTTTTATGCAGAACAAAAATATGGACAGGAACAGGATTTTTTTAAAAATAGAGCTGACTGGAAATTACAGGGAATACAATCAATATGCTCCAAGTGAATGTAATACTTTTCCTAATTTACAATTAAAAATTACAATTCAGAAGCCCATCTTTGAGGACCTTTAGGTGGCCTCATACAGCACTGGAAACGTAGTTCTCTTTTTCTGATTATTGAATGTTGCACTGATTAATTCGTAGGGTACAAAATATTCCAAAGTGTGTCATTGTTAATTATGAGTAACATTAAGTATTATCATCCAGTTTAATGCTATATGATATTTAAGCACCTAGTGCATTTTAAGCATGTTTATTTTTTGGTTGGGCAGGTTTGGTAAACTAGGAAATATCCTGGATGTGGTTGTTTTAATTACATGAAATAATTAAATGACACATTATTCATTATACAATCTTCTGGTTATGAATGAAGGCAAATGTCCCAAGATAATGTTGCAGGATCTAATCTGGGTTGGTCACTGGGACCAGAGGCTTTGTTTTCCACGCTTGAGGACTTGTGCTGGAGCCCATCTTCAGAGAACTTCTCTCTAACATTCTAGTCACGGTGGTCAACCCAGATTGGATCTTCCAGTTATGTTTGGTTTTACATGATAAATGTTGACTACTCTACTCCTACCCTAAATGTTTCTTAACTGCCTTAGGTTTTTACTTTCAAAAATCAAAAATCATTTGGTTGCAACATCAAATTTAAACAGATACCTAATCTAAACCAGATATTGTTGAATTGTAATCACACCATCATTCCCCAATGTTGAGAATGATGCAATCCAGCATTGTTGATCTAAACATCAGCATATTCTACCCTAAATGTTTCTTAACTGCCTGAGGGTTCATTTGAGAGCTCCTGAAGAAGGCAGTTATGTTCAAAAGTTTTGATTGTCTTCCTTTAGCTGAGGTAATAAGTGCATATTGTTTAATTGATTGCTTAACTTAGAGAGGTATTTGAGGCCCAAATGTAAACAGCATTATTTCTCTTTCTCTGAACATAAAAAAAATACTTCTGCCATATTTGTACTCAAAAGAATTGGCATTGCTTTTCTTTAAAATGGCACCATAAAATGCAGAGATTGAAACAAACAACTAGCACAATCTTATAGATGCATTTAGGAGGCATGATTGTAATCCCACAGGGAAGTACCTTGAAGGAAGATTTGTTGAACACAGTGGTATATCTTGCTAATTACTAGTAAAAACACATTGATTTTTAATGAAAGATTACCAGTTAATTGAAATGCAACAATTTGCTTTTAATTAGAAATGCAATTAGTGTGAAGCAAGAACTCTGTCAATTAAAGAGAGAGAGGAGGATATAGTTTCTATATTTATTTTGCCTCTTGATAAAGGACATTGCTCCTCTAGTTCTGGGAACTTTTCTCAATCCCCTTGTAAGATTAAGACAAATATTTTGAAGACCATTCATAGAATCATAGCATTGGGAGGGTCTTCAGAGGTCATCTAATCCTCCACTTAGTGCAGTATTTGCTAAAGCTACTAAAAGTCAGGTTTCGGCTCTATTTCAAGTGCTCCATGGGAAACATCACATTTCATTAGGCAGCCTGTTTCATTTGTTGAAGTGAATGTCTTCACTTTCTGTCAAGCCATTCCTCCTGATATCTAAGTGCATCTGTGGTTTCAACTCACTGGTTGAAAAAAAAAGGAAAAGCTTTCTTAGATTGACACTTCCTTTGATAAATTTAGAAGTAAAATGGTCTTACAGAAAGATACAAAAGTTCAGCACTTGCAGAGGAACTGGGCACCTGGCCATGAAGTAAACTGGGAAGTTTAGAAACCACTGAATAGGTGGGTGCAGCAACAGACAAGAGACATGTTGTTGAATAAATGGGGATACTTAGTGATTTCTGCCTACTGTGAATGTGGAGACCTGCAGACTACCACACACATGTACACCTGTTCCTTGTTCCCCACTCAATGTACTTTTGAGGACCTTATGACTACACAAAAAATGCAATCAATGTGGCACACTTCTGGGTGCCTAAATTAGGCTTTTATATATTTTAGATTTCATGTTTTACATTTGTACTTATGTTTATTCCTAAAATTTTAATAATAAAGCTTCTGACATGAATAAATAAATTCATTGTTTCTGGTCCTATCCTCTGGGGCAACAGAAAATAAATTCACACCTCCTCTGTGTTAAATAACTGAAGTCTGCTACCATACTTTCCCTCCGTCTTCTCTTCTGCAGGCTAAACACGCTTCCTTAAACATTTTTCATATCACCTAGATTGCAGTTCCCTCAGCATCTCAGATACTCTTCTCTTCAGACTCTAGTTTGTTAATGTCCTTTTTAGATTGCAGTGCCAAGTACTGGCCACTGTGTTACAAATGGGATCTGATAAATTTACAACATATGGTCTGGCTTCTGCTGTAAGCTCTTGTTAATATATCTTGAAATACAATTTGTCTATTGTCTCGCTGTTGACTCATGTACATCTTGCAATCTGCTGGAAAACTCAGCTTCTTTTCACATGTAGTACTGCTAAGCCAGTTCAATCTTTGTGTTTTTCATCTGGTATGAAACAATATTTTGAGGCAGTGGGAAGGACAGCCAAAAATGTCTAATAAAATTCAAGAACGCTCTTGAAAAGACACTGTGATAGCATAATTCTGTTTGCTGTGCTTACTGAACTCAACCTTTTCTTATAAATGTTCTGTCTTGTTCATAGTAAAGCACTGTTCTACCTTAATGCTAGCCAAGGGATTTTCCCAGTTAGCCTGGGATTTTCAAGAGAAAAAGGTTATTCTATAGCAAACCTCTGGGGGAAAGACTGTGTAAACTTTTCATTATTGTTTAATACTTTTTTTGACACTGCCAATTTAATTTTTTTAGTGGTTTTTAAAAAATAATATTTTCATTTGTTGCGACTTGACAATTGCAATCAATATTTTATTGTATCTTTATTTATGTATACATCACAACCCCTAGTTTTAATGAATGGCTTTGTTTTCTTGGCACCACTGAGCTGCATTTTGGCATGACATCGTCTATTTTCATCCCTTTTCTGCATTGTTAATATGATAAATACTTTAAAAGAGCTTATTAATTCTCTTTGCCCCTTCCAAGATGTTGATTTCCATTGTTCTTGTTAGCCATCATATGATTATTTTACTTGAGCTTTAAATGTAATGCAAACCCAACAATAGTTTTATTTAAACTAGATTTAAGGTTTTGAAAGTTGTGTGAATCCAAAAGAAATATATTTTGGCTAGAGGCTATTTTGCTAAAAAAAAAATATTAATCCTTCTTGTTGTTTGCAAACAGAAAGGTTTGACCAGAGCAGGTGCTTCCTCTTCTTCCACTTTCCCCCTTTTTCACTGCATCTAGAAAACATCCATTCCAAAGATACTCTAAACCAAAGAATCCAATTCATGGATGTGTTCTACCAGACTGCTACCACCTACACTGATGGTCATGAAAGGTCGTGCACCCAAAGTTTTAGGTTAATCTTCTTCAATTCAATGCATTCCAGAAGCTAGAATCTTTACCCTGCTCTTCTTTCACAAGCTTATCGCCACCCCCACATTATCTTCAGTGTTGTAACGGGAGTCTATTTAAATTTCTGGCACCTATATTTTTCTCCTTGCCAAGAGTTTGTCTCCTCTGTACACTCTGAGAAAAATATGTACTACTTAGATCAGGGTCCCTAGAGGTGAGGGGACTTCTTGTCAATGAAGTTGCCAAGGAGCATATTAGCTCTGCTTGGTAGAAAATCTATGTTTCATTTGTCACTGATGAGAAGAAATAAAACACTCCTTAAATGCCACTGATCTGTTTTTGTTCTATAACCAAGATGAGCATTTATGAATATTTGAAACCTGATGTCAATTGATTGATTTGTATGCATGACCCAAATCACAAAAGCATTTGCAGAGTCAACAATCCAAACAAGTGAGAAAGCCACTGTGATTTTTTATTTAATTCCAGCTTTCAAATGCTGGCTTAAAATACCCTGATAAAACATGAAATAGAAATGTGCCATGAGGTTTAAAATGAACAGATATAAGCAGGATTAAAAAAAAGCACTGATAGAATTGAAATGTTTTGAAAACGTAAGCAGATATTCACTTTCCCTCCACCATCATAGTTATTCACCCCAAATACACCATCATAGTTATGAGAACTTGGCACCTGAAGATAAAATTTCATAGGTAAAGTGCTATCATAAAGGAGGTCACTCTTGCTTTAAACAAATTCAGCAGGGCTACCTTGGAACTGCATGAAGAGCACAGTTCCCAAGGCCTACAAATGTCCCATGTGCCAACAATTTCTTATAGCCTAAACTGATCTATCTATCTATATAAAAGTGAAATACCACTCACGCATCATCACAAAATCTCCAGAACCATAAAGCCTACAAAGTTGAAATTTGGCACATGTGTTCCTCTTGGCTTCTAGATGCTCACTAAGAAAGGATTTTTCAAAATAACCAATAGATCATTAGTATTTCATATATTATTATCAACACACTTGGATGCTAAGGAGTTCTACTCCCTCTCCCCACCTGAAAAGAAATCTGTTTCAAATGCAAAATACAAGAACAAGAGAGGAGTTTCAGTTTCAGTTTTAGTTTCACAGCACCAAGCAGGTTTAGTACAGAACACTTGAGCTAAGCCACGCCCAGGCTTCTTGCTGTCTCCTTGCTCACACAGCAAATATTGTTTCAGTTTCCAAACAGCCCTCAACTCTCTCACACACTGACAGGATGCTAGCCAGATGAATACCGATGGATGCTGGTAGGCTGAGGCAGAATTTTTCCCTTATTTTTTTTAATTACATTTATATGCCACCCTTCTCCGAAGACTCAGGGAGGCTTACAATTTTGGGGGGATACAACCCAGTGTGCTCAGCAATAGCCTTCATTCCATTGTGTATGCCTGCTTATTACTAAGCGGCATTTTTACAAAGTCAGCTTATTGCCCCCAACAATCTTGGGTCCTCAATTTACCTACCCCGAGAGGATGGAAGGCTGAGTCAACCTTGAGCCTGGTGGGATTCAAGCCTGCAGTAATTACAGGCAGCTGGAACTAAGTGCTAGGCTATTAACAGCCTGCACCACCAGGGCCCATTTTCTTTTTCCACAGTCTTAAGGGTTTTGTTCTTCACCTAGTTAACACTTCTTTTTTTTAAAAAAGGTTTTGGTTTTGTCCAAAACAAAACAAAAAACAAAAAACTCAGCATTAAGATCCTTAAGGCTATTTGGAGAAGATCATAGTATAAAAGTCCCCAAGCTCTCCAAAGATTTCTAGCTAGCCTTGCTTTTCAAAAGCCATCACTTAGTAGTTTATAAAAAGAAGGGAGAGAAAAATCTAGTAATATTTAACAAAAGTACCTAACAACATAAGTATATTGTCCCACTTTCTATTTAAAGCCTAATTTTCCTAATGTCTCTCTTTATCTGGATAACTGGACAGTTTTTTCTCAGCCCAACTCACTTCATAAGGTTGTTGTAGGGAAAATAGGAAAAGGTATGTTTGCCATCTTGAGTTAATTACAGGTAGGTATGTTTGTCACTGTGAGTTATTAAAAATTATAAAGGTGGGATATAATAAATAAATGGCACTAAAAAGTGACTTACAACCAGTCCTCACACTTATGAACATTGCAATATCTCCACAGTCACATGATCAAAATTTGTGCTCTAGGCAATGATATATATTTTCATATAAGGGTCATATAAGTTGCACCCTTCCAGGGTCATATAAGTGTCATTTGTGACCTTCCCAGTTGGCTGTCAACAAGCAAAATCAATGGGGTAGGAGGGAGAGTGGCAAATTGTATTCACTTAACAACCACATAACTCACTTAACAATTGCAATGATTTTACTGTGGCAAAAAAATCCCATAAAATAAGTTGTGAGTTATTTAGCCTTCTGGTTCCAATTGTGGCTGTAAGTCAAAGATTACCTCTGTGTGTGTATGTGTGTGCAGTCATTAGTCATAAATCTTATCTTTAATCATAGTAAAACCTCCTCTATACTAGAGTTAGGTCTTAACAGATTTCATAAAGCCCAAGGGGGACATGGCTGACTAACTCTTCTGAGGAAAGAAGTTTCATACTGTGGGACAACTATCCCAAAAGTCTGCTTTTGAGGTCTCATTAGATGGCAGCTTAGTAAAGAAGAATGTGTTGTCCCACTCACTCACTCACATACACACATACATACAGGTAACTGTGGTTTAGTGAGTTTATTAATATTCTCCAGCAATTCCCTTCATCAAAAACCCAGAACTATTCCAATTAAGCCCAGTACAAATAGACCAATGCAAGTCCACAGAGCAATGACCAAAGAGTCTAAAAGGCACTTGAAAGTTTCTCAATCAAAATTTAAATCCACAACACAAAACAGTTCATGAGATAAGAAAAGTCCAGAGTTTCCACGGCATGATCCAAGTCAAGGCATGGTGTCAATCCAAACTGAGGCAGGAATCACAATGACCAGAAAACATGCAGCTAGGAAACAGACAGGTTGTTCCCAACATTGCCTCTATCTGTCTACTGTGCTAAACAGCCAGCTTCTGGTGCAGCTCATCAAGAAGGGTGAGTCTGTGATGACCTGGAGTGTACCACAAATGTAACGAAAACCAAAACGTAAATAAATGTTCTTTAATGCCTTCAACTTGGCTTCACTGTTCAATTGTTCACAACTGGAGATTAAACTCTTTCCAAAATAATATTCCAAACGAAAGAAATACAGTCCAAATTCAAAGAGCAGATAACAAAGCAATAAAAACCCAAAAACAAACTGCGCTGAGGAAAGTTCCACAACAGACCAGGGTAATTAATTACAAACTTCAAGAAGATAACCAGGTACAGTCCATTGGAAGAATGCCAACCAAGATAAACCTCATCCAGGAATAAAACACTCTTTGTTTCCAGTGTTTGCTAGCACACAGGTCCAAACTCTTATGCAGTTCTCACACCTGCATCCCATGAAGAGGATCAAGACCCTCTCCTCCTGAGTAGACCACGTCTTTCCTTTATCCTCTCCTCCCCGTGCCCTAGGATGGATAGGGGAGGGGCCTGGGTCCTCCTCCGACTGCTCAACCAGCCTCTGCCCTTCCCCAGCCTCCTCCACAACCTCCGGAGCCACACTTCCACTCCCTGTTGACTGTTCCACTCTCCCTCAGAGTCAGTCTCCACCAGGGGCATAACAGAGTCTTTCTTCTCATGAGTAACCTGGCTTGGTGGTCACCAACCAGAGAAAATTTTGGTGGTCTGCAGAGAAATGTCACCCCCAAAGCACCCCCCAAGCAATTAATCCAGGCTGCGCAAGGCTGCCCTGCCCACATGGCCCATGGGAACACAAGGCTTGCATTGCTTGCATTGCAAACAACAGGAGGTAGTGAGGGGAGGGGGGAAAGGGCAGAGGGGGGGAAATTGCCCCACTTGCCCCACATAAATACAAAAATCTTTCAGAACCAGCTCCTTGCCATAACTATGGTCACAAGCCACAGTCATCCCCATCTTCAAAAAGGGTGACCCCAGCCTAATTTAAAATTACAGACCAATCTCTTTATGCTACGTCACCTGTAAAGTCATGGAATCAATTATTAACCAATCCATTATCCTCCACTTAGAGATAAACAACCTACTCTCTAATAAACAATTTGGTTTCAGAAAAAAACTATCCTGTAATCTGCAACTCTTACACTGCAGAAACATATGGACTACACAACTCGATCAAGGCAAAGCAGTAGACTCAATTTACATAGACTTCTGTAAAGCCTTTGATTCAGTGGTACATGACAAACTACTACTAAAACTAAAATCTTATAGTATCTCTGGACACCTTCATAACTGGATAGAAGCATTCCTGTCAAACAGACAACAAATGGTCAAAATTGGGAGCGTCCTATCAAATTCTGTACCTGTCAACAGTGGTGTCCCCCAAAGCAGTGTTCTAGGACCTACTGTCTTCATACTCTACATAAATGACCTCTGAGATTATATTAAGAGCAACTGTGTTCTCTTTGCTGATGATGTAAAGCTATTCAACACCACCGACAATACTTGCTACCCTTCAAAAAGACCTCAACTATGTATCAGAATGGTCAAACAAATGGCAACTTCAAATCTCAACCAATAAATGCTCTGTCTTACATATTGGCAAAAAAAATCAGAAAATAAAATACAAGCTGAATAGTCAAGACCTTGTTGATGATCCAAACTCTGTCAAGGACCTTGGAGTACTCATCTCTAATGATCTAAGTGCTAGAGCCCACTGTAATTATATAGCCAAAAAGACATTAAGAGTCATTAACCTAATCCTACGTAGCTTTTTCTCTTTTGTATGCTCTACTAACTAGAGCATACAAAACATTTGCTAGACCAATACTCAAATACAGCTCATCAGTCTGGAACCCACATTATGCATCTGATATTAACATAGTTGAGAAAGTCCAGAAATATTTCACAAGAAGAGTTCTCTATTCATTGCAGAATACCTTATGCTACCAGACTTGAAATTCTAGACCTAGAAAACCTAGAACTAGGTCCTATCTAAGTATAGTATATAAAATCATACATTGCAATGTCCTACCTTTCAATGAATACTTCAGCTTCAACCATAACAATACTAGAGCACACAATAGATACAAACTCAAGGTTAACTGCACTAAACTTGATTGAGGAAATACGACTTCAGCAACAGAGTGGTCAATGTTTGGAATACTCTACCTGACTCTGTGGTTTCTTCCCCAAACCCCAAAAACTTTAACCTTAGACTGTCTACTATTGACCTCACCCCTTTCCTAAGAGGTCTGTAGGGGGCGTGCATAAGCACACCAATCGTGCCTACCGTCCCTGTCCTATTGTTTCTTTTTTTATTTTTCTTATATGTATCCATTTCATGTATTCATAATTATGTTTATACTTATACCTGTTATCTTGTAAGCAATTGACAAATCAAATAAATAAATAAAATAAAATAAGAAGAACAAGCCTCAGCTGAAGAAGAATGAGATATAGTTTGTTTTCAGATCCAGCAGGGATTTTCATGCAAAATATGTATTTCCTGCTTGTGAGAATTCAGTGTGTTTGTTTTCATTCTCTTGAAAGTGCTGTAGATTTATCTGAATGGCCATTTCAGACATTATAAATTTTATAAAAATGATTGAACAAGTGCTCAATCCTAGTCTCTTTCTTCTTCATGTGCTGCTTTTAAGCTATAGTCCCACCTGTTAATAAGGCACAGAACTACATCAGTAGAGAAACCACAATTTTATCCTAGTTCCTTAGATGACATTAAGCCAGCACTCCTTGAGTTTGAAGATGTAAACCAGCTTCGCCTTCATATGAACTCCAAGCATTGGAAGATAAAGAGTGCAGGGAGGCCAACATTAGCTACACAAGACCTTGAAGCCAAACTGAGTGTCTAACTTGAATGATAATCTGAATCAAGCCTGCATTATTGTACTTAGTTATCAGACTGCAGCCAGAATTCTGTTAGAGAAAACAGTTTCTGCCACATCGGTAAGAAAATGTTAAGAAATTACTCCTCTGAACTCCACCAGCATCACATGAAGATATCTGGCTTTATGTTGGTCTACGAACATAATAAATATTTGATTTGATCTGATGTCTTGCTGGTTGGGGTGGAGCATAAATGATGTTCACCCACAATCTAGCAGACTTCAAAGCTGCATGTACCATTCATACTTCAGCTCCTGCCTACATCTATTTCCTCAAGCCTCCAGCAGTGTCTTCCAAAGTAGCTGACATCTCCCAGTTGAATGACAGACCTGCCTTTATTAAATATTATTTTAAAAATAATCCATGAGGGGGTAATTGCAAGGAAAGGTTTTGTTATAATAATAGATTCCAGCATCTCATTCAACCATAATGCCGCCTCATGCTGGAAATAGATAATAAAGCTCTCAACAATAAAGTAGAGGCATCGTAAGTTGTGTTTGTCCCAAGAGCAGCCCCCAGCATGTAGAAAGATTGAAATCCAGCTCCCAAGTTTGAACATTTACTTTGTGTGCCAATGACTCAATCAAGCAGAAATTGCAGAAATGCCCATACTGTGCTTTGGAGCATCTGAACTCATAATGAAATCTGTTTGATACTAGGGAACCTGCTGTTCTGAAACTATCACTGTGATATCAACTCTTCTGGAGGAATTTCAACATTTGCAGCTGTTTTCCCTTTGCACAGGAAGTTATTTAAAATTGTTCCTTAATAGATCACTAATTATAGGTCCAGAAATTTAGATATTCCTGTAACACTCATTTAAGTTTTGGCTCATTTTGGAGATTTATTTGTTTGTGGAACAGGCATATTAGAAATCCTTCATAATTTACTTCTGAATACAAACTGCTGTGCTGATGCCCTCATTTATTTCCATGAATTGAGTTTCCCACATAGTGCCAATCTACATATACATAAATAAAGAAATGCAAGAAATAATAGTATACTGAGCAGGAAATATTTTCTGCACAGGAACTATTTGATTCAAGAATAGAGAATAATTAGAATGTTCCAAGGGGAAAGAGACAGAGATAATGGGGGGAAGTAACTTTTTTTTAACAGCTTGAATGCACAGTTTTGCTTTTTAAATATCACTGTGAGATGAACCTTCTAACAGAAGGAGGTGAAAGAAGATGAAAGTCCCTATCAATTGTGCTTGCTGGTGTTCTTTGGCTGGGCCCATTTGGGGTTCTCTTTGGTTTCCTGAAATGAGGCTTCCAGTGGAGCTGGGGTAAGTGGCTGGTTTTGGAGCGAGTTGCTCTGATGAAGCCAGTTGGCTCTTCTAGCTTGTAAAACTCAATTTAGTAGCATTGTTGCAAAGAACTAGGAAATCTAGGAAGCCAACATTCTTGGCAGAAGCATTTCTGCTCTTAGAGGCCAAGTCCAGCTGTCTCCTTGGGGCTGGAACTGCAAATCCAATTCAGTGAAGACTTTCACAGGTCTCTGCTATTTTGAGGATCACGCTGACAGCTTTTCAAGTCCAGTCAGTGAAGAGTATGATTTCAGGTGCCTCAAATAGTACTCTCTCTGGAATAAGCCATGTTATGTGTGCGAAAGCTTCCAGATCTCAGTGGATAAGCTGAGATCTGAAAGCTGAGTTACTTCAGTTATTGATGGAAAGAAGGAAGGGCCAAAGAAAGGGCTTCCTTCTCCTTTTGTTGTAGATTTCTGCTTTAAGGCAAAAGAAAATCATCCAATTGGGTCTATCTAGGAAAAATAGGGAACCAAAATAGGTAGTCAAGATGTAAAAGATATATAGATCTATAACTCTATCTCTGTCTGTCTGTCTGTTTATCTATCTATCTATCTATCTATCTATCTATCTATCTATCTATCTATCCATCTATCTATCTATCCATCTATCTATCTAATCTATCTATCTCTGGGTGGGGGAGGTTGGTCCAGATGAGGAGTGGGTTAATGATTTTCTTCCTGACTTAAATAAAAGAATTGTCAAGTCTGAACAGATTTTTCAGATTTTTCAGATTCCTATTATTAATAAAAGTAAATTCCAAGAAACCGCTGATGGTTCATTGAAAACATATGAATATTGCTTTGAATAACCAAAGGAGTGGTCCAGATAATGTTCATACCATGATGGATAGATATATTAAATAATCCCATAGCAAAGGGAACCATGAAATCAAAAGATAGAAGAGTGTTGCCGTTTGTCCTTAGAAGGTAGCATAGGTAATACATTTCTGTAATATCATTCTCTTGTCTTGACAAATATTGTCCAGTTTATTTTCTTTCTTTTTTAAAATGAATTATTCTACCTCTCTCTGTTTCTCTCTCACACAGACACAAAATGAAGTTGGTTCAAGAGAGATAAATCACTGTAAAGTATTGAATTGATGTGTGTGTGTCCGTATGTATGAATGTGTGTGCACACTCACATACATACATGCATATATATATACATTCTCCTCGAAATATAATTATAGATTACTGAAAAGTGAGAAGAAGAAACTGAGCTCAAGGCAACTGCAGGTGAAACTCAAAAAAATTAGAATATTGTGCAAAAGTTCATTTATTTCAGTAATGCAACTGAAAAGGTGAAACTAATATATGAAATAGACTCATTACATGCAAAGTAAGATAGTTCAAACAGTGATTTGCCATAATTGTGATGATTATGGCTTACAGTTCATGAAAACCCCAAATCCACAATCTCAGAAAATTAGAATATTGTGAAAAGGTGCAATATTCTAGGCTCAAAGTGTCCCACTCTAATCAGCTAATTAAGCCATAACACCTGCAAAGGGTTCCTGAGCCTTGAAATGGTCTCTCAGTCTGGTTCAGTAGGAATCACAATCATGGGAAAGACTGCTGACCTGACAGTTGTGCAGAAAACCATCATTGACACCCTCCATAAGGAGGGAAAGCCTCAAAAGGTAATTGCAAAAGAAGTTGGATGTTCCCAAAGTGCTGTATCAAAGCACATTAATAGAAAGTTATGTGGAAGGGAAAAGTGTGGAAGAAAAAGGTACACAAGAAGCAGGGCTGACTGCAGCTTGGAGAGGATTGTCAGGAAAAGGCCATTCAAAAGTGTTGGGGAGTTTCACAAGGAGTGGACTGAGGCTGAAGTCAGTGCATCAAGAGCCACCACAAACAGACAGATCATGGACATGGGCTTCAAATGTCATCAGAAACATCTTACTTGGGCTAAAGAAAAACAGACCTGGTCTGTTGCTCAGTGGTCCAAAGTCCTCTTTTCTCATTTGAAAACCAAGGACCCAGAGTCTGGAGGAAGAATGGAGAGGCACAGACTGCAAGATGCTTGAAGTCCAGTGTGAAGTTTCCACAGTCTGTGTTGATTTGGGGAGCCATGTCATCTGCTGGTGTTGGTCTGCTGTGCTTCATTAAGTCCAGGGTCAACGCAGCCGTCTACCAGGAGATTTTGGAGCACTTCATGCTTCCTTCTGCAGACGAGCTTTATGGGGATGCTGACTTCATTTTCCAGCAGGACTTGGCACCTGCCCACACTGTCAAAAGCACCACTGGTTCAATGACCATGGGATTACTGTGCTTGATTGGCCAGCAAACTCACCTGACCTGAATGCCATAGAGAATCTATGGGGCATTGCCAAGAGAAAGATGAGAGACATGAGACCAACAATGCAAAAGAGCTGAAGGCCGCTATTGAAGCATCCTGGTCTTCCATAATATCTCAGCAGTGCCTCAGGCTGATAGCTTCCATGCCACGCCACATTGAGGCAGTAATTTCTGCAAAAGGGGTCCAAAACAAGTACTGAGTACATATGCATGCTTATACTTTTCAGAGGTTTGATATTGTTCTATGTACAATCCTTGTTTTATTGATTGCATGTCATATTCTAATTTTCTGAGATTGTGGATTTGGCCTTTTCATGAGCTGTAAGCCATAATCATCACAATTATGGCAAATCACGGCTTGAACTATCTTGCTTTGCATGTAATGAGTCTATCTCATATATTAGTTTCACTTTTTAAGTTGGATTACGGAAATAAATGAACTTTTGCACGATATTCTAATTTTTCGAGTTTCACCTGAATATCAAAATGATAAACATGTAATTGCTAAAATGTATATGTTTTTACTGAAATTTTGGAAGAAGGACTAATTAAAAGTGTATTTTAAAATGGGACTGAGATGCATTTAGATCTCTAGGTGACAGAGGAGAGAGAGAGACAAAGATAGATAAATAGATTAGATAGATAGATAGATAGATAGATAGATAGAGAGAGAGAGAGAGAGAGAGAGAGAGAGAGAGAGAGAGAGAGAGAGAGAACAACTTATATACCATAGAGGTTCCTCTTATAACTTGTTTTTCCTAGTGTTTGAATTCCTGTGATTGCCTAAGTCATATATGATCCCTTTAAAAAGAGATATGCTGAAAATATGCTGTGGTCTTATCTTGAAAACAAAGTTGAACAAGATGCAGGAGCTATTTAAATAGAATAGCCCTAAGTGGAAGTGAATGCAGCTAGTGAGGTGATAACATAGTTATGGATGACACAAGCCGGAACATACCTATTTTTATGAAAATCAAAAAAACAAAAACGTGAATGAAGTTGAGTGTATGTTGAGGATGACGTCTGTCCTGCACTCAAGAAAAAGTCAGTTGCCTGTATTCATGTTGGGAAACCTGGATTTGTGCATCAGCCCTTAGAGTTTAAGATGCCTGCTTGACTGATTTTGTTGTCAGAGTGAAATTTTGCTTTTCAATTGATACTGATTTCTTAAATTTGGTGAATCTCTACAAAGAAGCCTCATAGACTCATACAATTGTCCTTTAATAGATCTTTATGGGAAACAATCAAAGTATTAAATGAATTTAAACTTGTAATGCAAAAAAAGAAAAGTTTGATGGTAATATCTCAATATGGCTGACACATTTTCTATCAGTTATCCCATCTTTATTTAAATGTGCTAATTTTAGTCCTTAGCCATGCAGTGTAAAAAGTCCTAGTGGACTTAAATTTGCACTGAAATTTTCCTCAAAATGTATTTTCTCACCTTTTCTATTTGTGCCTGTCACTCAGCTCAAAACTGCCAATTCAACTGTAAGCAGCCTTCAAAAACAATTACAAAACACCTTGCCAATAAGAAGTTTACGGGAAGAGAAGGAAAAGAAAATCGAGATATTCTCCTCCTTGTTTTCTGTGAAAATGTATCAACAGATTCACCTGTTTCTCATCCAAATAACACATCTCATTGAAACATGGTTATATGGATAGAGGGGAAAAATCACAGTTCCTGACCTTTAATTAGTCTTAGCATTTAAGATGCTCTACTTTTTTTATCCTCAGTAGTTTATATATGTTCATGTATTCTTTGAAACAGGTCTTACATAATTTTTTCTTATTGTAGTTTATATACATACTGTTATGTATGCAGTGTTTGAAATCATTGGTTTAGTTTGAATTGTTCTTGTAAAGTGTTGGAGATGATTGGGTTAAAAAAGTGCGGGAAAAACCTGCACTCTGATTGGCTGTCAGCTGCGGCTGCCGGCTATAAGTAGCAGCCACAGCAAAGCCAGTTGGGTCCGTTCTGAGTTGAAGTCAGAATAAACTTAAGAGTTGAAGCACTCCGTGTCTGCCTCTCTATGCAAACTTAACACATACAGCACACACACTTATTTATTTATTTATAAATTTTTCATCCTCAGATGTATTCTGCAACCACAAAACAACCATTACACGGTTACTATTTATAATAATGTGTGTGTGAGTGTGTGTACATACAGCTTATAGACACAAACACACGCACATATCCTTACACACACACACACACACACACACACACCATTAGCTTTGAACTTTCTTCTTATAATTTACCTTGGGAGAAACTAACAAATTCAGCAATGGAAAAGAAAGTGTAACTTCTTCTAACTTTATAGATCATGACATTTAGAGCTATAATACATCTATGATGTTTTATTCATTGCTGTTTGCTGTTTATTGCATTTTAAAATGTTAATAGAGTTGTGTGGATGCACTGGGGCACACACAAGCATGTTTGATTTTCATTAAAGATTTCTTGCCTAAAAACAAGTGTTGAAATATTAAAATAAAGAAATGAGTAACATGCTAAATACTATGACATAGCTAGAAAAGCTAAGACAGTAATAAAGTCAGTGACATCTGTAGGAGTGAAGGGATGGGGTTGTGTCAAAACATATAGATAACAATTGAGGCATCTTATTTTATTATAATCAAAGCCTTGTCTCTTTTGTTCATGTGTCAGTATCCCCTTCACTTGAGGTGCCTCAATTATTTATCCTTTCTCTTACCACAGGCACTACTGAATAGTAGCATTATACTAGCAAATAGCAAGGGGGAACATAACTTACTGCAAAACTATATATTTATTAAAATTTACTGCACGTGTGATATTTCCAGTAATGACACCACAAGTGAAAATGCATAATTCATCACCTAGGTTTTCTGTAAATCTCATTTCATGCAGGATTCTGTAGGAATACAGATAATCATACCCATACCTATATGGGTATTGGATATGATCTAATAAGGTGACTTGATCGATTTCTTTTGCTGATCTGTGTCTTATCAATTCAATGCATTCGAGGAAAGTTGATGTTGCCACCCTTCAAAGATCAGTAGATCTTAAGAAGAGAAAGGAGGCGAAATGGGTCTCTTTTCATGTGGCAAATTCTTGCTTTTCTACTTGACATCAAAGGTTTTGTATAAAGGAAAGTTCTATATGGATTATTTAGGCATGGATATCTGAGTTGAATAATTACATTTTATTATTCGTCTACCTTCAGGGTAAAAGCAGATAGTGGTAGTAGTATGGAGGAGAAAATCACAAATTGAGTCTGTAACCAGACTGACCTCTAAATAACTCTGGTTGTTGGTATGTTGGTATAAGGAATGTGCTTTAAATGTATTGGCCGGAATATAGAAATTGTATTTCTTTGTATCAGTTGTATTTACAGGGCTGTAAAAGAACTATGAAGTGGTATATAAGTGCTATTGTTATTACCATTTCTATATATTATTAAAACTTTCAGTTGCAACAATGAATTGAGCAGTAGGGTCCAATTAAGAAATTGCCACCCAAAGAGACAATATTTTTTTAATTAATGTACCTCAAATGGGATAACTTAAAAATGCATCCAAAATCTGGAATCCATTACTCTCATGGGATTAAATTTGGCAAAGCTATGGCTGTTCCAGGTTGTATGGCACAAGGCAAACTGAGTGGTCCATATCCCTGCTTTCTTTTCCCTTATGTCCCTGGTTCATGCACCCAACTAACTAATTCCCAGTGGGTGAGCAGAAATTGAGTGAATGCAAACCAAGGCCAAAATTTGCAATCTGTTAATATTTCCAAAGAACAAGGGAGCAATTAATTGGCAAGGTAGGACTGGCTGGAAGGCATTGGTAGTCAATGAGAATGGTCCCTTAGGCTCAATTTTGGATAGGAAGCAGAGTGCCATTTTCCTCGTGGCTTGCAGCTTCCTTTGTTTCATTTCCCCAACAGCAAAGTAGTAGACAGTTCCATAGGTCAGCAGAAGAGGATGAGTGATTTTCCTGTGCTCACTGCCAATTTCTCACAAGAAAATTCAATGGAGAAACCAGCAGGAAATCAGAATTTACTCCCCCTCTTACTGACTGTTTTGCCCATCTGTGGTCATCCTGCTTTTCTTTTTAGGTAAGGAAATATCTCTGAAAGAATGGCTCAATATGTAACAGGTTATCTAGTAGGATATAAATGTGAGAATTTGCCTAAGTTATAAATATGTTTATATCTCATGATTTAAATGATAAGCTTATATCTTGAAATATGGCAGATTTCAGAATGTTGCAAAAATTCTTTGGTTTGCAACTCTTAAGGAATTGACTCATATTTTGAGTTTTGGCAGAAAATGTAAATCTAATGGAAGGGAAAGGGGAAGGTGCTTCTTTGTTCATTATTATGCATTTTCAGTACTATGATTCTAATTTTCTTTCATAATACAGGTGAAACTCAAAAAATTAGAATATCGTGCAAAAGTTCATTTATTTCAGTAATGCAACTTAAACTAATATATGAGATAATATATGAAACTAATATATGAGATAGACTCATTACATGCAAAGCAAGATAGTTCAAGCCATGATTTGCCATAATTGTGATGATTATGGCTTACAGCTCATGAAAACCCCAAATCCACAATCTCAGAAAATTAGAATATGACATGCAATCAATAAAACAAGGATTGTACATAGAACAATATTGGACCTCTGAAAAGTATAAGCATGCATATGTACTCAGTACTTGGTTTGGGCCCCTTTTGCAGCAATTACTGCCTCAATGCGGCGTGGCATGGAAGCTATCAGCCGGTGGCACTGCTGAGGTATTATGGAAGACCAGGATGCTTCAATAGCGGCCTTCAGCTCTTCTGCATTGTTTGGTCTCATGTCTCTCATCTTTCTCTTGGCAATGCCCCATAGATTCTCTATGGGGTTCAGCTCAGGAGAGTTTGCTGGCCAATCAAGCACAGTAATTCCATGGTCATTGAACCAGATTTTGGTGCTTTTGGCAGTGTGGGCAGGTGCCAAGTCCTGCTGGAAAATGAAGTCAGCTTCCCCATAAAGCTCGTCTGCAGAAGGAAGCATGAAGTGCTCCAAAATCTCCTGGTAGATGGCTGTGTTGACCCTGGACTTAATGAAGCACAGCAGACCAACACCAGCAGATGACATGGCTCCCCAAATCAACACAGACTGTGGAAACTTCACACTGGACTTCAAGCATCTTGCAGTGTGTGCCTCTCCATTCTTCCTCCAGACTCTGGGTTCTTAGTTTCCAAATGAGAAAAGAGGACTTTGGACCACTGAGCAACAGACCAGGTTTGTTTTTCTTTAGCCCAAGTAAGATGCTTCTGACGACATTTGAAGCCCATGTCCATGATCCGTCTGTGTGTGGTGGCTCTTGATGCACTGACTCCAGCCTCAGTCCACTTCTTGTGAAAGTCCCCAACACTTTCGAATGGCCTTTTCCTGACAATCCTCTCCAGGCTGCGGTCATCCCTGCTGCTTGTGTAACTTTTTCTTCCATGCTTTTCCCTTCCACATAACTTTCTATTAATGTGCTTTGATACAGCACTTTGGGAACATCCAACTTCTTTTGCAATTACCTTTTGAGGCTTTCCCTCCTTATGGAGGGTGTCAATGATGGTTTTCTGCACAACTGTCAGGTCAGCAGTCTTTCCCATGATTGTGATTCCTACTGAACCAGACTGAGAGACCATTTCAAGGCTCAGGAACCCTTTGCAGGTGTTATGGCTTAATTAGCTGATTAGAGTGGGACACTTTGAGCCTAGAATATTGCACCTTTTCACAATATTCTAATTTTCTGAGATTGTGGATTTGGGGTTTTCATGAGCTGTAAGCCGTAATTAGCACAATTATGACAAATCACAGCTTGACTTATCTTGCTTTACATGTAATGAGTCTATCTCATATATTAATTTCACCTTTTAAGTTGCATTACTGAAATAAATGAATAAATGCATGATATTCTAATTTTTCAAGTCTCACCTGTAATGTATTAATGCGGATTGAAATGATAACAGCTCTGTTTAATTTCAGGTGGAAATGGGAAGATAAAGGGCAGCACTAAGATGACAAATTCTTCCTTGGTCCTCCTTCCATTCCTCCAGTACACATAGACAGAGACCTGCCAAGTAGAGCATTTTCAAGGAAATGCTATCTGATAAATCACATTCATTTATTTTCTTCATGAAGGAACTGTGAAAGGAAAACACTGGCTATGTGAGAAGAAAAACAGAATTGGGTGAGTGACTGTGTGGATATGTGTGCGTGAGGGAGAGAACTTTTATTTCCAATATAAACTAATAAAGCACAATTGTGTGTTCCAAAAGAGTTCCTCAATTCCATCCACATTATGCTATATAAACATATTGATTGGCTTGGCTGTGTCACACTGAAGTAGTTTCTAGATCATTAAATGTGAGAAACAAGCTTCATTTTGCCAATGATTCAGCTGCATATTATATGTTGCTAGATTTATTCCATGGATGTTTATAAGCCATTTTAATATTTTACTGAAGTTGTAATAAGGGTATATAAAGACTCAGGTTCTGATATACGGGTGCTGTTTAAGCCACACAATGTATGAACACTGAGAATTACTCAGCTAATCCAGTTCATTCATTTACAAATAATGGCTCATTGATCATTTGTATGAAGATGCCTTTGTGAGAAGACTATTTCATTATACAAATTCAAGGAAGGCATAAAAGAAAGATTTAAATGATAAAAATTAGAGAACTGTATAAATTCTCCTCACTACCAATAAAATAAAAAGAGAATGAGTTTTTTCCTTCATATTTCAAACAAAACAGCCCCATTTGAAATGTTTTGTTGGAATATTTTGAGTTGCCTATATTCCAACAGAACAAAATAAAAAACAAGCAGAGCTTTCTGAATTCCATCTGAACAAAACTTGAAATGATTTGCCTGAATTCCTACACATTTTAGGTTGAGAATCAGAAGTCCTGCAATTGAAAACAGTCATTTTTGCTCACCACAGAAATTTAAATTAGGGTCCACTTCAAATAGTTGTCCATGGTTTCTGCAACTTACTGCAACAAAAGTTCACCTATTCTCTGGATAATTGGTTCCACTGTTAAACTGCCTGTATTGTTACAAAGGTTTTCTTTTTTCTTAATGTTAAATTCCTGAAACTCATTTTATACCTTTCATTCCAGAATCAAAAGTCTTGATTTTCTTTTGCCTGGTTTTCTTTCAGGCATTTGAAGAATATGATCATATCCCCCACCAGTTATTTTCAATTTTATATCAAATGCAAATTTGACATGCCTTCCTCTTCATCTGAGTCATTAGTAAAAAAAATAAGGGTAGAGAGCCTATGACCAAACCAGAGTTCACTTGATATTTCACCTTTATGAGGAACCACTGATAAGAATTCTCTTGGTATAGTTTTCAATCTATATACTTAATCATTATGCCATTACTTTATGCTTAACTGGCTTGCTGATAAGAATGATTCATAGATTGCCTCTGTGAATCTTTAAGCTTCAGTCCTGTCCCTCTAGTTTTCTCTTCATAACTGCCTTATAATAAAATGCCCCTGGATTTTTTTTAAAAAGTGATGTACAGTAACAAAGAAAATAGGTTGTTTGACATCAATTGAGGGAAACAGTTGTAATAAAAGGAAGCATCTTCATGTCTAATTCGCTAAAATAAGAGAATATTTTGCTTTTGTTTTTATAGTAATTTTACTACAGATTATAATTACAAGTAGTACAAACTAATACAAAAAGAAAAAAATAGAAGAATAAAAAGAAAGAAGTTGGAGAAAAGAAGGAAAAGATGAAAAAATAGAAATTGGGGGGGGGGAGACCATAGTAAAAAGAAGAGAAATATATAAAGGAGTTTCCACTTTCATCACAAGTATAATCAATTTTAGTAACTTATCTTCTTCCCATAGTTCATCTTATATATAAACAAATTCATAAATCATCACCATTCCAGTTTTGATGGCAGCAAAAGTTCATTAAGGATCACCAGAAATAACAACATTGTTATAACCTTGATCAAATAAGCCAACTTTATATAGTCCCTATGCTCAGTCACTCAAACCCTGGTTATCTCATGCTTGGACTATTGCAATGCACTCTACATGGGACAACACCCAAAGAGAATTCAGAAGCTACAGCTTGTGCAGTTCTTGGGGCCCTAGAGTGGCCCATGTAACAGCATTGGTCTGCAAGCTGCACAGGGTGCCAGTATCCTTCAGTGTGCAATTCAAGATGGTGGTTATCACCTTTAAAACCTATATGGCATGGGTTCAGGCTATCTGAGGAATCATCTCACAACAATGGGACTGGCCTGTGCCATGTCTTCTGGTAGAAGATGTATGCTGCATGCCCCATTGGTCAAGGAATTCTGGGTGGTGGGGTGCAGGAAAAGAACCTTTTCTGCCATAGCTCCTGTCCTTTGGAACATCTTAACCCTGAAGTGAGATCCACTCCCACCCTTCTGACATTACTTATGGGCCTGATGGCTGACTTTACTGGTTGACTTGGAGCCCCAATGGGAGTGTATCACACTGGAGGTAGTTGGCAGATTATGAGATAACCCCACCTTCCACCATGTGCATCCTGCTCTTTCCTCCCCACCTTTTTAATTATAATTTATTACCATTATTAGGGATATTTACAGTTCATGGTTTTATTGGCTTTTAATATCTGTAAGCCACAGATGCCACAAAGTGAGATGGGTGGCAAACAAATATAATAAACAAATAAATATTCCTTCCTTTTACATTTAGCAATCTTAATCTTTGATCTCTTCAAACAATGTCATAGACTTTGATTTTTTGTTTTCATTTTTTCTTTATCCCTTCTCACAAACTTCTTCAGAACTTTAACCAGTCTCTTTTTGTAAATCAAACACAGGAAAAATATCAAACTCTCTCTCTCAATTTATTGTTTGTATATTTCTTTTTATTATTAAGACTTTAGCTGGTTTCTTTTGCATGTTCAGTGTAACAGCTTTTTCCGTATTAATCTTGATTTTGTCTGATAGAATCCTCCTTCATAATATCATCTAGACACATTCTTTAGACATTATTAAGATGAACTTCTGGGTCTAATGTTCAAAAATATCTTCAGTAATGTTAAAATATTTTGCCTCATTTTGTAATTGTAAGTCATGTTTAAGTCTTATCCTTTAATTGTAATGTTTAGTTCCTGCTAGTTCCCCCAGCACTCATTTTTAAAATCTTATCACAGTGTTTTAAAAAAGAATCAAAACAAAAGCATTTGTCTATAATTAGTCTTTATAATTCTTTATAATTAATTCCAAAATCTTATTTTAACTTTATCTAAACCCCTAGTCTATTTGTGGGTTTACAAAAACAAACTTTTAACCACCCCTTTGCTTTTTACTAAAAAAAGCTTTCTGCTGTTTTGGATCCCCAGGAGATCTTCAATGACAAAACACTATATCTGATATTCTGAGAATCTTTTCCTTTAAACTTTAAATCAGTTGGATATGTCATAATAATTAATGTAAAGAAACTTGCGGAGAGTAAGTTTCCCAATTAACCACATTTTTAACAAAGAGATGAATTTTAATCTGTGATCTACATATTATCTTCGCACGTGCCCTTCACTTATCTGCATCCAAAATGGGCTGTGTGGGGACTCCTGGGAGAGGCAGGGCAGGTTGGGCTGCGTCAGCCAGGAGTGGGATTTGGGGTTCTCCAAACTGCACAGAATCTTAGCTAGGGGGCCTCCCAAACCCCTACAAACCCCCAGCAGCCCATCCCTAGTTAAAAGCAAATGTTTTTAGGGATTGTTATGAAATAATGCTCTACCTCAGAAGCTCGGTTTGCATTGAATCCCACAAAGAATGTCTCTATGTGCTGGGAGCGAAATGAAAGAGAATAGGTAGATTTTTCTGCAGGAAAAGATGGGTTACAATCAGCTGTTACAAATACAATGTTCAGTGCTAAAGAGGCTACATTCTTTACATGCCCATAAGTATGGTCCTTTAGTATATTGTTGCAATCAAAAGCTTATTATCACAATAAATCATCTTCTGTCTTCAGCATTGGAAAAGATTTTGGGAGGAGAAGGGTGGTGACGATGATGATGATGATGATGATGATGATGATGATGATGATGATGATGATGATAGCAGCAAAGTAGGTATTTACTGCTCTTTACTGCTTCATTGGAGTCTGTCTTGTAAAACATTGAGTTAAGGCCAATTCTGCTAGCTTGGTATCATCTATTCAGTCAGAGAGGCTTTTGCACATATGAAGAAATTCTGATAGATAAAAATGAACTGGCATGATTGCTTTGCTGCTAACAAGCAAAAGAGCTGCTTTGTTTCAGAGTCTTGCTCCAAGGGGGTGCTTCACACAAATCTTTACTGAAGCCAAGTGAACTTTTTGCAACTTAACTTTATTTGTTTGTTTGTTTGTTTGTTTGTTTACGTATTTAACTATCCCTATGCCATGTGTGCAGAGCCAAATAAGAAGCCACTGGAATTTCAAACATTTTTTTTGTTTTTGTTTGGAGTGTTTTTCCTCTGACAGATTTAGATTTGTCTGATTTTCCCCAGGCAGCTGCCTCACCAATGTTTGCTTGCTGGATTTCCATTATCGTTATTCTTTCATGTGCTACATCATTTATTTCTCTACTGGCTTTTACTGCTCCTCTGATTTTAGAAAGGAGAACTACCTGGTGCTCATGTAAAATTGTTTAATATATAATCTACATCCACATTCAATGGAATTTTCACTCCCAGCCTTCTAATCGCTATCTTCACCCAAATCTGGCACAGAGGAAGCCTTCAGTTGGTGATACAATGCTACTCAACATATCCAGCTCTTGCAGTATGCAATAATATTAGGAATAGGCAAATAGTGATTCTTAAGAAACATGTGTCAAAATTTGACTGGGGGCAGTGAGAAAAATGAGATAAGAGCAGAACTAGAAAAAAATGTGTTTCAGACATTCTTTGGTGGTTGTTAGGCTTTTTACTGCTAAAGAAAAATCATTTTCTACAGCAAACTATTTTAAATATTTACAGTATTTGTATAACACTGACTCCACATGGGTTTTATAAAAGCAGGCATAAATCTGATAATCGTTACAACACAAACAGCATAAAAGGCAAAATCCAACCAATTCTGGCATTTCCCTTTACCATTTCTCATGTTTATTATCCTCAATACTAATCATAAAATTGATCACTGAAAACTCTGTGGAAAATCTCTGTTTGGATTGCTTTCCTGAACATTATCAGGGAAGGCCCCATCTGTATCTCTGCAGCTATGAAATGCCACAGAGTTGAAGCATAATTTTAAGAAAGGCCACACTTTTTGTAACTTTCCTATGCTTGGGAGCCTCTCAACATCTTAGCTTGAGACAAGTTAACCAGGTGGATCTGTTCTACATGAAGGTGCACAGGTGACAAGACATAAATTGATTTACTGGTTAAAAGTAGCAATTTGAATTGTCTTCATAAGCCCATTGATACATGAAAGACAGGTTACAGAGTATTGATAGTTCTCATCTTCCAGCATGTAGGAAAAATGGATTTCATAGTAGGAATCCATACCATTTCATTAGTTGACCCAGATAGACAATCTTAACTACTTCCCTGCCCTGCAAAGAACGATGGTTGAATAAATCCCAAACAGACCAGAATAACAGATGACTCTTGAAATACTCTTTTTTATGACTCTGTAATCTCTTGTATCGGGTGGAGTCAGAGCAACTGAATGGTGTTAGGTGTTTATTGGCCAGATGCACTTCCTGATGCCTATATGAAGTCTGCAGAAGATTTTTTTCACTTTGTGCCCTGATAGGCAAACATCAGTCATTGCCTAGGATTGAACTAGCCTCCTGAATATGAGGCAAGTGTCTTCATCTTTAGGCCACTGCACTGCTCAGAGTTTGACAGACTCTAACACCCTCTCATTTCAGTTCACCTACCAACCGTTACTTACGTGAATGTAGGTAACATGAGAAAAGTTCACAATTGCCATAGTGGCCTTGAATTGAGTATAGAGTTTTTCAATATTTATACTCACAAGGTTATTTGAAAGTAGGGTT
The DNA here is from genome assembly GCA_009733165.1 of Naja naja. Lineage (NCBI taxonomy): Eukaryota > Metazoa > Chordata > Lepidosauria > Squamata > Elapidae > Naja > Naja naja. The sequence goes on along the minus strand of CM019150.1, from coordinate 135,928,982 downwards.
GCTTTCTTAGTTAACCAATAAATCCTTCACCTTCAAATGTGAGGATCAGATAGAGCCTTCCATATATCCTGAACTAGTGTCTCCAGATTACAGGTAGCCTTCAACTTAAATCACTTCATTTAGTTACCATTCGAAATTACAACAGCACTGAAAAAAATGACTTATAATCATTCTTCACACATTTGACCCTTGTATCATCCCCATGGTCACATGTTTTACATTTGGATGATTGACAACTGACTCACATTTATGATGGTTGCAGTGCCCTGGAGTCTTGTGACCCGCTTTTTCAACCTTCCAACAAGAAAAGTCAATGGGGAAACCAGATCACTTAACAACCATGTAACTAATTTAACAACTGCAGTGGTTCACTTAACAAATGTGACAAGAAAGATCATGTGATGGGGCAAAACTCACTGAACAAATTTCTACATAACAACATACATTTTGGGCTCTATTGTGGTCATAAGTCGAAGACTACCTGTATTGTATAAGGAAAGAGAGCAAGTTGATAAACAGCATGTTATCAAAATTCTTTTCCCATTCAAAAGACTTTCTAAAGTTCTGCAGCTGAGAGTAACTGTTCAAATGTTTTCATGCTTGAGTTTGATAAAATCATAGCTAGGAAATATCAATGGACCTTGAATGTATTTGATACATCATGCAAGAAACAGTTACATTCTTAAACCTTTTCCTTTCATGGAGGAATGCACCCATGGAATAAATCTTATCAGACATTGGTGTGGGAGGAAGGTTAAAATAGCAAGCATCTAGCTCAGCATCAGTTCAGATTTCTCTTCAGGATATCAATTAGACTGTTTCACACTTTGGTGTAAAGCAGATGATTGATTTTTTTTCTTTTTGGCAGTGTATCTGTCCTTTTACTGTATATATTATTGGGTAAGGACTGATTCTGAAGAAAATTGCTACTTCAGAGTTGGTTCCATTATTTTAGCATCATATCTTATTGGCGAAGGATATGAGTTAGCACTATCCATCTTTAATCATAGGTTTTCAATAATCTCTCCCTAGCATGTTAATCTGTTCTTCTTCATTCCCAATGTCCAATGTTGCATAGCTTCATTGTGCATTGTTGTTTGTTTTTGGCTGACCAAGTTGTGTCTTTGAGAAAGAAAATAATTACTGAAATTTTATTTAATGGAACATCACATGTAAATTGCCAAATCAACAGTGGATTGATTTTCACATGAGAGAGAGAGAAAAAAGGAAAAGGAGAAATTCAGCTGGTTAAATCAATTAGTTTCACCTGTGATGTCACCTGTGATATATTTCCCTGTTTTAGTCATAAATTCATCCTGTCTGATTTGTCCATTTTTTCTAACAATTTGTAAAATATGCATTTAAAATTGTATGTACACTTTTTCCTTCTTATATGCATTTTATATACATTATACACATTTTTACTTTAGATATGCATTCTTGAGTGAAAATATTGTGTTAATAACTGCATTGTAAAATGATCTTCACTCAGAATGCTATTGGCTTTGTAAAATTTCAGATGCAGATGTTGCTATTTTAATATTAATCCAAAAGTGAAGTTAGAGGGGTGGGAAAGTAAGCAGTTCCAAAACATAATTTCTGTTAATCCCGACTTTCAATAACAAATTTAAAAAAAAAAACATTTTCCAAGAATAAGAATAAAATGGCATGTCCTCTGTAGAAGAGTTTCTGCTGTAAGCAATATCCAGAGCTTTTCTTAAGCATTATTTCCTTTTGACAGTTTTTTGCCATTCTGTCCATACATATAGTGTCACTTCAGAACTCTACTATATCATTGTAAACTAGCATTTTGCTTTCTATGCCTGAAACTGAGATTATGCTAAAAGAAAGAGGCATTTTTGGAGGGGGTGGAATGACACCAACGAAAATAAGCTCTATCATTTAATTTCACATTTCATAACTGGCATCAACTTTCTATTGATTTCAGAGATAAGTTATTAGAGCTCTTGTTCTACGATTGACTAATGGGACTAAAAAGTTGACCTTGAAACAAACTTTCTGTTTGATAAATAAGCCAATATAACAAACATCATTTCAATTGATTCCAGTTTACTGAAGTGCTTCACAAAGACATTTTAATGTAAGAAGGCAGGTGGCAGAATAACACCACATTCAGCAGAAATCATTCTTTCTTTGGTTTATAGAATAGAATAGAATAGATAGAATAGAATTCTTTATTGGCCAAGTGTGATTGGACACACAAGGAATTTGTCTTGGTCCATATGCTCTCAGTGTATATAAAAGAAAAGATACATTCATTAAGAGTCAAGAATCATAAGGTACAACACTTAACAATAGTCATAGGGCACAATAAGCAATCAAATCATACTAGGAAATAGCCAATATAAATAGTAAGGATACAGGCAGCAAAGTTACAATCATACAGTCACAAGTGGGAGCAGATGGGTAATAAGGAGTGATGAGAAGATTAATAGTAATAGTATTGTAGACTTTGTAAATAGTTGAACAGTGTTGAGGGAATTATTTGTTTAGCAGAGTGATGGTGTTTGGGAAAAAAACTGTCCTTGTGTCTAGTTGTACACTCATAATTTACATGATCAATGGCCATTACTTACTGTTTTTCTCTTACTCAGGCTGAGGACCAGGGATGGGATTCAATTTTTTTAACAACTGGTTCTGTGGGTGTGGCTTAGTTGGTGGGTGTGGCTTGGTAGTCATGTGACTGGTTGGGTGTGGTCAATTTGATGTCACTCATGTCAAGGAATGCTTCTTCTTGCCTGGCCTCTCATGACATTTGGGAAGCTGCAACGGTTGTAAGTGTGAAAAATAGTCATAAGTCACTTCTTTCAGTGCCATTGTAACTTTGAATGGTCACTAAATGAACTGTTGTGAGTCAAGGATTACCTGTACAAAAATACAAAAAGTTTCTTTGCTTGCAAAAAGCTACCCTAAATACCAATCATTAGATTAAAAATACCTGCAAGCCAGAGTTACAAATCAGGCAGGGTGCCAGAGCACCTTGAGGAATTAAAATAGTTAAAATGCAATGATAACTATCAGCAGCCAACTCTTGCTCATAAAGTGAAACCCTTTAGCAGAGAGGTCATTTAAGCTCTCCAGAAAGAGCACACCCAGGAAAAGCAATCCTTAGATCCATTTGCACCAATTAAAGATACCAGTTGGTCTCACTCATCTCACAAGATATCCTAAGGAAATCATTCAGATTTAAGGAAAGGTCACATGCCCCCAGAAAGGAAGTAAAAAAATCAGTGCCAAGCTTGCATCCTGCCTCTTGGAAGTACACCCCAAAAGGACAGTTCCAGATACCACTAAAGCAGTGAAGGAAGACCTCCTCCCCAGATAGAAAAAGAAACCATGAAGCAGGAAAAAATTGAAACTCAATACAAATAATTAAATCACAACAGTAGCTGTTGCTTGTTAAACCAATTACCAGAACAAATAGACACAGGAACTAGCAGATTTCTCAAACCAATTTCTTTTCAGGAACAGAGATTAATCTTTTTTCTTCCAAACAAAGCTGAATAGGGAAAATTACCCCATCAATAAACACAGGATTAAACCAAGGACAGAATTAAATTTCACCAAAAACCAGTTTTAGACCAAAACTCAGAAAGGGTATGTAAACTCATATTTGAATGTCAATCTTTCTAGCTAGCCAAGAAGAAATATTTCCAGGGGAGTATTTCCTCCCAACAGCAGTGTAAAAAGCTTAAAACAACCTTTCCCCTTTAAGAAAGTATCAAGAAAAAAACCTCCTTCGGAGACAGTAAGTCTAGGCATACTGCCAAGAATGTAATAAGGGTGGAAAAAAACAAAAGGAGATTTCTTCTAACTACCGGTTCTCTGAACTGCTTAGAAAGTTAATAAGGGGTACTATAGAACTAGTCAGAACCGATAGAATCCCACCCTGCTGACAACTATGTAAGTTATCCTGCAATAAATTGCAGGTTTCCTTCTCACTCTTCCCTTCAGCTTGAAGCCCCAAATTTATGTGGAATTCCTGTTTAGGCAGTGAACTAGAAAACCGTATAATCCACCCGGAAAAAAATTGGTGGTCACCTTAAGAAAAGAGATGCTGGAAAAAATACATCACAGTTTTTTCCTCAATCACAATAGGATGAAGCACTGAGACATTTGCACTACAAACACATAAGTCATCTAGTTCACTAGCTCTAAAACATGGGTGTCAAATTTGCGGCATTACATTGCCATCATGTGACATTTTGTGATGTTTTCCACATTTGCAGAGCTGGGGTGGGCATGGCCTGTGCATGACACATCCAGCCCTGTGGGCCACCAGTTTGACTCCCCTGTTCTAAAACTATCTAAACAAAATCTCTTCATAACCAACTTTGCAGTAATTGAACACATACAGGAGTGAACTTTGTTTGCAGCAGATAGCTAAATAGAAATACTGAATATCAAAAGAAAAGCATGCTGTCAAGCCTGAAATTGACATATGTGTAGCCATTTTATTTAGCCTTTTTATATATTCTTTTCTTTCTTTCTCTTTGATGGTATTGGGGGAAGGGTTTTGGGCTTGCCACATTCCTTAGGTGGGAGGAGTGGAAATAGAGAGAGTTGTTTAAGCTAGGTGGTGTTTCTTCCCATGGGAATGAAAGCTGCCCTTGCTGAGACCTGGAATTTGAGGACACGAGGCAACATTGATTTACTTCTATCGGAGAATGTGATTTTTAGAGGTTGTTTCTAACTTCCAATATTATGTGGTGTAATTCCGGGTTGTGTCAGATCTGGAATTACAACAGACTTTGCCAATTTGATGCTATTCTAAATAAAAGAAATTATTATGAAAGATGGACTTTGCTGTTTTCTTTTTGAATGGATTTCATCACTTGGAAACCTGACATATGCATATATTATATGTGATGAAAAATCAGATGTTTAGGAAATGCATATACAAAATGTCTGTATTAGACAAAAATACAGACAGAAAAAATATAAATGTTGCTGTTCTTGTAAAAAAAAACAACCCAAGCTACTTATATTCCAATATATTTTTAAAAAGTAAATTAGGACACAATGTGCAAATTTTGTAAAACTGATTAATGTGTGACTATAACTGAGATTGATACTCAGTAAACCGTACCTTATAATTTGTGATTTCTTATTATTGGTGTTATTGCTGCTGCTGGGATCCAATTGTTCTATATTTTATAATATTTATTTATTTTATTTATTTATTTATTTTATTGGACTTGTATGCCACCCTTCTCCCTAGGGACTCAGGGTGGCTCACATCATAAAAATACACAATACAAATTAAATAGATTAAAACACTATTAAACCCCCAACCCCAATAAACACTAAAACAATAAAACTAATCTAAAATACAGTTAAAAACCCACTCCACTTCGCTTCAGTCCGGGCCGGCTTACTGAAAGAACCAGGTCTTCAGGTAGCGGCAGAAGGAACGGAGGTCCAGGGCCAATCAGAGCCCTAAGGGGAGCTGGTTCCACTGGGTGGGTGCTACCACAGAGAAGGCCCTGCCCCTGGGGGCCACCGGCCAACACTGTCTGGCCGACGGCACCCCAAGGAGGCCCTGTCTGTGGGAGCATACAGGGTGAAGGGACATCGATGCTGGCAGGAGGCATTCCCGCAAGTACCCTGGACCCAAGCCATGTAGGACTTTATATGTTAATACCAGCACCTTGAATCTCACCCGGAGGACCACCAATGTAGCTTGCACAGGAGGGGTGTAACATGGGAGTATCGGGATGCTCCCATCACAACCCGCGCAGCCCGCATTCTGTACCAGGTGAAGCCTCCGAGTGGTCCGCAAGGGAAGTCCCATGTAGAGAGCATTACAGTAGTCGATTCGGGAAGTAACAAGTGCATGAGTGACCATCCACAGGGCATCTTGGTCCAGATAGGGGTGCAACTGGTGCACCAGGCAAACCTGGGCAAACGTCCCCCTGGTCACAGCTCCTACCTGATCCTCCAAACTAAGCTGTGGATCCAAGAGGATGCCCAAGTTGTGAGCCCTATCCACAGGGGGCAACATCTCTCCCCCCATGACCAATGGTGGAATGTCCTGGATCCGAGATGCCTGTATGCACAGCCACTCAGTCTTGGTAGGGTTGAGCCAGAGCCTGTTCCTTCCCATCCAGATCTGTACCACATCCAGACAATAATACACCAATCAATGTTAGTAGAATTTTGCTGGCAGTTCATTGCTAGATTTTTTTCCATTGGATATTAATGTCAGAACTGCCACCCCATGCCTGCAATCAGCAATCATCCAGTGCCAGCCTGCCATGAACCCTGGGGGGCAGGGTGAGAGGGAGAAGGAATACTTGGGGGAAAAGTGATATTTAAGAAATTGAAGTTGCCTCTTTGAATTGGCATTTTAAGGTTGCTCCTCTATGAGAAGAATGCAGCTGCAAGCAAACCTATCATCAGAATGACCATTTCAGAAACATCTTCCTAGAAATTGAAGCAAGCGGATGTGCCTGAGCAGGGAAAAGTTTTCACTTGGTGATTTGGTGCACAAATTTCAGTTCTGGCTTTGCTTTACTGTACTTCACTTTACCTTTAGTAAACTATACCTTTCTCAATAAATGGAGTGAAGGATTATTCTTGCTTGTTCAAGTTGAGGCAGAACTGACAATTATATTTGCATACTTCCAGCTGATCACGGGGCCTGCCCCTCTTCTGCACCAGTTTTATGCTCTACCATGACTCCATTATATTTAATTGTTCTTCGCTTAAACATATATACAGAAAGATGGAATACTTCTTTTATTTAAGATTTTGTTTGTATCTAGTCTTAGGAATGGAATGGAATGGAATTGAATACCATGGGCCAGCCATCTTAATGTCTACTTTTTAGGATATGGTGGAAAAGTGCAGGGGAAAAAGAAAGGACCATCAGAGTGGCCAATAAAAGGATGGGGAAATTAATATATCTTGCTAATTTCCTTTCTGAGTTTTCCATCACAATGAAGAAAATAGATATCATTATGTTGAGAAAAGAAAAAAGTTGTTTCTCTTGGGAGATATATGTGTGTGTGTGTGTGTGTGCGTGTGTGTGCATGCATACTAAGCATGATGTTATATTGTCTTGGCTTGAAGTGAAAAAAGGGATATCCTAGGATAAACGTGTGGAACATGACAGGAGTTGTCACCATTGAGAAGTTCTCCTGCATGCACTTTATACAGTATATTATAAAACTGCTTTCGTAGCATTTCCTGTGGAAGTGAAGTTAAGATAAAAATTAATTGGTTCAGCCTCCCAAGGGCTATCATTAACTTAAAATTGGTACCACCCCCTCATGTAGAAAGGAATATTGAAACAATTTACCAGCCATTTACATGGCCTAGTACTTGCCTGATTCCTAACAAAAATATAGGCCAGTGTAATATATGTATGTACACCTTTCCATAAAATCATTTCTGCTTGCCAAGCATTTATTGAAGAATGTAGCATCCAAAACAGCATCTTTTTTGTGCAATATAGGGTACTACATTCTTTCAACATATAACAAAGAAGGACTATGGGGTGACATAATAATAATAATGTTCCAAGGGGTTGTGCCAAAGAAGAGGGGGTTAATCTATTCTGCAAAGCACCTGAAGGCAGGACAAGAAGCAATGGATGGGAACTAATCAAGAAGAGAAGAAAAATTAATCAGTGGAACAGCTTGCCTCTAGAAGTTGTGAATGCTCCAATACTGAAAGATTTTAAGAAGAGATTGGACAAATCATTTGTCTGAAATTGTATAGGGTTTCATCCCTGAGTGGGGGACTGGACTAGAAGACATCCAAGGTCCCACAATGACTCTATTATTGTGTTATATACATACTATCTACAGTTTGATCTACAAAAGAGGACAACATTATTTTGGACTTTAGTTTGCTAGATAGCAATGGTGGGCATTTGAAATAGACTCCCAGTGGGATGAAAGCAGAAGCAGTAAATATTCAATTGAAGCTTCAAAGCATTATTTGGTGAAAAGTTTGATGTGATAGACTGTAAAGTACATCATTGTATATAAGAAAGGGATGACTGATGTATTGATCTATTGAATATCCCAACAGTAATGCTTTCAAAAAAAATGACTGTGATTTCGGAAATATGAGTCATAATTAGATGGATTTTGGAATGTATTCATTATAACAACTATATCTTTCCATGTGAACTTCCTACTTTTTATAAAGTTGAGCAGTATAAGTGCATTTTCCTGGCAAGTCATACTTAAATGTTCAGAGACAGACACAGAGAGATTGAAAGGAAGAGTGATCTAGACAGAGGTGTTGTTTCTAAAACCCTTCATTGTTTAAGGCATTCAATATCTTGCATAATGTATGGAATATGTTGTGAGTTTTGCCAATTAATATAGAAAGAGATCAGTGGTCTGACCAACTAACATTGGTCAGAATTGTAACTGAGAGATTTATAATATTCAATGTACACTAATTTTGGATCTTTTTTGGCAGTAGTGCAAGTGTTGAAGGTATAAAACATAATTCATCTGTCCCATGATAGTCTAAGAAGAACCATCTATCTGAGATGAGAAGGGTACCATCCCATTTAGAGAACTCCCCCTCCTTTCAATCCAGCAGGTTCTGACCAGTTTTGGAGAACTGGTAGCAGAAATTCTGAGTAGTTTGGAGAACCGGTGGTAACCTGCCCCCAGGAGTGGGGAGAGAATAGGATTTTACAGTATCCTTCCCCTGGAGTGGGGTGGGAAAGGAGATTTTACAGTATCCTTCCACTGCCACGGCCATCAAGCCACATCCACCAAGTCATGCCATGCCCACCAAGCCACACCCACAGAGCCGGTAGTAAAAAAAAAAATTAATCCCACCACTGTCTCAATCCGTCCCTTCTTCTTGATCTCTGCTTCCTTTTTGGCTATACCTCATTCTGGACTACATGCCAAATTTAATGTACTGAGAGCATTGGGGTTTATAGCTGCTTCGTGGCTGTGCATCCATCCCAATTCCTCATCCTGAGTAATCTCTAGAACATGTCATTATGGCAGCTGATGTTCTCTCAGTGGCTATCCATTCTGAGAATTTAGCAGGACAAAGGGTAGAGCAGGGTTGTCCTGATAGCTGTGTATCCCCACCATATTTGCTCCAAAAATTTTGAGACTGATGGCTCCTCCAAGTTAAAGATCAAGATGCTGATGAATGAAGATATGACAGTCTGCCACCTATGACAAAGGATCTTTTACTCCAGATATATGAGTAAATACAACACAATAATGCAATGATTGATATGTGCCGTGCTATTTGGAGCTTTCTAACACTTGGTTTAAGACAAATATACTTACTGAATATGTCATGTTTTAGTCAGAAAATACCAATACCCAGCTTTCTGTTGTCCTAGTTTATTATTATATTCACAGCCAGGAAACATCTCGGTGGAAGGCTAAAATTACAAACATATGAATTACAAATTACCAAATTCCATTAGTTTTTGTGAAAACCCACCCTCCTTAATTCTTAGGCATGCTTCAGTTTCCTTTAAAAATATTCAACCAAAGAGCAAATAACACTGATGTGTTTAGCTACAGCACACAGAACAGCCATTGCTTCCTTATGCATGTTCCCTAAGGACAATATTTAGTTCACCTTTTGCCTTATTTCCAAGGTTTTCCTTCCTTCCTCCCTCCCTCCCTCCCTTTCTCCCTCCCTCCCTCCCTCCTGATCACAGCTTACCATACATGGTTGATTAAAATATTTGCTCCTATTTATAATTAAATAATTCATATAATCTGATTCCCAAGGTTCCCAAACTGAGAAGAGCATCTGTGATCTGTTTAGGGTTAGGGTTAGGTTATACTTACTTCATACTCAGAATGGAAATAATGGACGTTAAGCAATAGAATGGACCAACTATTAGATGTTCTTGTAAAAAACAAAAATAATAAAGATATTCCAAATGCTCACAGATTGTAAATATTGACACTTTTAAAGACTCTGGTTTTCTATTTTTTAATCAGTTGTCCATTTCTGTTGGTCTTTTTGGATCCATTTTGGTGAAGAACTAGAGACAATACAGCGTGTAGTTGTTCTGACCAAGGCCTCCTGAGACCGTAATTAAGCACACACTTAGTCCAAACAAATCTTGTTTTATTTCAACACTGGGAATTATGTGCATTCCCAGCCTGTAATGAGTCCCAAACAGTCCCTCAAGATAAGCACCCACCTTATCTCCTTTGAATTGCTGCTAACAACTAAAGTGCCAAATTAACTGTCAAAAACAAACTGAAGTACAAAGTCCACACAGTGGTTCAAGGTTTAATCCGAATAGAGTGAGCGACTTTGCTTCCTGCAAAGGTTTCTCTACCTTTGCACCTCCTTAGGGAAGGGGCAATCACCTCCAAGCCTTAATCCTGAGTTGTCCCTTTTGTCTCAGCTGCTCTTGCCTTCTAGTAGCTCTGCGCACATGCACACTGGGAACAGGCTCCTCTGCCTCGCTGCTGCCAGACTCCGGAGGCTCTGGAGTCAGCACACCACTCCCAGATGGTCATGGATCCATCTCTGCATCAGACACAGACCCTCGTCTGAGTCCTGGACTGGTCCCCCCACTGTACAATTCTGCTGCCAGCGAAACATAACAGTAGTGCAGATTATTCACTTTCTTTTTTTCTGCTCTCTCTCTTTCTCTCTCTCTCTCTCTTCCCCTCTCCCTCTCCCCTCCTCCCTCCCTCTCTCTCTCTCTTCCCCTCCCCCTTCCTTCCTTCCTGCCTCATTGTGGCTTCCCCTTCATTCTGTTCAGGAGATTAGGCATCATACAAACCCCATCTGCCAATTTGAGTTAATGGCTTTGAGCTGCAAAATCCATTTAATCCTGATATAGGATATAATAATATAGTGTAATAAAAAAAACTGCTAGATATCACTTCAGACAAACTAAAAACAAGAATCAGGAATAAGCACATGGTTGTCTTACTATATTTATTACTGTCATTGTTATTTTCTAATCCAATTAAAAACTGAAAATTCATGCAATGTCTTAAGTACATTTTAAAAGAACAACAACATGCTGTAAATATGTTAAATATGCAGGAGACATAAAAACCATCCATTTCAGATTATATCAAACATTCAATAAAACATTATAAAAATGCCAAGATCCTTGGCTTTATTGCAAGTATTTTTAAAGGTGTTTTTTTGCAACTAATTTTATGGATTTAATTTCAAAATCCCTCTTCAAATGATCTACTGAAATCTCTGGAAGACTAAGTTGACCTGCTAAAGATGCAGAAAAAATGGTGGGAGGTGAAGTGAAAGAGGTATATTAGAAAACTCTTGCAACTTCTCCTGCTTGCTTTAGCTTGCAAACCATCACCATGGCTCCCCAACTCAGAGAATGCAGCTGTGAAGAAATGAATGGTTGCTATTCCTAGCTAAGAACAAGTAACCTGCTGCTCCAGGACAACACGCAGCACCTGAACTTCCTTCAGCAGCCCTCAGATCCTCCTTTGACCTGACTGCTGAAACTTGAAGGCACAGTTTCTTGTCATTTGGATGTGAGGAAGACATGCAAATTATAGTATAAACTGTGAAATAGACATAATCTCTTCACAGAAGAAAGAGATACCCTCAAATTGTCTGTTCCATCTACATGGATGAGGTGTCTTTCCTCAAGACTTTCTTCAACATTCCTACACAACTAGAAATTCTGCAGAACAAAGAACAGGCCTTTAAAATTTTAATCAAAAATTGTATTTGACAGAATTTGTGTTAAAGTGATACCCTTGAGAAGTTATATGCGAAAGTCCTTTATATTACTGTAAGCCACCTAGTGTAGCCTTATAGTGAGATACGGTAGGTGACAAATAAATTTAACAGATAATAATAATAATATTAGGGAAAATGATGAAGAAGAACAGATGCAGAGTTCTTACAAGTATTCCTCAAACTTATAGGCGTAATTATAAGTTTGATGAGGTCAATAAATGAGCTTTCACATGACCAGACCCAATTTCATGACCATTTTTACCATCATTGTTAAGCACGTAATGAAGACATTAACCAATCAAGCTTTCTCAATTGTGGTTACTTCTTAGAAACTGGCTGGAAAGATCACAAATCTCAACCATATGACTGCAGGATATTGCAACCAATCGTAAACTTAACAAATTCACCAGTTATGAATGTGAGCCTGCTACCTAGAAGCTAAAAATACACATTGTGCAATAACATCTCCTTCTGCAGCATCATCTAATTTGCCCTATGAAGACTATTTTGTGGGTGAATATGTAGATGGAGGCTTCTTGGGATAAGATGCTTGTTCCTGTTGCTTTGTGTTGACATTAAAATGGTATATCAACATTTTGAGAGCTAATATTTTTAATTAAAAGTACTTTTACTTCTGGATGTCTCATCACCTCCCCTTCCCCTCAAAAATATTTTTTCACATCAGTATATAGGCACTGAATGGTAAAATTGATTTTACTTGAATTAATTAAGGAGGTAAATACCATAATGATCTGGACGGAAAAGATGTAGGAAGCAGAGATGGTATCCAGCAGGTTCTGACCAGTTCTGGAGAACCAGTAGTGGAAATTTTAAGTAGTTCAGAGAACCAAAAAATACTACCTCTGACTGGTCCCACCCCATATATTCTCTGCTTCCCAAGTCACAGCTGATCTGGGTCTTCTTTTGTTGCCCTGCACAGGAGAACAGAGCTGGAGAGCAAGTTAGTAGGGTGGGAAGGGAATGGGATTTTGCAGTAACCTTCCCCCTGGAGTGGGGTGGGAATGGAGATTTTACAGTATCCTTCCCCTGCCATGCCCACGAAACCGGTAGTAAAAAAAATTGAATCTCACCACTGGTAGGAAGCAGAGACTCTCAGTAATAATAATGTCACTTCTGCTAGCTTTTTATAGAACCTGTTTTGATAGTCAAGCATGATTCTGACTTTTGTTTGACTCTGCTGCTCTGTGTAAGTTTAGGAAGCCAATTGAACTCTTCACTTAGAAACAAAGAAATGCAAGTTACTTATTATCCACTGTCTAACTGGAGGAGAGAGGAAGGTCTTGTCATGATTAATGACTTACTGTCTAGGTTGTGTTTTCCGATCAGAAGTCATAGACAGACTATCAAAGTTCAGGTGCAATCCTTCTACAATGTAAAGAAATTCAACATTCTAACTCAAATGCTGCTTTCCTACTAGCAGCCAAAATGATCCTGTCTTTTGTCATTCTCTGTCAAATGCACTAAAGAACAGTTAACAGGCTGTTTGTATTTCTTCCAGATTCTCATGGTTACATTGACTTGTAGGCCATCAAGTTTAGCCTTCAGTCACTGCTTCAACACCACTGAAAAGAATGTAGCTGGGTCTATCAAGCAGATTTTTTTTTCTCTTTACTTCCTTCTTATGAATTTGCTCTTTTTTAATTTGGCATCTGGGTAATAACAGTTCTAGTCTTCCAGTGACCTTCTGGAGAAAAGGAGAAAGAATTTGTGGCTTTTCTTTCACTTGTTGACTGTCACCAGTTAGCAGATGTGGCCTAAAAAAGAAATTAAATATAACTGAAAGCAGATGTCAATTATTGAACTTCTGAAAAAGTACTGAGTTCTGTTCAGCAAAAAAGAAAAAAAGAAAAGAAAGAAAGACTAAAGCAGAGCAGTTTTGCACAGGATTTCTGAGAATTCTTATAGTAGTAGATTCCACTCCACAAATAGCTTGGCAGTTCCACCCAATTTTGCCAAGCTTTATGGTGTGTGCAACCTGATATCTTTAGACCTAAATAACTCAAACATTTTTTTAAAAAATGGAATTTAATTGCTTGGGCCCTTCCCACTCTAATTATGCTACCAGATCTCTGCCACGCTGATATGGCACTGGAGGAAAGAGCATGCACCAGGCAAAGATGTCTTCACCATTGAATTAAGGAGCAGAGAATGTCTGGCCTTCCTAATGTGGAACAATTACATTCTTGACACCTTCTGCCAGCTTGGATAGAAATTAGACATGCTGGTACTTGTACTTTAGTAACTTTGGAAACCTCATACCTTTCTTGGCTGTGTTCTTCAAAGGGGAACATAATCTTCAGAGATAAATTACTATGAGCATATTATCCTCTAGTCCCACTGTGTAATCTATTATAAACATAACAATAATTCTGTTAATATGGGTCTTAGGTGATCCAGGGTAGCAAAGTTGGTCTTTTCTTAGAAATTGATGATGGAAATGAACCAAAATAGCATGCTTTATTTGTTTGTTTAACACAGCCAGTCCTGATGGAATTTTAATGAATAAACATTTAGTGACCAGCATTAGTCTAAACAATTTTAATTGGGAAACATTCCATTTGCTCAATGATGCTTAATTCTTTGCAAGATAATTTATTCTAATTAACATTTAATTTTTAAATTGGCTCATGCTGATTTTGAGATTGACTGATCAAGAAGAGGACATATAATTTTATTTGGTTAGGTTGCTTTCTTATCTGAGTTTGCATTTCAGATGGTCCCCTAGATCATCTCTTTTGGCCTTGTCCCTTCAAGATATGTAGGATTTCAATTCCCTCTACTGTGATGAAAGGGGGAATTAAGGTTTGTAATGAATGGAAAGGTGAAGTCTATCTGCTTGAAGTATCCCACAGAGAAACTGATTACATGTGAGATGCTTTCAACATAGACAGTGTATCTCTACTAAAAACCAACAGAGCCCCATTATTCTAGTAAGAATCTGAAGTGTCTCTATTATTCTGGAAGGCGCTGAAGACTTGGTTCTGCCAGTGAGCCTGGGGAATGCAGACTGGGATGGAGCCCATTAAATGGCTCATATGAGGTGTTGTTGCCGGAGTAGGGGGAAGGTTATTTCATTTTATTATTTTATTATATATAATTATTTTATTAGTTTTATTGTTTTTTATATGATGTTTTTATATTTTTACAAACTGCCTTGAGTTGCCATGTGCAAATAGGCAGCAATATAAATATCATAAATAAATAAATAAATAAATAAATAAATAAATAAACAAACAAACAATCTATCCCTTTCCCAAAGAACAGTGTCTTAGATGCTGTTTGCCTTTATTCTAGTTGAACATTATTAGAAGCCTCAATTTTCTAATATAATTCTTGCTTTGGAGTAATCTCTCTGAATTTAGAATAGTAGAAATCTCTACTCAGTTTCACTAAACTAAAATAACAAGTCAGTACTGCATAATCTGACCAATGCTGGTTAAATACCTTCATTGTCTATACATCCAAACCTAAATGTTATTTAGCTAATCCTATATTGCATGAAAAGGTGTAGCATTAAATGCCTCCAGTTATTAATGCAAACATAATACAAAGTCCTATTAAAGCATGAGCCTAATAATATTTTTCTTCTGGAAACCTTGATAAATTGAATTTATAGTAGAAGAAGAAAATTATATTAATATGTCTTGTGCCTTATGGCAATGAAAATCATTGACATGCTCATTTATATAGTGTCAAACATCTCATCTATTTGGCACCAACCTGAAAATTGTACTGTGTGATACATAAGATCAATGGAGTAGATAAAATATACACAAGAAAAGGAACAAATTATATTTTGACATTTATTAAATGTTTTCCTTATTTCCTGTTTACGTAGGGCCAATGCTAGTCATCACTTAGGCAATAACACTTCCATTGTACTTTGAAATGGGCTTATCAATGAAGCACTTGAGTAGATAATGCAAATAGAAAAAGATTCAAACAGTGCAAACCTCATTTTTCATTCTAAACACATTATCACATAATATTGGCCCAACTCAATTAGTTACTATTGATGTAATAATTCTTACCGGAGCAAAATGATAAAATTGTTTGTACTTATACAATAACTTGGACAAATCCTTGTGAGAGCAATTGATAAACATGATGAAAACTGTCAACAATTTTGGGGATAGAATTAGATACCTTTTAAACAATTACCTTATTAAATAAATAAGTTATATATAAAGAACAGTTGCTGGAACTGGGTATGTCTAGGTTAATGAAAAGAAGGACTTGGGGAGACATGATAGCAGTGTTCCGATATCTCAGAGGCTGCCACAAAGAAGAAAGAGTCAAGCTATTCTCCAAAGCACCTGAGGGTAGAACAAGAAGCAATGGGTGGAAACTAATCAAGGAGAGAAGCAACTTAGAACTAAGGAGAAATTTCCTGACAGTTAGAACAATTAATCAGTGGAACAACTTGCCTCCAGAAGTTGTAAATGCTCCAACACTGGAAGTTTTTAAGAAGAGATTGGACAACCATTTGTCTGAAGTGGTGTAAGGTTTCCTACCTAAGCAGGGGGTTGGACTAGAGAACCTCCAAGGTCCCTTCTAACTCTGCTATTCTAAATTCTAAATGTATACATTAGTCAGTGGGAGGCATATTTCTGAGATATTGAAAGGTTGGAGAAGTTATATTCTATAGAATGAGCACCACCTCTCAATTAAAAAATAATACTTGAGTTTTGTGGAATCTGTTTCCTGGAATATATTTGTGTCTAAATCAGGGGACTGAAAGTATATAATTTTTTTAAAAAGTTTTTTTTTATTTTAAGACAAACATACAAACAAAACATAAAAACATAAAAAAACATCTTCCATTTTAGAGTGTGTCAGTTGGTTACAAATCCTTTGTGTTATCCTTTCATAGTCATCACTCACAATTTATAAAAAAGATTCTCATATTGTCAATATAAAACATTCTTATATATTTATCAATTATTATTTATACATGACTAAACTATTTATTTTATCCATTATACAAAATATTCTCAATTTTATTATAAAGTTTATATTATACTTTCATCCAATGGTTATATATGTCTATATTATATTTTATATCAATCTATTAAATTTATATTACAAAATTATATATTCTATTACATTACCAAGTCTTTTTATCCAACCATTGATAAAACAAATCCCATATCTTATAAAATTATTTATCTTCTTGATCTCTAATTTCAAATGTCAATTTACTCATTTCAGCACAATCCATAATTTTCTTGATAACTTCCTCCTGCATAGGTATTTTATCATTTTTCCAATTCTTAGCAAATACAATTCTAGCTGCTGTTAAAACATTTACAATCAAATATTTCAACTCTTTATTGTAAATATCTGGTATAATTCCCAATAAAAATATTTCCGGTTTCAAGTCTATATGTTGTTTTGTCATTTTTTCCAACCACGTGTGGATTTTAGTCAAATATCTTTTTGCATCCAAACACGTCCATCACATATGGTAATACGAGCCAGGTATCTGATGACATTTCCAACATTTATCCGATTTATTCTTAAACATTCTTGCAATTCTCATCGCGGGTAAGTGCCACCTGTAAAACATCTTATACAAATTTTCTTTATAAACAGTTGACATTGTCATTTTATAATTCTGAGAAAGTATATCAATTTTGATATGAGATCATCTAACATTTATACAATAGGACAAATTGGACTATTGGTTATATGTATCACTTTTGTAAGTGTATCAACATAAATTCAAATATTTCAGCATTTGTCAGGGTATGTGACTTGTATGTAAATTCATTTTTCCCGCTAAATATACATATCACCTATTCACATTGATACTTTCTGAGCTGATCAATGGGTATATTTTATATGACATGGCTAACCTAGTCCTTCTCTGTCCTAGTTAATTTTTGTCTCACTTCCATATTAGTTCCTAGGCTCACGTCAGCTATAGTTTACCCATCTAACTAAAGAATATATATATATATATATATATATATATATATATATATATATATATATAATTTGTTTGTTTCTGGAGAAGTACACATTTTCTTGGTGTAAGATTCTTGTGGTAATGCTAGAGATGTATCAGTTGGACATGTGACTGTGTCTGTATATTCATATCACATCATTTTGTTAATTAAGAACTTAAATGATTTTAAATGAATGTTAGATAGATTGTAATAGATGCAACAAAAACTATAGTTCTGACAATTAATGTCTCAACAATCAAGGTAGTTGGAATAATCTTTGCAAAACATTTATTAAAATTGGAGGAATTGATTATGTAGTTTTAAGATGTAAATGTATTGGTGTTACAATGAATGAAGTAGGGAAGGCTTAGTTAAATATATGTGATAAAACATGAGATGATTGGGTCAAGAATGGATGGATGGTGAATGAACATACATTGAATACAAAAATGAATGATAAGCATGAAAGAAGTGTGTTGAGATGGTTTGATCATATAGAGTGAAGGAATGGGGAACAATCCAGTCAACAAACACATTAAGAAAAAGTGAACAAGTTGAGAAAGAAGAAGATAAAGAAAGTTGTGACTGGATGGAATTCATAAGACCTACAAAAGGAGACAGGGTGGGAGGAATATAAAGCTCAAATAATCTAAAACCAAATGAGTCTTGGAATTGCTAGACTGCTGTGTTCAATGTCAGTAACCAGGTAGACATTATCTTGTGTTTGTTTTGATGAAGAGAAGAAGCCTTGAAAGAACATTCCCTTCTTTCAAGAATAGTGGCTTAAATTATCATACTGCCATTGCTTGCTATGTGTGGGTATACAATGGATTGGGGTTTATATATATGCATATCTGTGCCACTGGCACATTTATGTCAATGTTTCTTTGCAGGCGTACACATGTAGTGGTTGTGTTGGCATGATCCCTAATCTTCAATCTGAAAAAGTTTGAAAAGTTTGTCTTAATCTCTTCGGACACACCACTGCCATACTATTATCATCTGTGCTCCACTTAAACTTAAACTTTAAAAATAATTGTCACTTATTAAAATATCTCCCCATTACATTATTGCTAGTCATGCAGAAAATTACTCTACTTCAGGAAATGAAACCATCAAATATAATCACTTTTCTCCCATAGAAGGGTGGATAATTAAATTTATCATAATACAACATGTTGGAAGTAAAGTTCATTGTTTGCCAGTGTGAACTGAAACTATCATTTAGCAAACAAGACAGAGATCCAAGTCTTTGCAAATGGTTTCCGCACCTCAGCCATTCCTCAATGATAATCAATCTGTATGTTTGTACTACCAGTGCAATGCCAATTTGTCCCTTGCTTTAAAAAATCTTACTATGGAAGATTGAGTACTTGATGAATCTGATGTTAAGGAAATACTGGGGGAAAGTATTTTCAGCATTTTTCTATCAGAGAAAACTATAGACAAAAGATACTTTCCTTGATTACTTCAGTAGAACTTGAGATACAGTAATTTCTTTCCACATATTCTTTCCATATAGTACAGATGCTGATAGGCAGAGAGCTCCAACAGGGGTGGGATCCAACAGGGATAACTACCGGTTCGGTGATTTAGGATGTGCTTCCCTTCATGCCGCACACGTGCATAAATCTTTGTCAGCTTGCTGCCTGGACAGTTGAGCAACACTGCGTTCAGGGAAGTAGCTTTTGAAAAAGCACTTTTTCCCTGTTTTTTCAACTGCAGCTGTGCCTCTCACAGCAGCTGAGGTTGAAAAAGCAGGAAATAAAGGTCAGGTAAGAGCTCAGGTGGGTGGGTGGGCCAAAACAGCAGCAGACATAGAACCGGTTCTATGTCTGCTGCTCTTCAGAGCTACCAGTTCTACAGAGCCAGACAGAACCGATAGAATCCTACCCCTGAGCTCCACGACGATTAACAGCAGGTAACTGACTTGCTGAGATATCAGGTTTGGATCCTTCACCTGAGAGCTGGAGAATACATGAAAGAAAAACTGAATAGATTCTCTGTAGAGATCTATTCCTTTAAAATGCAGCCGTGGTTTGAGGGAGAACTATCCTTAAGACAGTTTGAGTAACAGTTAAAATTGCCCTTACCCCATTAATCTGATTCTTTAAAGCAGAGGTTGTAAACCCATATTCCCTATTACCATTTTTGAAGACAGAAATATTTTTAGGACCAGTATAGAGGTTTTTTTAAAAAAATCCGGGAGATGAAGCATCGCCAGAGGGGTTTAGAGAGCAGGTGGAGGTCCACCCGCTCCCAATCCGATCGAGCCCAGCTAAGAGCCCATACTTACCTGGTAGCTATGAGAGCGGCGAGAAGGTCTTATCTCTCTGCCCTCATAGTGTCTGCAGATAACTGCCCAGCCGCCCTGTTCCGGGCTACCTTCTCTCTCCTTCATATAGGGGAGGGGGCGGACCCGTTGCGGGGAAGGGCTGAAGAGTTTGGTCAATATCTGTTGGATAAGATCGCTCGGATTTGGAGCAGGTTGTCCTCTGACTTGCAGTGGTCTGAGGAATGGGATACAGGCAGTCTGGCCAGTGTGATCTGGGATGAGTTCGATCCTGTTTCCGAGGATGAAGTGGACAGGACTATGCGGCGGCTGAGTTCCACCACATGTTTGTTGGACCCGTGTCCTTTCTGGCTGGCTTATGCCGCCAGGGAGGCCACCTGTGGCTGGCTCCGGGCAGTTGTCAACACTTCATTAACGGAGGGTGTTTTCCCCTCCGCCTTGAAGGAGGCGGTGGTGAGACCCCTCCTGAAGAAGCCTGCCCTGGACCTGACCGTGTTAGACAACTTTCATCCAGTCTCCAACCTTCGCTTTTTGGCGAAGGTTGTTGAGAGTGTGGTGGCTCGGCAGTTTCCACTCTTCCTGGATGAAGCGGACTACCTGGATCTGTATCAATCGGGCTTCCGACCTGGTTTCAGCATGGAGACGGCATTGGTCACGCTGATGGATGATCTCTGGAGGGCCCGGGACAGGGGCTTTTCCTCTGTCCTGGTCCTATTAGACCTCTCAGCGGCTTTTGATACCATCGACCATGGTATCCTTTTGCGACGCCTCGAGGGGTTGGGAGTGCGGGGCACTGTGCTTCGGTGGTTCGCCTCCTACCTCTCGGGGCGGTCGCAATTGGTATTGGCAGGGGGGCAGAGGTCGACCCCAAGGGTGCTCTCGTGTGGGGTCCCTCAGGGTCGGTTCTCTCCCCTGCTATTTAACATCTATATGAAGCCGCTGGGTGAGATCATCCATGGTTTCGGAGTGAGATTCCACCAGTACGCAGATGACACCCAGCTGTACATCTCCACCCGAACCAAATCAGTGATGCCCTCTCCCTGATGACCCAGTGTTTGGATGCGGTACGGATCTGGATGAGTGGGAACATGCTTTGACTCAACCCGGCCAAGACTGAGTGGCTGTGCATACCGGCATCTCGGCCCAGTCAGGAATATCCATCTTTGGCCATAGGGGGAGAGGTGTTGCCCCCTGTGGATAGGGTGTGGAACCTGGGGGTCCTCCTGGATGTGCGGCTCCAGTTGGAGGAGCAGGTGGGGGCCATCGCCAGGGGGGCCTTTGCCCAGCTCCATCTTGTTCATCAACTATGCCCATTTCTGGACTGAGATGCCCTGCGCACAGTCACTCATGCCCTTGTTACCTCTAGACTTGACTACTGCAATGCTCTCTTTGCATACCATCCGGAGATTGCAGCTGGTGCAGAATGCGGCGGCGCGGGTGGTGATGGGAGTTTCCCGATTCTCCCATGTTACCCCCCTCCTGCGCTGCCTGCATTGGTTGCCGGTTGCACTCCGGGTGAGATTCAAGGTTTTAGTTTTAACATACAAAGTCCTTCATGACATGGGTCCTCAATATTTAAGGGAGCGACTCCTGCCGACATCAAATGCCAACCGCCCTGTGCGAGCACATAGGCAAGGACTCCTTGGGGTCCCGTCGGCAGGCCAATGCCGGCTGGCGGTCCCCCAACGATGAGCCTACTCTGTCGTGGCCCCTGACCTCTGGAACCAACTCCCCTTGGGGCTCCGCTTGGCCCCTGACCTCCGCACCTTCCGCCGTGATTTGAAGACCTGGTTGTTTGACCAATCCGGGATGTGACCCTTCCTGGGGGGGTGGTTTTATATTTTTAAGTATCGTAAATTTGTTTGTTTGGGCTTGTGAACCTGGTTTAATCTTTTTTTAATTATTTATTGTTGTTGTTTTTAGCTGTGAGCCGCCCCGAGTCTTCGGAGATGGGGTGGCATACAAGTCCCAAAAATAAATAAATAAATAAATAAATAAATTCTCTTGATATCACTCTTCAGAGACCAAGGGTAATGGGGAAATGTGTGAGCTGCCCATCTCTGATTGAGTAAGATATTATGCATAAGATCCACCCAAACTTAAGTTATGTTAGTCCCATCCAATAGCTGCCAACTCTGAAGATGGTACTCTGCCCTAGAGTTGGAAGTCTTCAGATTCTTTTTTTCAGGGTCTTCAGAAGGTTTGGAGAAAAGATAGTTTGGATAACATTTCATCAAATGTGTCTTTGCGGTTGTCCTATTGGGAATCATAAGCAATGTAATCATTGTCTGAAGTTGAGAAACAAAAGTCAGATTAAAATACTTAGGCTTGTATGCAGCATGCTAACAAGTTATCTTTTTCCAATTTAAAATGAACTGCCTCAAGCTGTTGATCATCAAAACTTTATTTTCTTGGCACTTGAAATATAGAATTTGATGGATCAATTCTGATTAACAGTGGCAAGATATTTCACATACAAGCCTACATACAGAATTGATTTTTTTGGTTCATTTTTCTTATTACAAGAATCTGATCACTTTTTATCTATCTATTTTCAGGTAGAAGGATATTAAAGGAGCCTGGTGGTATACAATTAATTCAAGACTATTAAAATGTCACAATTCCATTCTATTTTATTATTACAGGAGAAAAATAATACTAGATCTTGAACATATAATGAAGTATAGAGAAAAACAAAACATTTGCAGGAGCTACATCTATTAAGAATAACATATTAGATGAAAAATAGCTAATAAGATACGCTATGGGATATCGTAGTTGTTGACATCCATGCTTATAATGAAACTTTCATTTTGTCTCCACCTCTCTGAAGCCTCAAATTAGGGTTCTCCATCCTTCTGAGAAAGGGAAGTCATAAACATTGCAGCAAACTGAAGCCTTTTCATTAGTGAATGAAAGTAGTTAGATAAAACTTAGCAATAAGCATTATTGGATCAATATATTGTCTAGCTTAGAATTCTCTTCACTGAGTGACATCATTTCAATGGTATCTGGCAAAAAAGACACATTCTGAGTTCTCTCAAGGGATTTTCCTCAATTAAAGCTTACATCTGTCAGTAAATCATCATTCCACTTTTTAGGAACATGTTTTCATTTTCATAAGTTGCAAATGTGTGGCCACTGTTGATTTTTTTTTCAGGTAATATCATTCAATAATTGTTGGTGCTCTTAAAAGAAAACCGGTTCATGGAATTAAATAAGGTGATATATGATTTGCAGGTTAGGCAGTATAAATCTATTTGCTATAATTCATTATTGTAAATATGTAGTACATTGCTTGTAGGCTGGAGAGTAAATACTGTCCTACCAACCCTGATAAATGCATTCATATACAGCATATATCATTACCACTTCTAGCAACTAGGGTTTAGCTCAAGCTTACAATAGAAATCGACATTAAATCCAACCAAATCCCAAAACAAGATAATTCTCAGTAGAATTTTTACAGTAGTCTAGCAGACTTGTCCCAATGCTCTTTACTCGAATCCTAGATGCTACAAAACTTGGTTTCTAAACAATTTCCTTGAAGTTATATTGTTTGAGAACCCACCCATCCCCAACTTAATAAGCTGCATCAACTGGATAGTAGTTTGGATTACTAGATCTGAGGGACCAATACGTCTCAGATTAATTTTTGAAATCAAGCCATTCCCTCCTGATAGCTCTAGTTGCAACATTTGATCAGGGGGCATTCCTTAGTTTGATTAAGTATCCATGACATAACTTTGCTTTATTGCCCTCCAACTTTTATTCTTAAATGTCTACTTCCATAGAAAGCTCCAGTCAGAACATTTTCCAGAGGTCTAGATGTTATTCCCATATTGAACCAAATGGCCTAGTTAGACTCCATTGGGGGGTCTCTTTAGATTATAAATAGATACACTATCAGCTATGTTCATGCAGAGAGAGAGAGAAGAGAAGTCACATATACAGTATCAGTGTATATAGTGTAGCTGGTTACTGTACATGCTTCTTTGTTTTGTTTTTTATAGCACAAGAATATGTTTACAGACCGTGAAGATATTTTTTTACCATAATGTGTGTCTATTACCACCGGAGAATCAATCTTGATAAAATATATATGAATTGATAAGACTAGGTTGAAATAAATCAGTTTAAGAATACTGTATTTTTATTTATGTATTTGCTTCCTGCCTTTATTATTTTTACAAATAAGGCAACAAACATATCCAACACACATCCCTCCTCCTATTTTCCCCAAAACAAGAACCTGCGAAGTGAGGTGACGTGAGGTGAGTTGAGAGACAGTGACTGGCCCAAGGTTACCCAGTTGACTTTCATGGCTAAGGCAAGACTAGAATTCACAATCTCCCACTTTCTAGCCTGGTTCCTTAATCATTAGAGCAAACTGGCTCTCTGTTTGGTGTATCTCTATTGTGACACAATCAACAATATACTGTCAAGATTTAATGATCAGCCTGCATTCAAACAAAACTCTGGCAGAACTGGTCATAACAATATCTTAATTCTAAGACTGTGATAAGCCACAATAGATCATATAGATGCTGACAGCCTGCATGAAATGCCCCTAGTTTTTGACTGTGCAGCCATTTCCTCTGTTCTTTAAATACAGTACTATGTCTGACTCAAAAAACTGCAGACCGCTATGCGATCACAGTAATCCAAGGGAAATTCTGTCCCTTTGCTACCATTCTAATAATAACCCAGAGATATTTGCAACCAAGCTACAGTAATTTAATTGATACGATATTTAGGTATAAAGGCAGGTTTGGTTACTCATTTGTATTCTTTGACTCTTTAAAAAAATCAATATTTGACCTTCAAAAGAGGAACCAAACTGTTTTATTTAATAGAGTATCTGCAATGATAAAGTTGGGAACAATCATTTATCAAAATGCTACTAACAAATAGCTCTGTTTCATATTCTGAAAATATCTGCAGTCCCAAAATTTCATCTCAGACACAGGATGGGGATTATAACTTTCTTCAATGCTTCTTATATAATCTGTCTGAGAAAAAAAAGCAAGATGTCCCTTAATCAGCTGAGCTACTTTTTAAAGCATTTTGAATCCAGATCTGTAGCTCTTGAATGTACTTAACCGTAGAAAAAAATGGAAAGAGACAATGACTGGATAAAGAAATATCGTTCTTCCTGTATTGCAAGATTACTGGATAAATAAAAGAGAAGAGAACAATGATTTGAGAGAGACAGATTGAATAGGAAAGTGGGGGGGAAGATTTTCTAAAGCTCATTGGGAAAGCAGGGGCAGAGAAAACAGATTTCACTAGGAACTTCAATGATATCAGAGGCATGGAATCTGATTTAGCTGAGAAGTAATTAATAATAAGTCAATTTGTTTTATGAGTTTGTTTGTTTTTTTGAGGTAAGAGAAGAGTATTTAATTTTCCAGACCCTGTTCTGAACCTGGTCAAGTGAGTTTACTCCACTGCTACAATGTTCCCAACTATAGCTCCCTATTAAATCATTTTTGCATGGAGGTGTCTAAAATCAGTAGAAAAGAATTCAATTGTGGATGGTTCAGAAATTATCAACTATCCCCTTTTTTCTACATCCGTACATCTTTCCTGCTTAAGAATGTCCTTCCTTACATCAAACTCCAACTTTTTTCTATTATAATCTTTTTTTACTTCATGCACTATATGTGTAATATAGTAGATAAAAACCCTATAAGCTTATTAAGAATTGTAATTAGCATCTAGCAAAGAGGAAGCATTTAGAAGGCACATTCTTAATTAACATTGTCATAACATTGGGACTATACTTTTCTTAGCTAAGAAAAATTTTAGAAACTAACATGGTCTTGAATTAAATAAAGCTAAACCCTGAGCAGCACCAATTTTCTGTAGCCTTATTAAATTTAACTCTAATGTACCTATTTTTAACCTCAGATATTTGAGCAGACTTGATTATCTGAAATTGATTTATTTAATTCAATCCAATAGGATCATCATGGACCAAGATGATAAAGAAATAACACTTTTTACCAACTGTTAGAATTATTTCTATCCTAGGAGATACATTACTGGAATTATATTTTAATACTTTTATATATACATTAAGTTTAGCACTTTAAATAAATTTGGTCTTTTACCAATATATCATTCACACATCTACTGCTTGACAGAGCAGCAAAGATGATGGAATGGAGTAACTATTGGTAATACATCCCTCATCTCATTTTATAGGAAGATTTCAGAAAGTAATGACCAAAACATTGTTGCTTGACTCCTTGGAAAATATATCTCTACATGCATTGAGACATACATTTATCATATTAAAATGTATGTAATTTGATGATCTGAAGTTAGAATTGGGCCAAATGAAAATATATAAGTGGAAAGTTGATTCATATTAAATCAAATTTTTAGAGCAAGAGGTTGAAGGATTATTTAGTGAAGGGAAAAACTGACAGTTGCTTGGTATCTTAGAAGGGATAAAAATATACTGGTAATAGAAACATTAGTATTAGTTAGAGTTACATTATAATACAGTGTAACACTGTATTGGGAAGCAATCAAAAGTGGGGAAATGGCAGTTGCCCTTCCCTAGGAAACTTATTGTATTTTAATAGTAACCTGAAAACCAAGCATATGGAAATTAGATGGCTATCATAAGAGTTCCTTGTAATGAAGGATCTCATTTTGTAAATGTCCACCTAATATGGTATAACTCAGTGCAAGTATATATAGTATACAACAAAATGTAACCTTTCTTTTACTGTTTGTCAAAATAAGCTTTTGAAAATGGAAAGGAAACTTTTATTCAACATTAAGCTCTTGGAGCACACAGTTTGGATGCTGAGGTGTTTGATGGGATGTATGCAGTTTTTGCTCTTGTCTGATTTGTTCTCTTGAGATTTCATGTGTCACATGACTTTCTATCTTGTACTTTTCTTGTATTAGTGTTGTGCTATCCCTTGTAGATGATATCTTTGCCAATGCTGATATGTGTGCCCAAAGAATTCTTGTTTACTTGGAGAACATTTCTCAAGAGGATTTATGAAGTTTTCCTTCCTTGTTTTAAATAGCTGTCAAAAGAATGATGTTTTCTATTATGGAAAAAGGGAATGAAGAAGACTATAAAATCTGTAGGAGAAGCTCTGACTTTTCTTTCTACTATTACTGCATACTAATTTTGAACAATAACCTTGATATTCATTTTCTGAATATGGAATCCAGTTTAGACCAAAAAAAATTCCACCATCCACACCCATAAAAGAGGTACTAACTTATCAACCTTGTTAACATTCAAGACCTTTTTCCACTATGTATTCAAAGTGGACTGTGATTAATATACATATGTATATAAAATATGTTTGTATTTTAGCTTAGCTTAGTTTAGCTTAGTTTAGCTTAATTCTTATCTTTTCTTTCGTATCTTGCCTTATCATCTTAAATCTTACCTTACCTTACCTTACCTTAATAAGACTGAAGAAGCTGTATGTGTTAAGGAGTACTAAATGGTAAATGGTAATGGTAAATAAGAGAGAAAGAAACCATAGATTATGGAACTGATTATATGTTGGAAAAGAATATGAAACGCCCATGGCTAGGTAAGGCAGAGGAGGACCAATGGTATAGATTAGTCTAGGAAAAGATGAGGATAGCTGTGCCCTACATAAAACCATTCAACATTATAACTAGGATAAGAATGTTCTTATCTTAATAGGGCTTGTAGATATGTACTGGTATGTATGCATGCATACATACATGAATGTATTTACTGGAGCTTCAGTGTCACTAAATTTTCATTGCATCAGTTATATAACACATTTGACAATATACCATGAGGGCTCCATCCTCAGGAGTAGGGTAAAGCAAAATGCTTTCCTAAACAATCAAGTCTTTATGACTCTTTGCAAGTCCAGTGAAATGGAGGAGAACCAGATAGCCGTTTTGAGGGTTAGAGCTGTGCACTTATCCAGGGGTGCGATTCAACCGGTATAACAACCGGTTCGGTGAGTGCATGCTTTATATTTTAAAAAGCTAATACTTACCTTCAGCTGCAGCTGAGGAAAACAGCTGAGGCATGGCAAACTGCTCTGTCGTGCGAATAAGCTGTGCTCTAACAAAAAGACATAAAGCACAGGAAAGAGCAGGGGTGGGCAGACGTGTAGGCCCACATGCTGGTCAGAGCGAACCAGTTCAGAGTCAGCTGATTGTTGGGACAAGAGGTTTGCCTGAACTGGTACAAACCAGGAGAATCCCACCCCTGCGCTTATCTCAAAAAATATTCATTCTGCCCCTCCCTCTCTGTTCAGCATCACAGCAGTAATGACAATAGTCAGTCCATACACTTGAAAGCAATGGGTAATTTTTCCCTTACTTAGGATGAGGGGCCAAATTGTTATACAACAGTAGACATTATTGTTTACTGTTTGCTTTCAGATTATGGTTGTGTGTTCACAATTTTTTTCTAATAGTTTCCAATAGATCCCATCATCCAACCCATTCAATCCTTCATCTTCTTTCTCAATTACTGTGACTGTTATTTCCATTACAGTGTGGCTGACAGAAAGATCTTCTAGTAATCTGAGGCTAAGATTTAAATCTAGCATAATCTTCTGAAATTTCCTGGCTCTCTCAAATAACTGTTGCCTTGGAATTCTGAAAATTGCAGCCTTAATATTCTGGAGGGAACAAATTAAGAAGGCTTCCTTAGAGAAGTGGAGTCAGTTCTCTTTCTTTCTGGCTGTCTCTGCAGATAAATATATAAGTGGGTAAGTAGGTAGATATTGGATTAATTAATTTCAATTAGATGTTGGTCTACTGAATTTAAATCTTTTTAGTCCTTACCTAAAAACATCAGGGAGTGAAGACCTTTACTAGCCAATCCGTAAATTACAATAAGGCATCAATTATCTGATCTGATCTAAGGAAGTTTCTCATTTTTATTTATTTATTTTTCTTTATTTATTTGATTTGTCAATCGCTTACAAGATAATAGGTATAAGTATAAACATAGTTATGAATACATGAAATGGATACATATAAGAAAAATAAAAAGAATCAATAGGACAGGGATGGTAGGCACGTTGGTGCGCTTATGCACGCCCTACAGACCTCTTAGGAAAGAGGTGAGGTCAATAATAGACAGTCTAAGGTTAAAGTTTTTGGGTTTGGAGAAGAAATCACACAGTCAGGTAGAGTATTCCAGACATTGACCACTCTGTTGCTGAAGTCGTACTTCCTGCAATCAAGTTTGGTGCAGTTAACCTTGAGTTTGTATCTATTGTAAACATATATACTCTCAAATATATAACCACTTTTGAGATAGTAAATACAGGTAATACAATTGTATATGTTTTGAAGCTTTTTCACTTGATTCTCCTCCCCTAAATCTTAACAATGCGATCAAAGGCTGTGTTTTCAGAGTGTAGTAAATTCAATGAAATTTACTCCAAATCCCTGTGAGTCCAATGAGATTTCCTTTCTGTAACTCAGGATTTCAACCTTTAAGGCTTTTTGAGATATATGCCCTAGATATTTCTTATAAATGTTGTCATATGCTATGTATTAGCAATTGAGAGTTGTAAGTTTATTACTGAGAAGAGTTTTGGTTTTTCAAAGTAATTGCTTCAAAGCGGATAAAGAAAGGGGTCAATGGGAGGTAGCAAAATGTACGTTTTTCTCCTTCAGATAGGAAGGGGAAGAAAGTTTTCACATGAAAGGAATAATAACAAAGCTGTAGTTCCATTACATAGGCTATACAATTAAATGGTCTAAATAGAGGTAATTTGATCTTATCCCAATTGCCTAAAAAAGGAAGGAAAAAAGTAAGCAGGCCTTTTAAAAGTTGCAATTAAGGCTTCCTAAGTAAAAATAACATTTCAAGCACCTTGAGCAAAGTAGTAAGCCAAATATAGAAAACATACCAAGCCAATTTTGATAACAACTATAATCATCATTGGAAGCAGAAGCAGTTTATTTTTTACATCTTTCCTATTTTTTGTTTCTTTTAATGACCCTGAATCATGGTGGAGTTGGGGCAATTGAATGGAGCTCAAGCATTTACTGGCCAGATGCCTTTCCTGATGTGGTGTTCACAGTAGACAATTACTCATTGTGTCCAGAGAGAGAAATATCTGCCACTACCTAGCATCAAACTCACAGCTCTCACCTCACAGCTCCACTTCTAGGCCACTGCACTGTTCATTTCTAACATCTTTCTTATAAGCCCTCATATTTTCAGACTGGGGGCTGACTTATTCTCCAAAGCACCTGAGGGCAGGACTAGAAGTAGCAGATTGAAACTTATCAAAGAGAGATCCAACTAGAACTAAAGAGAAATTATCTAATAGTGGGAACAATTAATCTGTGGAACGGCTTGCCTCTGGAAGTTGTGATTGCTCCATTCCTGGAAGTTTTTAAGAAGAGACTGGACAGCTATTTGTTTGGAATGGTATAGGGTCTTTTGTTTGAGCAGAGGGTTGGAATGGAAGACCTCCAATGTCCTTTTCAACTCTGTTATACTGTTACTATTTTCACTAGAAAGATTCTTGTGACATGGAACTTGCTTTGGAACAGTTTCTTGGTCAATATACAGATGGTCAGGACTGAGACTTTGGTGAAACATAAGGCTAAAGATGTCCTTCCAGGAAGAATGATGTTTTCAAACTGGTATAAGCTTGTGTGCATCATATTATACATAAGTCAAAAAGGGTAAGGTTTTGACTGTGCAGTCATGCCTACCATCCTGACATTTTTGACCTTTGTGGATAACTTATTGCTTTAATCATGGGACATGTTGATGCTAAAATTATATAAAAAGGGAAGTCTTTCCTGCATGAATTGATTAGATAATAGACTTTAGAAATAAAATTTAAAATATACTGGTGGCAAATGCTGCTGCCTAATTTCCCTTATGAGAAGTCAACATAATCAATTTTCTTGGTCAAAAGGAGCAGCAGGTTTGATACTGCTTAACTTTTCCTGCTTATTCATTAGGCTGACCAGACCATACCTTTAGCCATGAATATAGATGCAAGCTTAGTCCTTCTGACTATGGTGGAGTTGCATAGCCTGAGTTGAGAACAGTCATGGTCTGGCAGATGCTCTCACTGGGAATCTTTAGTATTTGTTCTTAACTGCCAGCCTCAGTCTCTGCAAACTTTGTGTCAAGTTTGAACTGCTTCTGAGCCATCTGAGATTTATCACTATTCAACTTGCCAGTGAACTGGGGAGGGAGGAAAGGGTGTGAAGTAATGCAGATGATCCAAGAATAGACTATGTGAGCCAAGAACCCACCAAGGTCACTGCAACAGGTGTCCAACAAAGAAATGAACTGTTCTCAAAACAAAAGACTGATTCATAATTGGGTAGCATGACCACTATGGGTGGAAAGGAGGGGAAACTAACGTTTAACTATGTATCTTTGCACGAGAAAACCTCAGAGCTGATTTTATTTTATTTTTGCTGCCAAAATGGTGTATCCAATAAAATTTAACTTTTGGGATTTCAAAGTTCCTGAGAGTGCCTACTTTTCTTGGGTCCGCTAGTCAGACAGTTGACACTTCGATTGCCACCACAGCTTTTCTACCTATGATAGTTCCTTATGGTATCCAATTGATAAATACAAAATTAAAATAAGAAGACCACAAAATAGGATATATCCTGTTATCAGGGGTGGGCTTCAAAAATTTTAGCAAAGAATTCTCTGCCTGATTGCTGGGTGGGCGTGGCTATGGTGGGTGTGGCCTAGTCGGCCTTCTACACCATGGAAGGGGGGCATTTTTGTCCTCCCCCAGCTCTGGAGGCTCTCTGGAAGCAAGAAATGGGACCATTTCTGGCCTTCTCGAGCTTCCAGGAAGCCCATTTTTCACCCTCCCCAACCCTCCATGCATGCCCTGCACTTACCAGCATCCAAAACGGTCCACGTGGGGACTCCTGGGAGGGGAGGGAGGGATGGGTGGGGCCAGCCAGCAGTGGGATTTGGGGGTTCTCCAAACTGCACAGAATCTTAGTTAGGTGCTCTCCCTTGCGAACACCCAGCAGCCCACCCCTGCCAGTGATCTACAGATTGAATAACAAATGCTGTTGCTTACTTTGTAGGATATTTGCCTCTAAGGAGGCTCAGTGAAGACATATCAGCAGACTTCTCTTTCACCTCAACAAATATGAAACATTTTGTTTGGAAATTAAAACAACATCATGAACAACAACTTGTTTGTTGTTCAGATAAGTAAAAAAATTCAGATGCATAAAAATTATACATTACATTACAAACATGCATCAAAAATGCATACAATAAGTCCTTGACTTATGACACTGAAATTATGATTTAAGAAAAAAACAAATGTAAAATTATGACCTGATCTAGCAGGGTTTTTCTCATGTTCTTACTGACAAAGAGAATAAGAAGCCAATATAATTATGTCCTTTGAATTATAAGTTGAGCAATATTTGGTGCTCTGACTAGCAATAATATTGGAATCATAGTTCTTATCTTCATATTATAATGTGGACTGAGAAATAACTTACTTCAGTGGTTCTCAACCTGTGGTCCATGCAACCTTGGAGGCCCCGAATCCACAATGTCATCATAGGGCTCTGTGAAGGCTTGAAGAAGTGTTATAGTTTAAATTTGAAGTTAAGTTTTGGGGGTCTGTGGCTATGGTCCATGGCTGCAAAAGGTATTTAAAGAGGGTCCATGGTGAAGAAAAGATTTGCTGGTTTTCAAATTTGCATGAATTATACAGGATAATCCTTTTCTCCAATAAACAATGCCTTACAAGGTCTCTTTTTTGTAGTCAAGAAATTCACAAAAATCTTTTCCATTTTGAAGCATAAATAATTGATGCTAGAGATTGAAGAAGTGAATTCACATTTTCCTTTAACTCACAAAGTGAACCAATTTGTTTCATTACAGATATTGAACACAATGACACAATGTAATCCTATCATGCCTGTTCAAATAAGTTCCAGGCGGCTTATCTATAGTTCCTGACTGTGAAACATGAATACTGTCCAAATGAAGTTTTGGCAGCTTTGTAAATAGTGAGGGCTGCACTGTTTTCTCCAACTCTCAAATGCCACAAATAGTTAGGCAATAATAATACAATATCATTGGCAAGGCTGGGTTGAACTCTTATTTGTTAAATTTCAGCAAAAAAACCTCTGTTCTTTACAGAGTTGCATATGAGGAAGCCAGGGTCCTAATTCACTCTAAAGTGAATCCTTCTGTCATGACCTGAAGACTTGGCTCTTTCAACAGGCCGACCTTGACTGAGGTGGGGTTTTTATAGGCTTATATTAGTTGGTGTCAGTTTTAATTGAATTATTGGGATTTCTATTTGATATTTTTAAATTTTAAATTTTGTATTGTATGTTTTTATTGTTGTGAGCCGCCCTGAGTCCTTTGGGAGAGAGGGCGGCATATAAATCCCAATAGAAAGAAAGAAAGAAAGAAAGAAAGAAAGAAAGAAAGAAAGAAAGAAAGAGTATGTGGGTTGGCTATTTTTATATTAATATAAGGCTACCCTTTTAACTTAAGCCTTTTGGTATGAGAAATGTCACTTCACTGTGGGCAACTCAGTCTTATTAAACTACCTGTCATTATTATAATGAGGCTATACATGTTTATAACCAATTTAGAGTAAGGTTGAAATGTACATTTAATGTTCAAATAATAAAATACTTTGTATGTGTACATACATACATACATATATACACACATACATACATACATATACCTAGTACACATGCACTCAATATTATCAAATATTATCAATATTATCAAATATTACTTTATGAGCTGTCTTATTTTCTTTCCTTCTGATTGTAGTGCATTAGCATATCATTCCTACAGAGATGATTTGCTACTT
Source organism: Naja naja (assembly GCA_009733165.1). Lineage (NCBI taxonomy): Eukaryota > Metazoa > Chordata > Lepidosauria > Squamata > Elapidae > Naja > Naja naja. The sequence goes on along the minus strand of CM019150.1, from coordinate 135,895,152 downwards.
TTAAATGATAAGTGAAATATTCCACTTCATTTTACACATTTTCTAAAATCAAATAATTATGCCAATGGATACATAGATGTTTGAAACAATTTCAATATTTTTGCTTCCATTCTGATATGAGAGAATTTTTCAATGCTTTCAGGTTGATTATCATAATGGCAATATACCATCTTAAGGGGCATAAAGAAAAAAAATAAGTATCTTATGTTTTTGAATATTTTATTGCTTCTTTAAAATATGGTTTTATATAATTTTAGTGTCCCTGTATTTTATATGTTGAATGTAACAGTATAATTTAACTACAACATCATTATGTTTCAATAGTTATATTTATAACTATGGGTTTGGCTTGTGGTTTTATTGCTATAAGTTTATTGTGAAGTTGCCAGCATTATTAAACTTAGTCTTGTTTCAAATACTCAGAGGAACAATATTAATAAAAGCTGAGCTGCAAATCATATAGAATAAAATTAGAATTGTCACTTTTTCTGCTAATCTAACTTTGAAATTGTAACATTGCTGTTTGGAGGGCCAATCTATTTAGTAGGCAAGAAGGATAGAACAAGTAGTAAGGTTGCCATTCCAAAACAGCTGTCAGCCTTGCAAGGCAGTCCAGACAAGAAGCACATTCAAGAATGCTAGCTCTACCTTCATCACAAGGTATACTAACAAACTCTTGTAAGTCTGAAAGTATATTGTCCCCCATTGCCTTTACAGTCCAAGAAAGTATGGAAGATCCTTTCTGAGATGCTTGCCACTCCCCCATTCCTTTTGTGAGTTCAGCTGTCTCTTATTTGACCATTGCCAAGTCTGTGGCTCTTCCCCCTGCCTCCCAAGGCCATTCTCACATACCATTGGAACAACCTTATTTATTAATTTAATTATTTTGTTTAAATAGTTAGGGTTGTGTCAAATGATTTAAACTTCTTTGAGTACATCTTGTTTGTGGAAATTAGTATATATTGGGCTAGGAATGGATTTAAAGCAGAGTGAATAGAAAAAAATAGATACAAAAGTGAAGGTTGTTTTTACTTTAGTCAGTGGCTGGTTCTTTTTCCATTTGCACTTTTGGAAAGCTTCTGCAGATTTCTGAGTGGTGTGAGCCCTTGTCTCCATCTTCTTTCTGCTTCATCTTTTTTGTGCTGTCATACTGTGTGATCAAATAATTACTTGTAAAAAGAAGAAAGAAATTAGGAGACAGCAGTTGCATGAGTTATTTAAAAAAAATAAGAGGGAGGGAGAAAGACCGTTAGCTGTTGATCATTATGAGTTCCATTTTAGAATGGGTGCTAAGAGAGGCTAAATACAAATTAAATATTGAAAATGATAGGTTTTCCTCTTCCTTGTCTATGCCACTAAATACCCATTTAATGATACTTATTATTCCTCATGGGTTTTTTTGTACTTGTTCTTCATTTTAGTTGGTTGTTGCTACTGTACATAAAAAAGCCAGACAAATAACATAGAAATATAGGTTAAAAAAACTGCTAAGGATTTTGAGCTGATTATCTGAAATGGTCTGACCATATATTGTTTGAACCAACAGCCAATATGTCAAGACGACTATGCTGTTCTATGCTTATAACTAGTTCTTTCTGTTCTCTTTATTAGTGAGACTGAGACAATGCCTTGGTAAATGACTTTCTAAAATATGAGTCAAGAGAATTGACATACCTACCTAATTGTCAATTAGTACTTTAATTGCTTAGAACTAATAAGATCAGAATGTAGGTCAGCAGTGAAATTCTCCTTTCATATTAACAGCCAAGGCACTTCGGGAGGAAAGTCTGTTTAATGAGCGAAATCAGAAAGTAGTTTGTTCAGCTAAATTTAGTCTTGGAAACCCAAAGCTTGATTCTGTATGACACATTGCCATTAAACACACACCTATGTACATATGTGGAAAGAGAAAGAGGGGTACACAAACAATAAAATGTCAAAATGAAACCATTACTAGCAGCATTTATTAACTTTTTTAGATTTCTGATACATTTAAAATTCCTGAATGTTTTTTTTACAAATCATTTTGAATATTTAGTTGAATCTACATTTTTGGCCACATTCTTAAAACCAAACAATCATTACACTGTATACCTGTATTATGGCTAATCTGGGATATCTGATGAAACCATCAGCATGACACCATGACAAGCAAGCATGGTGTCACCATGACACCAAGCAAGCATGGTGTCACCATGACACCAAGCAACCAGTTTGTTGGTTTCCTTGACAACAGTTATGAATGTCTACTTTCCTTGATTTCTAATCAGGTGCAAAAGTAGAATAAAATCTCCTTCTTTTTCCTTACAAAGAGATAACATTGCAAAGCCCATTTTAAGTGACTACTTGGCAAAAGAGCACCTGTTCTAGCAGGAGATAGCTTATAACAGCTAAGAGGAAGAAATTTATTTTGAAGTCAAGAAATGCTGCCAAAACTATGTTCATGTGAGATCCCACCATGAATACACAATACAAATTGTATGCCCAACTGTTGGGTAACATCTGTCTCTCTGTGTCTCCGTCATTTTCTTTGTCATTTACCAGGTGTTTCATGCCATTTCTGTGTACAGCAAATACTGAGGAACAAACTCTCTCAGTTGTAGCCTCAACCCTGAAGAACAATTTTCTCTCCTGAGATTAAGATCATGTCTACCTTGCTTGCTTTCAAGAAAGTCAGTCACCATAATAGATTTTTTTTGACTGGGCCATTTAGTTTTCTATTTCACCAAGGTTGCTGGCTTAACATTCTCCATTTCATGTTTTATACTGTTGATTCAGGTTTTTTTTAAAATTGAATTCTGATTGACTACAATTGATTGTGGTTGCTGGGGTTTGAGTAATGTTATTGGATTGGACTTGGACTAGATTATAAATTTGGTTAATCACACACATAATTAAAAACAAATACCATTTTTTACATATCCAACTGAGTAAGAGAAGTTCTTTGCTCTGCTAATATGGCTAGTAACTGTATAAACAAAATCCAGGTGCATATGGGCTCACCTTCTCAGCATTCCCATTAAAAGAAAAGTATTGGAGAAAAAAAAGCCATAAACAACTGCTTTTGTTTGCCTTTTTTGAGTCCAATTCCACATTTGAGTGCAATACCTGCTGGAAGTATTCTCACTTCAACCTTTATGCTAATAAATCTTATTAATCTGAGCTCAGAGATAATTGTTTCTTGGCTGCTCTTCTCTACTCCTGTTTATTGCTAAGAAAGACACAGTGTTTTTTCCAGGCTGCTTCTGGACTAATGTTACAACTGGGAGAAAATGGGAGCCAATTGCTGGAGACTGCTGAGAAGAATTTCATAAATAAGTTGATTCACCTTCTCACTCCATTAATGCAACTTGCTGCTATATTATATCAAAGTGCTTTCCTAAATACTGGTTAGCTGTAAGTAACTAACAAGTTTCTGAATTACATAGCCATTAATAGAAGAAACTGAACAGTGCTGGTAGAACATATAGAAGAAAGAAAAGAAATATAACAACATTGCAAAGTGGCTACAGAAGCTGAGAGCAGACCACAACAATCTCCAGAATAGGAGCCAGTCACCATCATACTGCTTTAAGTTATAAAGAAACCTGTTCAGCACCTAGCCTGGACATGATCCATACCTACTGGCTAAAGCAGTAGTACCCAAACTTGGCAACTTTAAGATTTGTGGAGTTCAACTCCCAGAATTCCTCAGCCAGCTATGCTAGCTGAGGAATTCTGGGAATTGAAGTCCACAAATCTTAAAGTTGCCAAGTTTCGAGACCTCTGGGCTAAAGGAACTAACATCAGTGCATGAACACTTAGTAGCACAGATCAGCTGCTAGAAACAGACTTCTGTCCAGACTGGCTAACAAAAGGAAGGACAGTGCTGAACATTAAAGACCAACAGAAGTGAATAGCACTGGCCAATTACTGATTAATAACTTGTCTCCCCAAAACATTGAAAGTCTTATCAGGCATCATAGCCACCAAGCTACGTGAACATATGGACCATTAAATAAGCACAACTCAAAAAGGCATTAGAAACAACATCATAAATTCAAAGACAGAGCAGTCATCCAACACTCAAGGTCTAGACTCTAGAGAGATCAATTTGAACCTACAGTTCAGTGCAACATACATGGATATGTGAATATCTGGTGCTACCTAAAGTCAACAGGACACTAAGAACCTTCCTCAATAACTTAATGGGACTGTGAAAAACCACATAATCCCTCTTTGATGAAGAGGGGCAGTTCAGAAATATATGAAAAATAAATAAAATAAAAACACTGGAAGTCAACTCAAGATAGCTAACATAAATGGCCATCAAATGCAATATATGCCAAGGTGATGCACTGTCCCCACTGTTGTTCTGTATAAGCTTGAAATGCCTATCTAGATAGTCTCAAAGACTGGATATGGATACAAATTGAAGAGTGGAATTACCATCACCACCTCTTCTATGTGGATGACATTATGCTGTACAGTATACTAAGAGTGACTGAGACATTAATTTTCTGAACTATCTGACTTGGATCTACAATGAGGACATTGGTATATCATGTGGGATTGGAGATATATGGCCAGATGATAGTCAAGAGAGAAAAAGTAGTTAAGACTGATCTGGTGGAACTACCAAAGGGCCACATAGCAGACATTCAGACCAGCTACACACTGCTGAAAGAATGCCTGCACAGAGGAAGACATGGAAAGAAAATCAAGCAGGGAAATTGCCATGGCAAGACAAAATCCTGCATGGGATATAGTATCAACAGATATCTGAGGCTGGAAACAACTGAACTAAAAGGCAGCAGTGAGGCTAGTCATGGGAGCATAACATCTGGCACTAAGCACCAAATCTATAGGAGTAGGTGTCTACCACACTACACCTGAGGTGCAGACAACAGAGAGGCCTCAGAGAGAGTCCAACATATATATGATCTGAAGAAATCCAGATCCATACAGACAAGCAGGTATTGGTCAATCAACCAGACATTGTGGTAATAGACAAACACCAGAAGACAGCAGCAGCATGGAAGTAGTGGTGCCTATTGACAGAAACATCAGGTAGAAGACCTCTACATGAAAATGCCCTTGAAGAGTATCCAGAAGCTTTAACTGGTACAGAAATCAGCAGTATGGGAAAATATATGTGCCCCTGGAACAGCTTCTGCTCTGAGCTGCATTGGCTATGGGTTGGCTTTCTGATTCAATTCAAGGTGCTGATTTTAATCTTTAAATCTTTAAATCTTTTAATCTTTAAATGGCATGGGACTGGGGGACTGAAGGACCACCTCTCCCTGATTACATCAGCCTGGCCCATTAGATCTGGCAGTGAATGCATGTTGTGGGTTCCACCTGCCAGAGACATAAATTTGGGGTTACCAGGCAATAGATCTTCTGTACCACAGTACAAAGAGAAAGAGAGAGGGAGGGAGGGAGGGAGGGAGAGAGAGGAGAGAGAGAGAGAGAGAGAGAGAGAGAGAGAGAGAGAATGAATGAATTTAGGATTTCATTTTTCTTGATGCTCCAGAAGTTCCTCAAGACCTGTTTAGGTCACTGGGCCTGGGGCTCCTAGGAAGACTGAAAAACGTTTAGATGTTTTCACTGCTAAGTGGATATACTCACTTTCTCTGTTTTAATTTTAATAATATTCCATCTTTAGTTTTGATTTTTAAAATATTTTTTTGTTTTGTTTTGTATATATTTTGTTTTTGTTCAGAGTCACTTCCCGTGAGAAGTGTGGTCATATGAATTTGATAAATAAAATACATACATAAATATCTAATCCTCTTAACAGAGGAAGGAAAAGCATTGAGAATATTTGAACTGTAGAGGCATGGATTATCCTTTCAGAAGGTGAGAAAGTACCCTGAATGACATGCACATCTCCAGATACAGAACTCATTTCTTCATGAGGTAATAACATTAAATTCATTTAAAGAAACTATACCGAAAGTTTCCAGTAGAGAGCTGAAAACAGAAATAAATTTCAGAGGTATCAACAGTAAAAGACTTGGATTTATAAACTTGAGTAGCTGAAAATGGAAAACTTGCCCATGTATCTGTGTGTGTTTGTGTGTAAAGTCTCTTGAGATAGTATGTTGACTGCAATTAGCTGAATTAACTGCCTACTGTCATTGTTCAGCCTTGCAGGCCATATTTTGCATTTGAATTAACCTTCTTTTTTTGTTTTTATGTGAGCATTTTCCCCCTCCTGATTCATCATCTATTTTTATTTTTACAATATTTAGTAAACATTGGGACTTTGGACAGATTATACTTTATAATTAAGCAATGCTTAATACAATATGTCCCCAAAGTATATAATAAGTGTTTCAGGTTTCTTCTGGGTAATGAAAGCCATTCAGAGGATTCTTAGCATGTACCCATAATGAATTGTTATAAATAACAATACAGGGAAAAGAGATGCTGCAGAGGATCTGGTGGGTGGTTAAAGAAGTCAAGATGGAAGGTGTAATCATGTGATCAAAACGATGCTATAGAGCACTGCACACCAGAACAACTAGACACAAGAACAGATATTTCCCAAACGCCATCACTCTGCTAAACAAATAATTCCCTCAACACTGTCCAACTATTTACAAAGTCTGCACTAGTATTACTATTAACCTTCTCATGACTCCTTATCACCCATCCCCTCCCACTTGTGACTGTATGACTGTAACTTCGATGCTTGTATCCTTACAATCTATACGGACTGTTTCCTAGTATGATTTGATTGCTTATTGTACCCTACTATTATTAAGTGTTGTACCTTATGATTCTTGACTCTTGATGAATGTATCTTTTCTTTTATGTATACTGAAAGCATTTGCACCAAGACAAATTCTATTCTGTTCTGTTCTGTTCTGTTAAGGGCCTGGAGACAAAAACATATGAAGAATGGTTGCAAGAATTGAATATGGCTAGTCTAGAAAAATAAAAGGACTGGAGGGGGACATGATAGCAGTATTCCACTATTTGAGGGGCTGCCACAAAGAGGCAGGGGTCAACTTATTTTCCAAAGCATCAAAAGACAAGACAAGAAACAATGGATGGAAACTAATCAAGGAGAGAAGCAACCTGGAATTAAGGAGAAACTTCCTAACAGTGAGGACAATTAACCAGTGGAACAGCTTGCCTTCAGAAGTTGTAGGTGCTTCATCCCTGGAGATTTTTAAGAAAAGACTGGACAGCTATCTATCTGAAATGGTATAGGGTATCAAAACCTCCAAGGTCCCTTCCAGCTCTGTTCTGATTGATTAAATAGTATTAGAAATATTAGAAATAACAATTAGTTGACTTTGATGCACTGTTGTACTTCATAAAATGTGAAATCAAGGTGAATTGGTGGAGTATCAGCCACAAGAATTATGGTTCTCAATTTTGAATGTGGACTCAAATCATTTTTATGTATAGTTCAAAGCAGAGTTTAAAGAGCGAATTGCAGAAGAAGCTAGGTTGGTGAATTTTACCCTTGAGAGAGTTTAATTCCAAGGGAGGGAAAAATAAACATAAAATATATAATCACCCATTAAAATCAACCAACCAAGATCTTAATCTAAGTCTGATTTAAATGAACTGTTTGACCTTAACATAATTATGCCTAATCATTACCACCAGACAATGAAAAGTGCTTTAAAAATGAAAGCTAGTAAACAGGGGCACAAATGCAATATATTTCAGTTTAATGGTTCAATCAATAATTCTTACTTCTGTTTGTTGAAAGCTGCAATATTCTATTTCTATCAAACTATTCTAATGTTTCATAATGTATAGTCCAGGACAGAATTTTAAAAAGGTACAAACTTTAGGCTGTTTTAGCTAAAGTTTTAAAATAGTCTTAATTTCATTCAAGATAAGAAACAAATTGTCATTTTATATTTTCAATATTATTTTATGTTGATCAAAATTTTAAAGAGACGCAAGACTCATAGAAAGTGAAAGCTTGAATACACAAAGACGGACTACCGGACTAATTGGTGATATTGATATAGACTCTGGACCTGGGTTAGGATCATAGAAAATTTAAAGAAGAAGAAATAAGGAAAATAAAAATTCTGGTGGCCATCCAAAGAATTAAAAATGGAGTTTAAAAGTATGAAAGAACTGCTACAGGAAGTGACTGAACTAACTTGGCTTGTTGCAGAAAACATGAGCATTCAAATGCTGAATATAGAAGAAGAAGGAGCCTTGGAAAGGGAGGAGCCAGCACAAGAGAAAGCCATCATAAAAGTAAATTAATACAAAGATCAATACAAATAAAAGGGAAAGGAAGGGTGGCTAAAAAACGGAACCTAAGAAAGTATCTAAAAAGGGGAATATTTATGAAATTAAGCATGTTAGAAAGGTTCAGAAGGAAAGGGAACAGAAAGGTAAAGAGAGAGAGAGGGATTCAAACTGGATAGAGAAGGGGGAGAGCAGGATAAAAGGGAGGAGAAGGGAGTCAGCACAAGCGAAAGCCATTTTAAGAAGACAACTAACACAAAGATTAATACAAATAAAAGGGAAAGGGAGGATGGTCAAAAAAATGAAACTTAAGAAGGTAATTAAAAAGGGGAACATTTATGAAATTAGGCATGTTAGAAAGGTCCAGAAGGATAGAGAGCAGAAAGGTAAAGAGAGAGAGAGGGATTCAAACTGGATTGAGAAGGGGGATAGCGGGATAAAAGAGAGGAGAAGGAACAAGAAAAAAGAACAAAAGATAGAGAGACACAGGAATTACATAATGAAGAAAGAAACTTGTTTGCATAGAGATAATGGCTAATGTATTAAAAAGGGGGTTCTGCATGAAGAAATGGTAATAAGAATATATTGTAATTATAAAAGTGTAAAACAATAGGGGTTACTGACAATTTTACTGGTAAAAGGTCACATTTTTATTTCTTATTTACAAAAGAAAGGTAAATGATGATTAGATAAATTGAATTAATTGAAATGATTTTAGAAAATGCTTAAAATGAGATTTGTCAATAACCAAGATTAGTTATTTTTATTATTATCTTGGAACCATAAATAAATCTTAGGGGATATGTATTGCAGAACCCGATCGATTAGAGATATATTGTAAGGGAGCTTTTCTTTTCTCCTTTTTTTTTTCTTTTTCTCTATCTTTCGTTTTAAAGGGAATGATTATGATTATGCTACTATATTAACCACTGAGGTGTCACTTTCAAAGTAGTAAAAGGGGGCAAGTCTAGGGTTTTTTTTCTCATTCTTTTAGTGTTAAAATTTGTACGATTTAGAATTATGGAGAGAATATGTGATGAAAGGGCAAATCTGACGGACAAAAGAATTCTGTAAATGATAAAAGAGTATTAACAATGTGAAGATAATTAAAGGATAGATATGGATGAACTTTATCTTTAATATGATGGGCAAATATATTGTTATTTGTAAGATTTATAAATGATGTTTTTAAATATATATATATATGTTTGCAATTAACTTGAAATGAACTGGGGGTTATATAGATTGAGATTAAGATTTGAGATTAGGATTAACTTCTTTGACCCTTTGTCTGTTAAAATGGAATAGAAGTGAAGTTAAATGCTTAAAATGAATATAGACCTACTGTCATATTTGCATGTAAAAGTGACGACCCGGGAACATGCTGTCTACTGAAAAGAGCTGTTTTAAAAAATTGTTAAAAATTGAATAAAATTTGTTTATAAAAAAAAAAAAGAATTTTAAAAAGGTACAAACTTTAGGCTGTTTTAGCTAAAGTTTTAAAATAGTCTTAATTTCATTCAAGATAAGAAACAAATTGTCATTTTATATTTTCAATATTATTTTATGTTGATCAAAATCTTTTTATTACGTTTGTTCCAAAACTTTAGAATAATTAGTACAACCTTTGGAAATGCTGTACTTCTATAGAAACTCATGGGAACTGAAAGACAAACTAGCATTTTTGCACACATATTTTATTTCCAGCAGCAATTCCTATTTACAGTACTAATTCAAGGATTTTTTTTTAAATGTAGATACATTGACTTTCAAATTACATTCCAAGCATAATGCATAGGATCACTGCCAGGAGAGGTAAGTACACTCTAAATTTGCTCTACTAACACACAGTAGAGCAAATTTGAGCTCATATCTTTACAACAGAAAACTTGGAAACAAAATTGCTATAGAACACATTTTTCAGCATATAATTTATTTTGGGCCAGATGTTGTTCAAATCATCTTGAAAGCCATCAATACACAATATATGCATGAGAAGCTTCCATTTTACCCACAACTCTGATCAAGGATTTAATAAATCTTGAGATGTTTTGCATTAACATGAATCTAATATAAATATTGCTTAAGACTATCATCTTAAGTATACTGTTCTTGTATTCAGGTCAGCCATACTGAATCCAATGGACTTTACCATGAAATAAACAGGAATATCACTTCAACCCATAACAATCTTCCTTCCTTCCAAAATGTGTCATCCATGAAATCGTTGGCACTCAATTTATATGGATGTTATTGAACAACGAAAATCAATCACTATATAGTTTTTCCAGTGTATTATAGCTGAATTGACTCAGGTTTCACTTTAATAATCTCAACATAACAATAGCTACCAGTTTCAATGACAGTAAATAAACAGTGTGTTTGTGTGTATGATTAATATACCAGTTCAAACCTATTAGTAATATTAGTTAATTGCAAGCATCTCCCCTTGAAAAAAAAGCTGCTAAATGCCACCAGGCACATATAATATTTTCCAATCCAGATATAGGGAACTTTTGTCAGTAATTGTAATTGTCCCATAGTGATAAATTGTGGCAGTAGCAGTAAACTCATCCTCATAATACATTTTTGATGAAAAATTAAATGCCAATCATCCAAATCTAAGTCATCAAAGAGAGGTGTTTCACAATATGTGGGAATGTGTATTTGGTTCTTGAATAATTAGAGCTGCTGTGTCTTTTTCCAGCCTGTGGAACACAATTATCCATTATCTGAAAACATGAATAGTTTGAAAGAGCGTACTTTTGAAAAATTTGTACCTCTTCTGTAGTTTTATAATTTTGTGACAAAAGTGTGTGAAATCATTTGATTTTTTTCCAATCAAAATTTTATGGGGCACTGAAAGGTACTTTTTCAAAAGGAGCTGGACTTCTTTGTTTTGTTTTTTTCCTTCTATACTAGGGACACTTCCAGGTCTGAAGGTGCTGTTAACCCTGTTTCCAACATCCCAGATAGTAGTACCATATTCCAATAGAAACCTAATTTCTTCCTTTACATTTGCCTATCCCATTGTGGTGCTCTTCAAATGTTTTAGAATTAGAATTTCCATCCAGCTTCATAAGAATTCTAGGAACTGCACTCCTAACACATCTATCTCATTAAATGTATGGGGAATGGGTTCTTTAGAGTGGGTTTCTCTGACATTTTGTAGGTCATCTTAGCTCGACCTCTCAAAGTTTCCCCTCTCTCAAAAATGTCAGTCATAGAAGTATAACAGAACAGGTTAATTGTTCTGGGTTATACCAAATTAATCCTCCACACTATGACTACTAAAATCATTTTCAATTCCATTTCCCTGTGTTGACTTTTCTCATCCCAGGAAAAGCATTATAGGCTGTCTCACATAGTTGGAAAAAACAGATCAAATCTTTTCTTTGGGGTCAGGGGACACATTTTATTTATTTATTTATTTATTTATTTATTTATTTATTTATTTGGATTTCTAGGCTGCCCCATCTCCTGAAGGACTCAGGGCTGTGTACAAGCATATAAAAAATACAATACAAATACCACAACAATTAAAAACTAACTAGAAACCCAATTAAAAATTAAAATCATAAGACAAATCGTTAAAACTCCCATCCCCCCCCTCAGTCCAGGTTGACCAGTTGGAATAACCATGTCTTCAAGCCATGACGGAGGGAGCAGAGGTCAGGGGCCATCCGAAGCTCAGGGGGCAGTTGGTTCCATAGGGTGGGTGCTCCCACAGAGAAGGCCCTACCCTGGGGGTTGCCAGCCGACATTGTCTGGCTGACAATAATCCAAGGAGGCCCCATCTGTGAGAGCGCATGGGACATTTGGAGGCCGTTGCTGGCAGCAGGGTCTCCCGCAAGTACCCTGGTCCTAAGCCATGAAGGGCTTTGTAGGTTAATACCAACACCTTGAATCTCACCCGGAGGGCAACTGGTAACCAATGCAGCTCGTGCTGGAGGGTTGTAACATGGGAGTATCGGGACACTCCCATCACAACCTGCACCGCCACATTCTGGACCAGTTGAAGCCTCCGGGTGGTCCTCAAGGGCAGCCCCATGTAAAGAGCATTGCAGTAGTCCAGCTGGGAAGTAACGAGCGCATGAGTGACTGTACATAGGGCATCTTGATCCAGATAGGGGCGCAACTGGCACACCAGGTGAACCTGGGCAAATGCCCCCCTGGCCATGGCTCCCACCTGCTCCTCCAAACTGAGCCGTGCATCCAGGAGGACACCCAAGTTGCCATATGCAAACCACTGGGAAAAAAACTCATGAAATGAAGTGGAGTGTTTACATGTTATCTCATAGGAGAGTAAAATCACTTTCTTTCTAATAACAAAATTAACTCCCAGGCAACTAAAGGGCTGGAGCAGGGGTGGGTAACTATGGCCACCTTTGAATTTTAATTCCCAGAATTCCTGAGCAAGCCAGACTGGAGGACAGGAGTGGGCTGCTGGAGGTTTGCAGGGTTTCAAACCCCCAGCAGAACCCTTAGCTAAGATTCTGTGTAGTTCAGAGTGTTCAGAGGTGTAGTTCACCCCCAAATCCCACTCCTGGCTGGCCCTTCTCACCCTACCCTTCCTCTCCCAGGAGTCCCCACACGGCCCATTTTGGATGCTGGTAAGTGCAGGGTGCCTGTGGAGGCTCAGGAAGGGCAAAAAATTGGCATACTGGAAGTTCAAGAAGGGCCTCCAGAGGGCCTCCAAAGCCTGGGGAGGCTGTTTTTGCCCTCCCAGAAGCTCAACAAAAACCTCTGGAGCCTGGGGAGGGCAAAAACACCGCCCCCCACCATGGGCAGGAGGCTGACTAGGCCATGCCACCATGGCCATGCCCTCCTAGCAACTGGACAGAGAACCCCTTGCTAAAAATTTTGAAGCCCACCTCTGCTGGAGGATAAGACTGAGAAAGAAAGAAGAAGAAGAAGAAAAAGAATACCCAGACTTGGCAAAAATCCATAGCTATGCAGAACTACCAAATTAAGAGGATACCCTAAAAACATCCAATAAGGATTTTACTCATTAGATAAACTGTAACAATATCTATAAAATACCACTGGGAGAAATAAATTGGAATACTTCTGGGTGTGTTTGCGTGTATATCAGATGGCTGAAAAAAGGCTGGCTGGCTAACTAGAAACCTGGGCATGGATACGTGTATTAATAGAAGAAAAGCAAATAAAACATTGTTGGTAAAATCATCTGGTTAATGTAAAAATAAAGAAATGTATAAAACAAATCATTAGATAGCTGTAATAATCTTCAATTTTGTCATATTTTCTTTCTGTTTGAGATTTACTCCCCAAAGTAAATCTAAATATATTAAGTCACAATGTCCTTGGAAATCCTCTTGTCTGTTGCTTGTAAATGTAACCTGTCTCATTTCTCTTTCTCTATGTTTAGATAGGCCTTCTGCATATGGCTTCCAAATTCAAAAGCAAGTTTCTATGAAGAAACTTCTATGAAGCTTCTAAATTCTGCTAGAAATTGGAGAAGAACTGAAAGATAATATTGCACTGATTTTCTTTCTTCTTTCTTTCTTTCTTTCTTTCTTTCTTTCTTTCTTTCTTTCTTTCTTTCTGATTTATGTATAAAAAGAAATGGCCATATTCATTTCATTAGTTAGGCTTTTAATTAGTTATGGGGAAGGTTCATATGAAAATTGCCTTTTTAAGAAATGTATTTATTCAGAAGTTTCATATAATAAAAGAAACATCAAAAGAAAAAAAGATAAAAGCAGAAAGAAAAACAAAAACTGTAAGAAAAAAGGCATAAAGCTTAAGAAATATATACATAACTTCTGACCTTCTTTTCAAAAGATAATTATGGTAAAATTTTTCTGTTCCTTCTCCCTCTATTTTACAAGTCCCCTCACTTTCTCATTTAGTCTGCATCTTTCTTAATTTTCAAATTCATAATTCATCAATTCATTTCTTGCTTTCAACAAAAAGTCCATACAAGGTTTCTAGTCTTTCACACGCAAAAAAAGTTCCCTGATCAAATAAATTAGCTTTGCCATTTCTGCAAATTCTGACATTTTCATAATCCATTCCTCCATTGAGGAGATTTTGTTATTCTTCTAAATGACAACTGGCTTGATTACTAAATTAACCCTGTTATGTATATGTACACAACGTAGTTAGGTTGACAATATATATACCACAAATATATATGTCTGTAGCTTTAAGGAAAAATACTGTAATGTATTATACTATGTTCTGTTGGTTGGTTATGCTGCAAGTTGTCATAAGAGGGAGCTATAGATCATGGTTTAATTCTCTTTCTCACTGATGATCTCTCTTGATACTGATACTGACTGACTATGGACCACTACTGACTAACCCTGTTTACTTTGATATTAAGTTGATATCAAAGGTTATTTGTTGTATTATGGTTTGATATTTGCTGTAAAAGACATGAAACCAGTAAGAAGACTTTATAACTGGATATTTCTGGACTGTTAAAAATGTGTATGACATGGACTGTTTATTGGACTGTGCTATTTCTTCAAGTAAACTTTAACCCAATTCAGTGTAACTCTGTGTGGCTGTATATTTATTCATAACTGTTCTCATGAATGTTTCCATGTGCATATCCTTGTTATACAAGGGTTACTCTGCACATATCCTAACAAACCCAAATTTCTGGATACACAGAATATAGAGAATCATTAACTCATCACCAAGTCAAGTCAAATTAAATAATTATGTCATAGTCAGATTTAGATAAAATTAACCAAGTTTGGTATGTTGTACAAACACAATTGTTAGGAATTTCCTGACTTGGTGAAGTACAACATATTGCACAAATATGTCTTTATAGCAAATGTGTAAATCCTGTTCTGTTTCCATCAACTGTGCACTATGTTCTGAAATTCAGACTTAATGAATTTATTCTCAGCTAACCAAGCAAGAAAAGCTGGAAACAAGATTATAATCACATATTTCTTCTAGCTTTGTATTTGTTTACCATGTACCATAGGTCAATAATTCACAGGTGGTCAATATTTCTTTGTGAATTTCATCACTACCCGTAAGATTTTTCAATATTTGTTTCTATTAAAGAACCACTGCTGAAATTGTATAATTATTGATTGCTTTATTGTGAACAAAATGCAATTTTAAATGTAATTGTAGGTGTTTATTTAACTTCTCATGTTATTTTTCATGTGGAATTTTCATTGATGACTATCAGGCATGGGAAAATTAGCACATTCTCATTTATAATACATGGATTTATGGTGTTATCAAGATGGAACTTGTAAGAAAATAAAACTATTCAACATTTCCTGCAAACATTTTCAGAGTGTGCAAAAAAAGGCATCTCCCCTCTTTTCTGTAATGGTTCAACACCCTTTGGAAATTATATTGTCCATTTGATTTGGCCTGGATTGTTCTTCCTAGCAGTTGACCTTGCTTGCTTTGTAGCATCTTAATGAGATAGCTAGAAATTAAAGGAAGGAGTCCATGTGGTGTTTCTGAGATAACTTTATTATGTATGGCTGAATGCATTTTTAAAGTTCTCTTGTGAAATGTGATTTTTTTTAGCTGAAACTGTATCTTTTTTGTTCTCTACTCAACACATTCACCACTTCAACACACAGAGATAGCAGTCCTCCTTTGCTGCCATCATCTCCAGGAAATGTTCCTTGAAATAAATGTGTGGTAAAAATATATCCAAATATTGATGCTTCCTCATTTAACCGAGTAAAGACTATGCTAAACTGAATTTGCACAAGCAAGTAAAGTAATATCTGAAGCATCCAGGCAGGAGGGATTTTTTAAAAGTTACAAGGGGAGTTGCAACTATGTGATTCAAGTTTCACCCCTGTTTTATATGCATTGTGATGTGTGTTGAAAGGGTTTGGGCTTTGATTGTGTAGTTGTGGGCACCATTTTGTAATGTGTTAAGTAATTGAGATTTTGTGGTCTATGGCACAAAACTTACAACAAAGGATTATATAAAATTAGTTTATGTTCTCCTAATGACTGAGATCAAGTCCAGCTAGGCATAGGTACATCTTGGGAAACTCTGTCTTAAACATATTGTCAAGTTATGCAGTGTTTGTTGGTTTGATGTTTGTGGACTGGTTCTAAGTTTTTCTTATGGTCTTTCTCAGATATTTTCAATTAGATTTTCAGTATAGAATCTTAGAGCTATGTTGGAATCATTATCCCTTTATCTCTTTTCTCTCTGTGTCTGTCTCTCTTTCTCATCACTAGATGTGTGGTATTTAACTGTCTCTCCTGACTTCATTTACAACAGATGGTAAATTTTCTGCTTTACTACTCTAGCAGCACAGAAATACTTTCTTTGGATTTAGATCAAGCTAATGTTCATGGCTTTCTAAAAAAAATTGTGGAAATTGTAGCTTGCTGAGAATCTTTGCAAGGCTCTTTATCTAAAGCATCCTTCTAGCAGGGAAAATATTCTTCAATAATTTTGAAAGCTCATATTGTTTTTGCATGAACAAGTGGAGTAGAGTGTGCAAATGAACCTCTTAAATTCTAAGACATAGGACAATGTTTTTTTAAAAAAATCTTACAGGGTTTGTATACCTTCATGTCCCTCACTTTTCAGAAAATCAGATAGCTTGTTCTCACAACAGAAAGATTAAAGCATACTAATAAACTTTGAGATACATGAGACATTAATGTAAATGTATCCAGCTGTCAAATATGCTTCAGTGGTTAATAATCTGCTCCTTTTTTTATTGTGAGCAACTGCTAAAAACTGGATATCATCCCTGTTTTGACTCTTCTCTATTGCACTCTGTGCATTTAGAATAATGACACTTCTCAGACTCTGAATAGGTTCTCTTCTCATCTACCTATTGAGAAGGTAGATGGGGTAATATGCTGTGTCCCAAATATCTATTTTTAAGACTTCAATAAAGCTAAGCTTAGTTTCCTATTTAATCCACCTGTTGATGATGCACCATTAGGTAAGGTCAAAATATTTCATGAATTTGTCTGAGTACATCGTTGTCTATTAAGGGACAGTTTAATGGGTAATATGGCAGTAATAGTTTTGTTTATGCTGCATTTTGTTCTGTAAGGCAAGCGAGTATCTTAAAATATGGCTTTCTAAAATTTATTTGCTTTTTAAGATCATAGGCATTCACTGCTGTATTGCCATGTTATCATAATTTATGTATTTTGAATAATATGTTTTCTTAATTGGTGTCATGTTCTGCCCCACTTATCATAAGTGTAATGCTGTATCTTTTTTTAAAAAAATCTATTTTTTCTGGTGATATAAAAATACTGGACCTATTCTATCAGTATGAGACAAACAAAATAATTTTATAAACAAATCGACAAATATATCCAAGAGGATGTGATCCAAAACATATTGAAATCAACTGGGGTATTTCCATGGACTTTTGTCAGGCCAAAAATAATTCTTATCTTCCAATTTTGAAATATTTGTTACAATTTTTATGTGCACGGGGAAAAGGAGAGATAGACCTCCAGTTATATGTTTCTGTAATTATTTTGCAACAGAATAGAATAACCTCTGGTACGACTGATTATTTCTAACAAATATAGCAGCAGTATGCAATATGCAATATCAATAATTTGAACCAATTTGAACCAGTCTTAGAATATTTTTGATAAAGAAGGATCATCTAAAGTTCTAGAAACTTCCCTCATTTTTGTTTTACTATATTGCAATTTAAAAAGGTAGAGTGTGTATCTGAAAGAGAGATTTTGGCAGGGATCGAGTTCTTGATGGCCTGTATTATACACATTTCTTCTCTGATACCCTTGTAGTGGCAATGTGGAAGACTATTGTTATTTCAAGGAGTTTAGTGACATATTTTGATTTCTCCTTCATATTAAGAAAAGTCTAGAAGTTTAGAGCTCGTTTTGAACTGTCCTCCCTGTTTCTCACTCTTGACTGCTGAACAAAGTAGAAGTGTATATATGGGAGGGGGAAATAATCATATATCTTTAAAGCTTTTCTCAGGGTAACAATCTCAAACACTCCATTCTCATCCCAGAGTCATATGCCAACCAGTCAAGTCAGGTTTTGTAATGTCCTTACCTCTTTATTTTCTTTCAAATCTTTTATATTTTCTTTTCCTGCTGAATGGTAATACACATGTACTTTGCTGTTATAAATGAAATTTAAAAGCACCAAAGCAAACATAACAAAAAAGAAAAAAATTGCTAAAATAAGTTGACACTTTTTAAATTGTTGTTAATTACATCCATAAGTATCTATGTGGGGGAGATTTTGAAAAATGTTCTCTGTTTATCACAGCTTTACAAAATAAAGCCCACTAGTACAATTTTGTTCCCTAAGTGCCATCTTGTTCCAAATGAGTTGAACTTCATGGCAAAGACAAATAATATTTACAGATTTTTACATTCACTGCAGTTCTCTGTTGGCTCAAAGTTTCTCCCACCTCTCTGTATGACACAACCAGGTGTGTGGCCTAGCTAACATGATCTATGATGGCAATGCTAATTTGAATTTTTTATCCTTGAAATTTCCCCTTAAGGATATAGATTGTTCCTCCAATTAAAATGTTTATAAGTTTATAAATTCAGTTCAAGATGAAATTAAGTATGACAAACTACAGTATATCTGAACAACAAGAGAGTCATTGTATGCGTTGAGCTTTTTCAAATTCAAATTGCTATATCATTTTATTGCTAGGCTGCTTTATTTCCTTACAGTTTTATAATAGTAAAGGAAGGAATGTGTACAGATGAGCTTATGCCAAATAGGAAACTATTTAACTAGGTGCCAGCTTTTGTTCATAAAATAAAAAGTACAAGAGTATCTACTTTAAAAGAAAATCAGTCAAAAGAAGAAATTCCAGAAACCATTTTCTTCCTACATCTTCTGCAGGAAAAACATCTACCATGAAGTGTTGAAAAGAAGGAATGGAAGTCCTGTGGGTCATTTTGTTGGAAGACTAAGTTATTACTCTTTTTATATCCCTAATTTTTTCTGCTGTCCCCAGGTGTGGATGATGGTATTAATCCAATGCAAATAACCAGTTTACTTCTGTATATGCTATTGAATGGTATATTTGCATTTTCCTTTGTTTGTTTACTATTATTATTTATAGCCATGGTGGTGCAGTTGTTAGAATACAGTACTGCAGGCTAACTCACTGCTCACTCCAGAAGCTAGATTCTGAGTGGCTCAGGGTAGACTCAGCCTTCCATCCTTCTGAGGTCAGTAAAATGAGGATCCAGATTGTTGGGGGCAATATGCTGACTCTGTGACCACTTAGAGAAGGCTGTAAAGCATCCTGAAGCAGTATATAAGTCTAAGTGCTATTGCTATTATTGTTATTAAATTGTGATTACATATCTTTGCATCAGGCAACAGTACATTTTGGGCTGGCCTTCATCTAATAATATCCTTCTCCATAACTCGTGACAGTCAATGGAATATAAAACAAAGAAAATGTCAGTGATGGCTCAGTGGTTAGAGTGCAGTACTGCCAGCTAATTCTGCTGACTGCCAGCTGCCAGAAATTTGGCAGTTTGAGTCTTACTGGCTCAAGGATGACTCAGCCTTCCATCCTTCTGAGGTCAGTAAAATAAGGACCAGATTGTTGGGGGCAATATCCTGACTCTGTAAATGGCTTAGAGAGCACTGTGAAGCACTGTGAAGCAGTCTAAGTGCTAAGTGTTATTTTCCATGTTATGTTTTCCATTTTAGTTCACAAATAGATTCAGAAAGTTCAGGAGAATGAATATGTTAAGGACTGTATGATTACATGGTAAAAAAATGAATGTAACATTATGCTTGATCAATATGAAAATATGTGGATTAATGGATTGACATTTTCATTGAATTATAATTTGAAAGACATTCTTATTAAAATGATCTATTGCTGATATTAATTCCCGAGAAATGGTCAGTGATGTTCCCATTCAAGAATTGTATGATTGTTAGGAAGCTATTGCATATGATATTTTAGAGATGGGGAGGGGTGTTATGTATGTAGGTTTGAATGTTATTGGTTTATTTGAACTGTTCTTGTAAAATGTCAAATGGTATTGGTTTAAATAGTGCGGGAAGAAACCTGCACTCCCATTGGCTGGCAACTACGGCTGCAGGCTATAAGAGGCAGCCGTAGCCCAGCCAACTTGGGTCCATTCAAGCTGTAGTCACTGAATAAACTCTTCACTGAAGCTCTTCGCGTCTGACTCTTCATGCAAACTTAACACTTGTTTCCTAGTAGCACTAAATATGGTTAACAATATTTGCTTAAGGTTATCATTATTTACTCTCTTTGAAGAATAGGATATTTACTCTCTTTGAAGAATAGGATTTTCCAAAATAAGTTAGTTTCTATAATCTCCTATCTGAATTTGTTTTAAAAATACTTTGTGTGAGAGACTGAAAAGCAAAACATGTGTGAACATATTTTGCCTTTGTTAATGTTTAAATTTCTTTCTTTCTTTTCTTTCTTTCTTTCTCTCCCTTCCCTTCCCTTCCCTTCCCTTTCACCACAGTATAATATAGTACAGCACAGTGGTGGGATTCAATTTTTTACTACCAGTTCTGTGGGCAGGCTTGGTGGGCGTGGCAGGAAAGGATACTGTAAAATCTCCAATCAGAGGTAGTATTTGCCGGTTCTCAGAACTACTCAAAATTTCTGCTACCAGTTGTCCAGAACTGGTCAGAACCTGCTGAATACTACCTCTAGTACAGCAGCTTTTCTTTAGTTCCAGAAAGTTTATCAATTTTTTCTCTTCCATTATCATAACAAATCAGTATCAAGCAGGTTTAGAGATCTGTTTCAGTCAATACATTTGAAGATAGAGTTTTCACTCTTCATCCTCTATTCTCTTTCCCCTCATTTCAAAATTTGTCAACATTTCTCATTCTTTCTACCTTTCCCTTTGACAGGTGCCTATCTGCTTAAACTCTGGTTCAGCATTTTAGCTGCTAGCCTGACAGTTCTGGTATGGTTCCCTTTTTTCATAAACAAGTGTGAAAGACTTTTCTAATGACTTTTGGTGTAATTACTTAACCATATCATGTTGTAAACTCTTAAACCTGTATTTAGAAAGTTCATGATCTGCCAAGGAGGCAGCCTATATCATCTTATAAATCAGCAACTTTATTTGGGCTTTCTAAGAAAAGAGCAGGGGAAACAGTTAGATTTGAAGCATGCAAATTAAAAGAAAAGTTTCTGTTGTCAGGGTTGTGAGAAAGACAATGTTTCTCTGAAGTAACTACAGAAGTTTAAACAGCACATAAACTCTTTGACATTGAATTGTGTTATTTGAAGACAGAAATGGTAGATTCTGTAAGACATGCCTGGGAGGACACACAAGTGTTGCTGAGTGATTTATTGGCTGTCGGCCACCCTCTGAAAAGCTGCCTGTCAATGCAACATGTGACATCTTTCAGATAGGGAACTCATTCAAGCAGGTCCATTGAAGGAGCTGAACAAAAGCAGAAGAATAAAATGATTTCTCTCCCCTCCCTTTTCATTAAGGTCCAGAAATATTTTTTCCTAGAAAAGATTGCAAAAAGTATAGCTCCAAAACATCACAAATAGTTTATGACAGAGAAGCAGCAGTGAATCTAACAAATCAATGAAGATATTCTATCTATCAAATTTCCTGCCTCTCTACTTATCTGGCTACCTGCGACTCTTAATAGCAAAGATAAAAGTTTTCTGGAAACTAAATTGCATTTCTTTCTTCTTCAAGTCAGATTCAAAGCTATTTCATCCTCATGTCACTCATGCAGATTTAGAAAGAGATGTTGCAAGCAAGCTACCATGTACTGTAAATCACAGATAAGACTGGCACTCCCCAATCCCTCCCCAATATTTGGCTTGATAAAAGACATGGATATGGCATCCAAACTGTCCTCCCACTATCACTCATATATATGAGTGTTTCATATATATGAGGGTTTCTATTTCTAAATTAGATTTGTTATATATTTTAATTAATTGTAAATGGGAGCTGTGGTTCAGCAACAGCTGAGGTGCACAAATTCCAAATAGCTATCTGAAAAGCTAAGTTGAATAACTGACACTTAGCATTAGCTTTGATGTCAAAAGAAACACAGTTAATAATTGTTTAACATCTGGTGTGATCTATAATTAGCTGGTGAGATTTATGGTGTGAAGATCTGAGTTGAAATGCTTGGCCAAAATTCAACTTGCCAATTGCGAGCTACCACTGTCTTCCCATGCAGCCTATTTCTTGTTTCCTTTTTTTAAGGGGAAAGTACTACCATAACATCATAGAAAATAAGTGGAATACAAAGTTAAGTGATATAGCATATATTAGTCACAGCAATTTATCTGTTACAGTTTCACCTTTCATCCTTGGTGCTCTCTGAGCTTGCTTGTTTTCTTGCAGACATTTCTCTACCCTAACCAGGTAACATCATCAGTGCTAGTAAGGAGTGCTGTTTGCTGTCAGTTTATAGTCTGGTGTCTTGCTTGTCTGGGTGGGTGGGGGAGGTCTTAGAGATTCTTTGTTTGGACTGTTTACTAATGGCAGTTTCATGATTGGAGTGTTGCTTACTTGATTGTTGGTCTGAAGTTGACCTTGGAGTTAATCTATATATGAGTGCTGATTACTGGTAGAGAGATCCTGGAGTCTTTTTCTCTTTTGGGCTGATTGGTTGTCTTTTTTGCATGGTCTATAGATGTTGTTAATGTCTATGTGTCTATTGATGGCTGATTTGTCAGAGTGACAGGCTTCTAGAAATTCTCTGGCATTTTTTTTAACTTGGCCTGGTCTATGATTGTCACATTTTCTCAATTGAAATTATGGTTAAATCTGTCTATATGTTGTGAAATTAAAGAATTTTCATCATGTCTTCTGACTGCCAGCTGGTGTTCATGGATGCATTCTGCCAGTCATCTGCCTGTTTGTCCTACATAGTGGTTGTTGTAGTTCTTACATTGTATATTGAAGATGACTCCTGTTTTTTCTTCTGGGGTTGCTGGGTCTTTTGATTTTCTTAGGAAGTTTTGAAGGGATTTAGTTGGCTTATGTGCTATGCTGATTACATGTAGCTGTAGTAATCTGTTGGTGGTTTTTGAGATATTCTTGATGTATGACAGTGCAATGTTTTAGGGTTTGTGTTGGTTGTACTGTATTGGGTTGAGTGTCCAGGGACTTCACCTTTTACAGTGAAATTATAATAGATTGATAAATTACAGTGTTGTAGTGGAATATGACAATAAATATATAGGCACGTGTGTGCATGCGGGTGACAAATTCTACATCACCTAACTTGAATGAAGAATATTCTCTCTATATTTTCTTTTATTTTGAGCAAAATAAATACTTAATGCTCTGTAAATTTAAAGACTGAATATGCAAAACAAAACATCACTTGTGGAAAAAAGCCTGTGTAAAGCTTTTATAGTTCAAGCTGTGGAACTCAAATTATTTACTTATTCACTTGTTTTGCAAATTCATTACTCATCCTATTACAACATCGGGGTAGTGTCCAAAAGATTATTTAATTGACTTCATTACAACATGCATTCTTTTTAAGGAAACAAATCTCAAAACACTCAAAGCAATACATGAAAACAGAACACAAACTAAGATCTAGGGAAGTACTGATATTGTACATTTCAATATTTTTAAACATATATTATTACATTCAGTTGATTTATTGTGCTTGTTTGTAAGTTTAAAAACTGAACATAATTGTTATTTGTAAATGTCTCTAACAACTAACATTTTTGTATTCTATAAATTTAATACATTTTTTCTAATTTGTACAATTTTGTATGTAGCTTTCTAGATGGTATATTTTCTAAAGGACAATCTGTATTTTTTTTTTAAAAAAAACAAGTAAATTGCAGCTATAACTAGTATACAGCTTTATATATAACATCCCCAAATATGCAATACTTTGGACATCTTATTTTGTAAGGAAACCTTTTTCTGTGTGGAAATTAAGTGGGGAACAATAGGTGCTGAATCATTGCTGTCCTGCCATTCAGTCCCATAAATAAGTATGGTGATTCACACAAATTCACTTGTATTGCAGATTTCTTTTCATTTTTACTAAAATTATGATAGACACAATATTATCAAGACCCCTGAACACATTGCTTTAAAACATTAATATGACAGCATATTGCTGTCATTGAGTTTCAATAGCATGTAAGAATAAACTTAGTGTCAGAAATGTGTTAAAACTATTTCAATGCCAGATATAATACAGGCTGAATTATATCTGTCATTGCACAGCTGCTAACATTTTGTACCTATTGAAGTTCCTTAAAATCAGTCATCAAGTAGACAACATTACAACAACAGTCTAGAAAGTCACAGTGAAATGAATGACAAGTGACAACAAAAGTGATAAAAGGCAATCCAACAGCATACAGCTTTCAGGAAATGGGAAATCTGGTTGCTCAGAAGTATGGGAACCACAATTTATTTAAATTGGTAATTTGTTATGCAGATGGGCCTCTCTAAAGCAAACACCATAATTCTAACTGTCCTAGTTCTATCTCCCATGAAAAGGGAATAGAGTAAAGGTCACTAATAGAAAACTTTCAGTAGATTTTAATGAAAATTTAGAAAGGTGTCACTCCAGCTGCTTTCAATGGAATCAAATTTTGGAATCTTGCAGAATGTTTACCAGTTTTTGGAAGCTGACTTCCTAAAAGATCTATCATGTCCTTCTTTGGAAGTAGATTTTGGATATCCACAAAAACAGATTTCAATCTGCTCACATGATAGAACTCAGTGGAAGCAAGGTGTCATCTATGAAAATTTCATTGCTAAAAGGTTTGCACGATAGCATTACTACTAGATATATGAAATGAAGCCTTTAAAAATTATAATACTAACTATAGATGGTAGAAAACAATTCCCTTAGTTTTGGAAAGATTCTGGGGGCAGGTAATATTTTTCTTCATCATACCATAACAGTTCTTGCTTCGATTAAGAGGTATGCCTTCATGATGAAATATAGACAGTGAAGAAGGAAATTAAGAATATATTACTGCCATGTACTTCCTAATTTGAATCTTGGAAGGAGGTGAATTATAATCAGTTCACTTATTATTTTGTAGTGGTCTCTCAAATAATAGTTTCTACCAAATGAAATATTTTCCTTTCATCCAGAATGATTCATAAGCTTAATGAGCAATCTTCTCATTCCAAATATATAAAGGGCAGTGATTATATATATATATATATATATATATATATATATATATATATATATTTTCATAGATTTTCACGGGTAAAGTATGTAGGTCTTGGTGTATTCGGTCTTGTCCGTGTAAGATTGAGAATACCTTGGCAACGCGACGAAATCTCATCCGTCATCTTCAGGCTGGTGTCTTCAGCGTTCTCCTGGGAGAAGTGTGTGATCGTGGCTGTTTTTCCTTTTAAACTCTAGAGTTGGATGTGTTGTTACTTTTTGATTGGTTTGTGGAGTTGATGTATGCAGATTGGATGGCTTTTTCCTGAGACCCTGTGTGGCTGAGGTGCTGGCTGTGTGTCTCTCAGCCTTTTGTGTTGTAATGACCTGGGTAATGGGCTGTGTGATGACCTTCTGAGTTCTATTGTTGTGATGTCCTGGGTGTGGTGCTGTAATCTCCTGGGTCGTTGTCTGTGCTGCAACCTCCTGATGTTTTGTGTTGTGATCTCCTGAGTTCTGTGATGTAGTATCCTGGGTGGAAGGCTGTGATGTGGCATTCTGGGCCTTGGTTTGGCTCGAGTTTGAGGTCTGGCTATGTGTTTATAGCGTGTGTCAGTTTGCTTAGTTGGGGTTGGAGGGGTGTAGCAGCTGGTGTTGCAGCCATGGTCTGGTTTCTGGATGGTGGTTGCCTTTCATCTTGGGCTTGGGTTTGAGTCTGGTGAAGGAGATTGGTGGTGGCATCATGTGTTATTTTGGGTCCGTGTTGGTTTTTGGCTGGGACTCGTTTGTTGATTAGGAGTTTCCAGATGTCTGGTAGGCGGAAGTATCATCCCGCTTATTCATGTTATGGGGTGTTTCTATTTCATGGCCCTAATTATTCTCTTGTTGAAGTGTTCAGTATTGAGATAAGTTTGATCCCTCAAAATCAATTTCATGTCCTGTGGCTTTAAGGTGCTGGAAAAGGGAGGAAGTTTTCCTTTCTGATCGTGCTCTGTGTTCATGCAAGCATTTATTCTCCTGTTGGTTTGTCCAATGTATGTGGCTGGGCAAATTTTGCATGGTATTTTATAAACTCCTTGGTTTTCTAGCTGATCTTGTCTTTGGGGTTTCTTAAGATGTTGGCTATTTTTGATCAGTGCCAAAGGCTGTCCTGATATTGTGTTTGTGGAGAATTTTGCTGATTTTATCTGTGGTGCCTTTGATGGTAGGGGAGAAGCGCATGCCATTGTCCTGTTCTGTGTCTGGTTTTTTGGGGAGTCTCCTTCGGATTAGGTTGGTGATTGTGCTTCTTGGAATCCATTGGACATTAATCGCTAGTGAGGGTGTGTAATTCTGTTCTCAAGTGGTCTTTGTCAGCTAGGCTTGGTTCTGAGATGAGGGTCTTGGCTACGGAGTTGATCTGTGCAGGTGGTGATGGATTGTGCATAAGTATGTTAGTGTGTGTCTTTTTCTGGTAGATGGTGTGTCCTAGGGAGCCGTTGGTTTTTGTAAATTAGGACGCCCAGGAACGGAAGTTGATTGTTGGTTTCTGTTTCCATGGTAAATTGTATTTTGGGGTGTAGGCTGTTGAGATGTGAGGAAGTTGTCCAGTTTTTCTTCCCCGTAATGGCCAAATTAGCAACATCACATATCTAACAGAGTTTGGGTTTGTATTCGATTTGTCAGAGCATTGGTTTCAAAATGTTCCATGTATGTTAGCTATGACGGGTGAGAGGGTGATCCCATAGGTGCTCCTTCTATCTGTTTATATCTTGTCCATTGATTTGAAGCACGTTGGAAAGGCAATGGTTGGTCAGATCTAGGATGTGCTTAGGGGTTGTATTTGTTTTGGATAGCTGTCAAGGCTTCTTTAATAGGTACTTGAGTGAAGAGGATATGACACTAAGCTCACAAGTAGGTCACTGGGTTGTAGGTTTTGTTTCTTTATTGTTTCTATGAAGTGGAAAGAATTTTGTAATGCGGTGAGGTGATGGATTCTGTGTAGGCTGAGTTGTTGGTGAGAAATTTTAAGGTTCTGTAGAGGTGAGCCTATGGAGCTGACTATGGGTCTGAGTGGTGTTCCTCTTCTTGTATCTTGGGAGGCCATAGAGCTTAGGGCACTAGATGATTTTTCCTGGGGATGATTCTTTGTTGGATCTCTTCACTGATGGCCAGGCTTTATTTTGGATTTGGTGGTTTTCTCAGATAGGTGGTGGGGTCTGTGTTTAGAGGTTGTAAGCGGGTCTTGAGTAGGTTGGATAGTTTGGATTGGTAGTCAGATGTTCATCACCACTGTGGCTGCCTTTGTCTGCTGGGAGGATGATTGTTGTCTTTCCTCAAGTTGCTGAGTGCTTTTGTTTCCTTGTAAGTTGCTTCTGGGTGACTGCTGAGCAGAGGACGTTGGTGACTTCAAGTCTGATTTTATTGGCTGTGTCTAAGTTTTTGGCTAGGCTAGCTCAACCCAATACATGATGTTTTCAGATGCGCTTGGGGTTACAGCAAAAGTTGAACCTTGGAAAGACATTGTTTCGCCATGGTGAGGGTTCTGTCTGATATGTTGTGTACTGTTTGTTTCATGCATTGTTGTGGGGTGGGCTTGGGCTTCTGCGTTTCAGTCTGTGGAGTTTGCCGGTGTGTCTGTCTTGTGAAAGGTTTCTGTTTCAGCTTCCAGAGGGCTAGTTGTTTGGATTTGTCCCAGAGTGCTGGGTGGATTTT
>CM019150.1:135840220-135866128 GCA_009733165.1 Naja naja | reverse complement strand
TCCTTGCCAAGAGTTTGTCTCCTCTGTACACTCTGAGAAAATATGTACTACTTAGATCAGGGTCCCTAGAGGTGAGGGGACTTCTTGTCAATGAAGTTGCCAAGGAGCATATTAGCTCTGCTTGGTAGAAAATCTATGTTTCATTTGTCACTGATGAGAAGAAATAAAACACTCCTTAAATGCCACTGATCTGTTTTGTTCTATAACCAAGATGAGCATTTATGAATATTTGAAACCTGATGTCAATTGATTGATTTGTATGCATGACCCAAATCACAAAAGCATTTGCAGAGTCAACAATCCAAACAAGTGAGAAAGCCACTGTGATTTTTTATTTAATTCCAGCTTTCAAATGCTGGCTTAAAATACCCTGATAAAACATGAAATAGAAATGTGCCATGAGGTTTAAAATGAACAGATATAAGCAGGATTAAAAAAAAGCACTGATAGAATTGAAATGTTTTGAAAATAGCAGATATTCACTTTCCCTCCACCATCATAGTTATTCACCCCAAATACACCATCATAGTTATGAGAACTTGGCACCTGAAGATAAAATTTCATAGGTAAAGTGCTATCATAAAGGAGGTCACTCTTGCTTTAAACAAATTCAGCAGGGCTACCTTGGAACTGCATGAAGAGCACAGTTCCCAAGGCCTACAAATGTCCCATGTGCCAACAATTTCTTATAGCCTAAACTGATCTATCTATCTATATAAAAGTGAAATACCACTCCATCATCACAAAATCTCCAGAACCATAAAGCCTACAAAGTTGAAATTTGGCACATGTGTTCCTCTTGGCTTCTAGATGCTCACTAAGAAAGGATTTTCAAAATAACCAATAGATCATTAGTATTTCATATATTATTATCAACACACTTGGATGCTAAGGAGTTCTACTCCCTCTCCCACCTGAAAATCTGTTTCAAATGCAAAATACAAGAACAAGAGAGGAGTTTCAGTTTCAGTTTTAGTTTCACAGCACCAAGCAGGTTTAGTACAGAACACTTGAGCTAAGCCACGCCCAGGCTTCTTGCTGTCTCCTTGCTCACACAGCAAATATTGTTTCAGTTTCCAAACAGCCCTCAACTCTCTCACACACTGACAGGATGCTAGCCAGATGAATACCGATGGATGCTGGTAGGCTGAGGCAGAATTTTTTCCCTTATTTTTTTTTAATTACATTTATATGCCACCCTTCTCCAAAGACTCAGGGCGGCTTACAATTTTGGGGGGATACAACCCAGTGTGCTCAGCAATAGCCTTCATTCCATTGTGTATGCCTGCTTATTACTAAGCGGCATTTTTACAAAGTCAGCTTATTGCCCCAACAATCTTGGGTCCTCAATTTACCTACCCCGAGAGGATGGAAGGCTGAGTCAACCTTGAGCCTGGTGGGATTCAGGCCTGCAGTAATTACAGGCAGCTGGAACTAAGTGCCAGGCTATTAACAGCCTGCACCACCAGGGCCCATTTTCTTTTTCCACAGTCTTAAGGGTTTTGTTCTTCACCTAGTTAACACTTCTTTTTTTTAAAAAAGGTTTTGGTTTTGTCCAAACCAAAAAAAAAAAAAAAACTCAGCATTAAGATCCTTAAGGCTATTTGGAGAAGATCATAGTATAAAAGTCCCCAAGCTCTCCAAAGATTTCTAGCTAGCCTTGCTTTTCAAAAGCCATCACTTAGTAGTTTATAAAAAAGAAGGGGGAGAGAAAAATCTAGTAATATTTAACAAAAGTACCTAACAACATAAGTATATTGTCCCACTTTCTATTTAAAGCCTAATTTTCCTAATGTCTCTCTTTATCTGGATAACTTCGGACAGTCATTTTTTCTCAGCCCAACTCACTTCATAAGGTTGTTGTAGGGAAAATAGGAAAAGGTATGTTTGCCATCTTGAGTTAATTACAGGTAGGTATGTTTGTCACTGTGAGTTATTAAAAAAATTATAAAGGTGGGATATAATAAATAAATGGCACTAAAAAAGTGACTTACAACCAGTCCTCACACTTATGAACATTGCAATATCTCCACAGTCACATGATCAAAATTTGTGCTCTAGGCAATGATATATATTTTCATATAAGGGTCATATAAGTTGCACCCTTCCAGGGTCATATAAGTGTCATTTGTGACCTTCCCAGTTGGCTGTCAACAAGCAAAATCAATGGGGTAGGAGGGGAGAGTGGCAAATTGTATTCACTTAACAACCACATAACTCACTTAACAATTGCAATGATTTTACTGTGGCAAAAAAATCCCATAAAATAAGTTGTGAGTTATTTAGCCTTCTGGTTCCAATTGTGGCTGTAAGTCAAAGATTACCTCTGTGTGTGTATGTGTGTGCAGTCATTAGTCATAAATCTTATCTTTAATCATAGTAAAACCTCCTCTATACTAGAGTTAGGTCTTAACAGATTTCATAAAGCCCAAGGGGGACATGGCTGACTAACTCTTCTGAGGAAAGAAGTTTCATACTGTGGGACAACTATCCCAAAAGTCTGCTTTTGAGGTCTCATTAGATGGCAGCTTAGTAAAGAAGAATGTGTTGTCCTCACTCCACTCACTCACATACACACATACATACAGGTAACTGTGGTTTAGTGAGTTTATTAATATTCTCCAGCAATTCCTTCATCAAAACCAGAACTATTCCAATTAAGCCCAGTACAAATAGACCAATGCAAGTCCACAGAGCAATGACCAAAAGTCTAAAAGGCACTTGAAAGTTTCTCAATCAAAATTTAAATCCACAACACAAAACAGTTTGAGATAAGAAAAGTCCAGAGTTTCCACGGCATGATCCAAGTCAAGGCATGGTCAATCCAAACTGAGGCAGGAATCACAATGACCAGAAAACATGCAGCTAGGAAACAGACAGGTTGTTCCCAACATTGCCTCTATCTGTCTACTGTGCTAAACAGCCAGCTTCTGGTGCAGCTCATCAAGAAGGGTGAGTCTGTGATGACCTGGAGTGTACCACAAATGTAACGAAAACCAAAACGTAAATAAATGTTCTTTAATGCCTTCAACTTGGCTTCACTGTTCAATTGTTCACAACTGGAGATTAAACTCTTTCCAAAATAATATTCCAACGAAGAAATACAGTCCAAATTCAAGAGCAGATAACAAAGCAATAAAACCAAAAACAAACTGCGCTGAGGAAAGTTCCACAACAGACCAGGGTAATTAATTACAAACTTCAAGAGATAACCAGGTACAGTCCATTGGAAGAATGCCAACAAGATAAACCTCATCCAGAATAAAACACTCTTTGTTTCCATGTTTGCTAGCACACAGGTCCAAACTCTTATGCAGTTCTCACACCTGCATCCCATGAAGAGGATCAAGACCCTCTCCTCCTGAGTAGACCACGTCTTTCCTTCTCTCCTCCCAGCGTGCCCTAGGATGGATAGGGGAGGGGCCTGGGTCCTCCGACTGCTCAGCCAGCCTCTGCCCTTCCCAGCCTCCTCCACAACCTCGGGCCACTTCCTCCTGTTGACTGTTCACTCTCCCCTCAGGTCCAGTCTCCACCAGGGGCATAACAGAATCTTTCTTCTCATGAGTAACCTGGCTTGGTGGTCACCAACCAGAGAAAATTTTGGTGGTCTGCAGAGAAATGTCACCCCAAAGCACCCCAAGCAATTAATCCAGGCTGCGCAAGGCTGCCCTGCCCACATGGCCCATGGGAACCAAGGCTTCATTGCTTGCATTGCAAACAACAGGAGGTAGTGAGGGGAGGGGAAAGGGCAGAGAATTGCCCCACTTGCCCCACATAAATACAAAATCTTTCAGGACCAGCTCCTTGCCAAACTATGGTCACAAGCCACAGTCATCCCCATCTTCAAAAGGGTGACCCCAGCCTAATTGAAAATTACAGACCAATCTCTTTATGCTCGTCACCTGTAAAGTCATGGAATAAATTATTAACCAATCCATTATCCTTCACTTAGAGACAAACAACCTACTCTCTAATAAACAATTTGGTTTCAGAAAAAACTATCCTGTAATCTGCAACTCTTACACTGCAGAAACATATGGACTACACAACTCGATCAGGGCAAAGCAATAGACTCAATTTACATAGACTTCTGTAAAGCCTTTGATTCAGTGGTACATGACAAACTACTACTAAAACTAAAATCTTATGGTATCTCTGGACACTTCATAACTGGATAGAAGCATTCCTGTCAAACAGACAACAAATGGTCAAAATTGGGCGTCCTATCAAATTCTGTACCTGTCAACAGTGGTGTCCCCAAAGCAGTGTTCTAGGACCAACTCTCTTCATACTCTACATAAATGACCTCTGTGATCATATTAAGAGCAACTGTGTTCTCTTTGCTGATGATGTAAAGCTATTCAACACCACAGACAATACTGCTACCCTAAAAAGACCTCAACTATGTATCAGAATGGTCAAACAAATGGCAACTTCAAATCTCAACAAATAAATGCTCTGTCTTACATATTGGCAAAAAAATCAGAAAATAAAATACAAGCTGAATAGTCAAGACCTTGTTGATGATCCAAACTCTGTCAAGGACCTTGGAGTACTCATCTCTAATGATCTAAGTGCTAGAGCCCTGTAACTACATAGCCAAAAGGCATTAAGAGTTGTTAACCTAATCCTACATAGCTTTTTCTCTTAATATCACACTACTATAGAGCATACAAAACATTACTCAATACAGCTCATCAGTCTGGAACCCACATTATGTATCTGATATTAACACAGTTGAGAAAGTCAGAAATATTTCACAAGAAGAGTTCTCCACTTCATTGCAGAATACCTTATGCCACCAGACTTGAAATTCTAGACCTAGAAAACCTAGAACTATGTAGCCTTGGTTCTATCTAAGTATAGTATATAAAATCATACATTGCAATGTCCTACCTGTCAATGAATACTTCAGCTTCAACCATAACAATACAAGAGCACACTAGATACAAACTCAAGGTTAACTGCACCAAACTTGAGGAAATACGACTTCAGCAACAGAGTGGTCAATGTCTGGAATACTCTACCTGACTCTGTGGTTTCTTCCCAAACCCCAAAACTTTAACCTTAGACTGTCTACTATTGACCTCACCCCTTCCTAAGAGGTCTGTAGGGTGCATAAGCACCAATCATGCCTACCGTCCCTGTCCTATTGTTTCTTTTATTATTCTATATCCATTTCATGTATTCAATTATGTTTATACTTATACCTGTTATCTTGTAAGCAATTGACAAATCAAATAAATAAATAAAATAAAATAAATAAGAACAAGCCTCAGCTGAAGAAGAATGAGATATAGTTTGTCAGATCAGCAGAGTTTTCATGCCAAAATATGTATTTCCTGCTTGTAGAAATTCAGTGTGTTTGTTTCATTCTCGAAAGTGCTGTAGATTTATCTGAATGGCCATTTCCAATTATAAATTTTATAAAATGATTGAACAAATTAACAAATCCTAAGTCTCTTTCTTCTTGTGTGCTGCTTTGGCTATAGTCCACCTGTTAATAAGGCACAGAACTACATCAGTAGAAACCACAATTTTATCTGGTTCCTTAGATGACATTAGACCAGCACTCCTTGAGTTTGAAGGGTAAAGCCAGCTTGGCACTTCATATGAACTCCAACTGGAAGATAAAGAATTTGGGGAAGCCAACATTTACTTTAAGACCTGAAGCCAAACTGAGTGTCTGGCAGATGATAATCTGAATCAAGCCTGCATTGTACTTAGTTATCAGACTGCAGCCAGATTCATTAGAGAAAACAGTTTCACATCGATGAAAATGTTAAGAAATTATATAAAGACTCCACCAGCATCCACATGAAGATATCGGCTTTATGTTGGTCTGAACATAATAAATATTGATTTGATCTGATGTCTTGCTGGTGGGGTGGAGCAAATGATGTTGCCCACAATCTATGAACTCAAGCTGCATGTATACCATTCCTTTGGCTCCTGCTACATCTATTTCCTCAAGCCTCCAGTGTGTCTTCCAAGTAGCTGACATCTCCCAGTTGAATGACAGACCTGCATGCTAAATATTTTGAAGTAATCCATGAGGGGGTAATTGCAAGGAAAGGTTTTGTTATAATAATAGATTCAGCATCTCATTCAACCATAATGCCGCCTCATGGAAATGAGTAGCCAAGCTCTCAACAATAAGGGAGCTCGTAAGTTTGTGTTTGTCCCAAGAGCAGCCCCCAGCATGTGAAAGTTGAAATCAGCTCCCAAGTTTGAACATTTACTTTGTGTGCCAATGACTCAATCAAGCGAAGTTGCAGAAATACCCATACTGCTTTGGAGCATCTGAACTCATAATAAATC
Source organism: Naja naja (assembly GCA_009733165.1). Classification (NCBI taxonomy): domain Eukaryota; kingdom Metazoa; phylum Chordata; class Lepidosauria; order Squamata; family Elapidae; genus Naja; species Naja naja. The sequence continues at coordinate 135,859,807 of CM019150.1, read as the reverse complement.
TGTTTGATACTAGAGAACCTGCTGTTCTGAAACTATCATATTGATATCAACTCTTCTGGAGGAATTTCAACATTCGCAGCTGTTTTCCCTTTGCACAGGATTATTTAAAATTGTTCCTTAATAGATCACTAATTATAGGTCCAGAAATTTAGATATTCCTGTAACACTCATTTAAGTTTTGGCTCATTTGGAGATTTATTTTGTTTGTGGAACAGGCATTAGAAATCAGCCTTGTTTTGCTAAGAATACAAACTGCTGTGCTGATGCCCTCATTTATTTTACCATGAATTGGAGTTTCCCACTTAATTGCCAATCTACATATACATAAATAAAAGAAATGCAGAAATAATAGTATACTGAGCAGGAAATATTTTCTGCACAGGAACTATTTGATTCAGAATAAGAATAATTAGAATTATTCAGGAAAGAGACAGAGATAATAGGGGAAGTAACTTTTTTTAACAGGTTGAATGCACAGTTTTGCTTTTAAATATCACTGTAGAGATGAACCTTCTGAAGGAGGTGAAAGAAGATGAAAGTCCTATCAGTGTGCTTGCTGGTGTTCTTTGGCTGGGCCCATTTGGGGTTCTCTTTGGTTTCCTGAAATGAGGCTTCAGTGGAGCTGGGGTAAGTGGCTGTGGTTTTGGGCCAGAGTTGCTCTGATGAAGCCAGTTGGCTCTTCTAGCTTATAAAACTCAATTTATTAGCATTGTTGCAAGAACTAGAAATCCTAGGAAGCCAACATTCTTGGCAGAAGCATTTCTGCTCTTAGAAGGCCAAGTCAGCTGTCTCCTTGGGGCTGGAACTGCAAATCCAATTCAGTGAAGACTTTCACAGGTCTCTGCTATTTTGAGGATCAGCTGACAGCTTTTCAAGTCCAGTGGTGAAAATTATGATTTCAGGTGCCTCAAATAGGCTCTCTGGAATAAGCCATGTTATGTGTGCAGCTTCCAGATCTCAGTGGATAAGCTGAGATCTGGCTAAGTTACTTCAGTTATTGATGGGAAAGAAGGAAGGGCCAAAGAAAGGCTTCCTTCTCCTTTTGTGTAATTTCTGCTTTGAGCCAAAGAAAATCAGTTAAGGTCCTATCTGGGAAAATAGGGGAACCAAAATAGGTAGTCAAGATGTAAAAGATATATAGATCTATAACTCTATCTCTGTCTGTCTGTCTGTTTATCTATCTATCTATCATCTATCTATCTAATATCTATCTATCTATCATCCATCTATCTATCTAATCTATCTATCTCTGGGTGGGGAGGTTGGTCCAGATGAGGAGTGGGCTAATGATTTTCTTCACAATAAATAAAAGAATTGTCAAGTCTGAACAGATTTTCAGATTTTTCAGTTTCTATTATTAATAAAAGTAAATTCAAGAAACCGCTGATGGTTCATTGAAAACATATGAATATTGCTTTGAATAACCAAAGTGGTCCAGATAATATTTCATACCATGATGGATAGATTATATTAAATAATCCATAAAGGGAACCATGAAATCAAAGGAGGAGATAGAAGAGTGTTGCCGTTTGTCATAGAAGGTAGCATGGTGGCCACATTTCTGTAATATCATTCTCTTGTCTTGACAAATATTGTCAGTTTATTTTCTTTCTTTTTAAAATGAATTCTACCTCTCTCTGTTTCTCTCTCACACAGACACAAAATGAAGTTGGTTCAAGAGATAAATCACTGTAAAGTATTGAATTGATGTGTGTGTCCGTATGTATGAATGTGTGTACTACTCACATACATACATGCACATCTATATACATTCTCCTCGAAATATAATTATAGATTACTGAAAAGTGAGAAGAAGAAACTGAGCTCAAGGCAACTGCAGGTGAAACTCAAAAATTAAATATTGTGCAAAAGTTCATTTATTTCAGTAATGCAACTGAAAAGGTGAAACTAATATATGAAATAGACTCATTACATGCAAGTAAGATAGTTCAAACGATTTACCATGTTGATGATTATGACACAGTTCATGAAAACCCCAATCCACAATCTCAGAAAATTAGAATATTGTGAAAGGTGCAATATTCTGGCTCCAAAGTGTCCCTCTAATCAGCTAATTAAGCCATATTGCCTGCAAAGGGTCCTGAGCCTTGAAATGGTCTCTCAGTCTGGTTCAGTAGGAATCACAATCATGGGAAAGACTGCTGACCTGACAGTTGTGCAGAAACCATCATTGATGTTAAGTTTGCATGAAGAGTCAGGCGAGGAGTTCCAGCAAAGACTTTATTAGTGACTACAGCTCGAATAGACCCGTTCTGGCTTGGCTACGGCTGCTTCTTATAGCCTGCAGCCGTAGCTGCCAGCCAATGGAGTGCAGGAGATTCTTCCCGCACTATTTAAGCCAGCCAATACCATTTTGACATTTTACAAGAACAGTTCAAATAAACCAATAACATTCAAACCTACATACATAACACCCCTCCCCACTAGGTTCAGTCCATACCAAACCCCAACCTATCTAATGTATTCCTTTAAATAGGTGGGGCTCTTACGTGTACGTTGAGACCTTCGTGGTTCAGAAGCTTTAACGTTCTCACCCAGTGAGAGAGGAAATGTGTCTGCTGACATTTCCCTGTTGGGACTTCCTGTGAAAGGAGACCCTGTTGAATTGTTAGAATCTGGTCTCTCCTCCCAACCCATCTCCATTCCAATGTCAGCACCCAAGTCAGGTAGTGATGTGCAATCTTCCACTTCTAAGGATGGATCTTGGCTTTGTGACAGGGTTCGGATGGTTCCTGTCGCAATGGCTCGTTACACATGGGGTTGATTCCTGTTTGCTGATTTTCCTCCTGTTCCCCCTTCCCCTAGAAGAAACAGCAGGTGAGGGACCTAGAGGGAGACAGGGGCGATGTTCTTGAGGGACCCTGGATCTAAGTTGGTCAATGTGCCTGCTCCAGAGAAGGCCATCCTCTGTTTGTACCCTGTAAGAACGAGGGCCTGTGATGTGAGTTATTTCAGCAGGAATCCACAAAGGGTCACCTAGAAGGTTCCTAGCATAGACAGAATCTCCCACACTAAAAGAACGAACTTTGGAAGTGGAATCCAGTGGTGCGTTGGGTGCGTAAGTGGATGGAGCGGTCAAGGGAAGACCTAAGTTTCCTGCCCATCAACAACTCTGCTGGGGACAAGTTAGTTGATGGACTAGGAGTGATGTGTTGAACACTAAGAAGCTTTTCAAGCTTCTCAGTGATGTCCCCAGGACCTAGCTGCTGAAGCTTCTCTTTGGTAAAGCGTACCATGCGTTCAGCCCGGCCGTTGGCGAAGGGTGCCAGGGGCAGTGAGGGCATGTCTGATGCCCTGTTGAGCTAGAAAGGATTCAAAAATGTTAGATGTGAATTGAGGGCCATTGTCAGAGACAAGGATATCTGGTAACCCATGGGTTACAAACAATTTTCTTAGCTGCTTGATAACAGCCTCAGTAGTTGTGGATGTCATTGGAATTACCTCTAGCCATTTGGAGTATGCATCTACTATCACTAGAAAAGTGTGCCCTCTTGTAGGGCCTGCAAAATCAATGTGGATTCTAGACCATGGGCCCCTAGGACATTCCCATTCCTGTGTGGGGGCGTGAGGTGGTGCAGGTCTGACTACCTGGCAATTGGGACAAGAGGCTACCCAGTTTTCAACCATTTTGTCAATACCTGGCCACCATACATAACTCCTGGCCAAACCTTTCATCCTTACAATCCCAGGATGACCCTCATGTAACATTTCCAAAACCTCCTTTGCAGTTTTGTAGGAATAACCACCCTGTTACCCCACAAAATACATCCTCTTAATACAGATAATTCAGTTTGCCTGGACTTAAAAGGTTGGGCAAGGTGAGGTAGATCTTGAAGAGGCCAACCTTTCTTGATCCAGCCCATAACAGGTGCCAATACAGCATCTTTGGCAGTTTCTTTGGCAATCTCAGCAGCATGGACTGGAAGCTTAGCAACAGTCTCCAGGAAGAAGGTGTGAGTTTCAAGTTCAAAGTCCTCCTTGTGGCAAGGTAGTGGGCAACGACTCAGTGCATCAGCATGTCCAATGTCCTTGCCAGGCCTGTGAATCAGTTTGTAGGAATATGCTGCAAGAAATTCAGTCCACCTCAGCATTCTTGGTGACAGGATATTAGGTGTAGGTTTATCTCCTGCCACAATGCCAAGTAAAGGTTTGTGATCTGTAACAATGGTGAATGACCTGCCATACAGATATTCATGAAATTTCTTAACAGCTGCAACAACTGCTAAAGCTTCCTTGTCCAATTGGCTATAATTCCTCTCTGCTTTGGACAGCGTGCGAGAGTAAAATGCAATTGGGGCTTCCGTCCATTGGGAAGCCTGTGACTCAAACCCCCACTCCAAAAGGGGATGCATCACAAGTCAGAACAACAGGTAAATTCTCAGAGAATTGTATCAACACAGCATCAGACGTGATTAGTCTCTTAATACTGTTAAATGCTGACTGTTCCTTCCCCCCCAGATCCAAACAGCATTCTTATCAAGTAGGCGATGTAAGGGCTCAGCAATAGATGCTTTGTGAGGTAGAAACATGTGATAAAAGTTAATAAGTCCAAGGAAGGCTTGCAAATCAGCCTTGCATCGAGGTTTAGGGGCTTCATTGATTGCTTTAACCTTGGCATCAGTAGGATGGATGCCCTGCTTGTCAATCATATACCCCAGGAACTCAACTCTGTCTGTTTTGAGTGTACATTTGTCTTCCTTGACTTTTAACCCCGCTTTTCTGAATCTGGTAAGGACTTCTCTGAGTCTCTCTTGAAGCTGAGTGTCATTTTCAGCAGAGATTAAAACATCATCAAAATAGGGCACTACCCCTGGCAGTCCCTGCAACATTCTTTCCATAAGGCTCTGAAAAATGCCAGGTGCCACGCTTACTCCAAATTGTAGTCTTTTACATTTGAAGGCACCTCTATGGGTCACAATTGTTTGTGCCTCTGCAGTAGCATCATCAACTGTTAATTGTTGATATGCCTGAGCCAAATCCAGTTTAGCAAATACTGTACCCCTGCCAAGGGAATGGAGCAGATGATGCACAACTGGTACAGGATATGCGCTCTGCTGCAGCATGGTTAAGTGTCCCCTTGTAGTCACCACAGATTCTCACTGACCCATCAGCCTTGACTGGTGTGACTATGGGTGTTTCCCATCTGGAGTGGTCAGTAGGCTCTAAAACCCCTTGAGCAATGAGTTTATCTAATTGTGCATCAATTTTTCCTTTAAAGCAAATGGGACCCTCCTGGGCTTTAAACGAATTGGGGGCACCTTGGGGTCTAGGCTGAAAGCAATAGGGGTCCCCATATACTTGCCCAGTCCTTCGCTGAAGACCTCTGGAAACTCAGACTTCAAGGACTCTTCCCAGTCAGAACTGCTCACGTGATGGATGCCAGTCACCTCGATGCCAAGTGGCTTGAACCACTCAAGTCCCAGCAAACTTGGGCGATCCTTGTCCACGATGGTCAGGGGCAAACGTTTGGTGTGGCCTTTAAACTGCACGTTGAAATCTCTCGCTCCAACTACTGGAATCTTGTTCCTTGGTAGTCTTTGAGAGTCAGTGCTTGCTTCTGGAAATGCTTTTCTGAATTTTGGGAAAGAGTCTGTGGATGGTGTCCCATGACACCATAGATAAATAAGAGCCTGAGTCCACTTCCATTTGGCAAGGTCTTCCTTCAATAAACACCTTCACATGAACTTTTCTGCTTTTTAAGGTTGAAGAATGACCAATAGTGATTGTTTGGTGTGTTTCACTCTTGCCATTTGCTTCTAAATTTCGCCCCATTTTTCAATGACATTGTTGGGCTTAAAGTCTCTATCAGGGAATTTCTTCCTAGCTGGTGGAGTTCTGGATGATTTGCAAACTCTGGCTATGTGACCCCTTTCTCACAACGTAGGCAAATGGAGTCAAAGAACTTGCAATCAGTGCGGGGTGGCCCCCCACAGCCTCTGCAATAGAACCCTTGCCTGTTCTTCCCAGAGTCTTTTCTTTTCTTTCCATTCTGAGTTTAAAATCCCTCTTCTGCCTCACTGCCATCAGAATCAGAGTCTATTTGTTCGCAATGAGTAGATGTGGATTTATCCCCATCAGAATGGCTTGAGGCCTGGCTTGAAGCCTTGTTAATCTTTTTCATGGCGCTGCTGAGGACTTGGTGGCTTCCGCTGAAACAGCTTCTTCAATGGCCTCTTTAAGCGTGATCTTAGGTTTCATTAATAGTTTGCTTTGTAAAACCTTATCCTTAAGGCCTAAAACAAACCGATCACGCATGGCCTCTTCTAAGTTGGTAAAGTCACAAGCACCCCAATGTCCCTTAAACTTGCCACGAAGTCATTAACATTCTCGCTATCCCCTTGATCCCGACGGTAAAATTCGTGTCTCTTAATGAGGCACGATACTTGTGGGGTAATGGGCTCTCAAAAGTCTTTCTAATTCGGGCCATTCCATTACCTTCAGCTCTGCTGCTCCGCCAACGCCTTCGCCATTTTGAAGACTGCGGACCGCAGTGCGTGAGAAGACCGCCCTCTTCCGTCTCGGGGATGCCGGCGAGATCGTTCCCTCCAGGAACATGTGGAAGCGATCCGCATACGATTCCCAGTCTTCCGTCGCCGGATCGAGCGGTGCTGGGGGTGTTCAGCGCAGCCATCTCGCTCAGTTGCTTGTTGTCGCGTCGTCTTCTCTTCAGGAAATCCCACCTTCGCGCCAGTGTTAAGTTTGCATGAAGAGTCAGGCGAGGAGTTCCAGCAAAGACTTTATTAGTGACTACAGCTCGAATAGACCCGTTCTGGCTTGGCTACGGCTGCTTCTTATAGCCTGCAGCCGTAGCTGCCAGCCAATGGGAGTGCAGGGATTCTTCCCGCACTATTTAAACCAATACCATTTGACATTTTACAAGAACAGTTCAAATAAACCAATAACATTCAAACCTACATACATAACATTCTGTCCAATTGAAAAAAAGATAAGCCAGTGCATACTTCACCTGGTGCCTCCTACTATAGCTTCCACCATCCAGACTCAAAACAATCTGGGCACCAGTGGTGGGATTCAAAAAAAATTTACTACCGGTTCTATGGGCATGGCTTGGTGGGCGTGGCAGGGGAAGGATATTGTAAAGTCTCCATTCCCTCCCCACTCCTGGGAAAAGGTTACCACCAGTTCTCCAAACTACTCAAAATTTCCGCTACCAGTTCTCCAGAACTGGTCAGAACCTGCTGAATACCACCTCTGCTGGGCACGCTGCCTAGGGAAATTACAGGTTACCATTGCCAAGATTGGCAGGCTTAAGACAGTATCATTAATAAAGAAATTTAGCATTACCCTTATTGGAAACACTACCTTTCTGAGTTCTTTTAAATTTAATACTCCAGTGTTCTGTTGACACAGAAATTTATTGCCAAGCACTTCATTTTTATCTTGACACTGTTGCTTCAAGCTTTCTGGTATTTTCATTAAAATGGGATTTAGATTGCTATGTAAACACATTTTAAACAAAATAAAAGTCACTCACTGGGTATAAAATCAAATATGGTCTTAACAAGAGCACCATTCTACTTACCATCAAATAGTTTTCCAGAGAGTAGATTGGGAAGGGGCAGGAGGGTTTTCCCAAAAATAGCTCTAACATCCTGGCATATTTCCACTAGACAACTTAATGTAATCCAACCAGAATCAATTTGTTTGAAAATCCCTTAAAAGTTGGAAAGAAGTATTTAAATGAGACCCTTTATGCCCAAATAAGCATATAAAAGAGCTTTAATAGAGGTAGTCCTCAACTTACAACAGTTAATTTAGTGGCTGTTCAGGCAATGAAAAAGGGACGATATAACCAACAGCAGCATCCCCATGGTTGCGTGTTCAAATTTTAGATGCTTGGCAACTGGTTCATACTTATGACCGTTGCTTTGTGCCGAGGTCATGTGATCCCCTTTTGTGACCTTCTGATAAGCAAAGTCAAGTGGGAAGCCAGATTCACTTCACAACTGGGTTACTAACTTATTACCTGCAGTGATCCATTTAACAAATATGGAAAGAAAGTTTGTAAAATGGGGCAAAACTCAACAAATGTCTCACTTAACAACAGAAATTTGGGCTCTGTTGTAGTCATAAGTCAGGACTACCTGCAGGGTGGGATGCTACCGTTCTGCCTGGTTCTATAGAACCGGTAGCTCTAAAGCAGCAGACACCAAACCAGTTCTGTGTCTGCTGCTGTTTGGCCTACCCGCCTGTCCGGGCTGTTACCTGTCCTTTATTTCCTGCTTTTCAACCTCAGCTGTTTGTGCAGCACAGCTGAGGTTGAAAAAATAGGAAAAAATGGCTTTTCAAACACTTTCTTTTCCGTGTGCAGCACTTTTCAGCTGTCCGGGCGGCACAGCTGATTTTTTTACATCGTGCATGGCGCGTGTCAGGTGCACATCTTTCAAAGCAAATGTAGCCACCGAACTAGTAGTAACACCAGTTGAATCCACCCTGACTACCTGTATATGAAACTATCACAGGTTTTGTTTTTCTTTCAGGGCTTTGAGTCCACTCTTTTACAGGGAAGTCCACAGTGAGCTTAGATATGTCATTACCAACTACATCATCAATTTCTTTAATTTATATAATAGCAGATCTGGGAAAGTTCAGTTTTTATCTGGGCGCCATTTCAATCTTGATAGAAATACCTTTCTTGTCTTCTACATTAATAAAGATTGGGGGTGGGGGAAGGGCTTTAAAAAGGTAACTTGAGATTGGCCTCCTGGATAAAGGCAGCATGATAATGATAATACCAAGGTTCTGGTATTGACATTCAAAGTCCTACAAGACATGGGTCCGGGTTATCTACGGAATCTACTGCCGGCATTGAATACCAACCACCCTGTATGAGGCACACAGGCAGGGACTCCTCGGGTGCCATCTGACCCAATGTCATTTGGCGGTATCCTGGGGAGAGCCTACTGTAGCAGCTCCCACTCTGGAACCAACTACCTCTGGGGCTGTGCCCTGACCTCCATACCTTCTGCCATGATTTAAAAACCTGGTTGTTTGAACAGGCTGGACTGTGCTGACTCCTTGGGGGATTGGTTTTATATTTTAAATTATTAATGGGTTTTAGTTAATTTGGCTTGTTTAATTTAATCTCATTTTAGGTAATTAATTTATTGTTCTGATTTTATTTGTGAGCCCCAAGTCCTTTTTGAAGAGGTGGTGGCATACAAGTCAAATTAATAAATAAATAAATAAAATAAATAAATAAATAAATTGCAACAATAGCATAAATTGCTATTATGCTATTGTAGCAGTCTCAATTTGAACCACAAAACAACCCCTGATTTGGACATTTCTTATCCATAAGCAATTCCGTGTGGCAACTAAGAATGTTCTGATTCTAAAGACTGTTCTGTTCCCCCCCTCTCCCGAATTCTCTGCAACCTCAGATTATCCTCTGTAATATGATAGTACTGAACTAAAAAGAAAACCAGGGGTTTACTCTATGAAACTAAGACTCTTACATAGAGTGCATATTTACCATTGTTCTGAAGCTTAAAAATACATTGCCCAATCTGCTCTACACATCTCAGTGTTTCAACATTCCAGAATGAGTATCTTGCAAAGGAAAAGTAATGACTTCTTTAACACATAGCCTCTTCCAACTAGGAGTTTTGTTTCTTCTAATTATAAAAGCTGCGAGAAATTAAAATTATTGGTAGATTTGAAAACTGTGGGATATTGCAAGTAGTGTGACCATGTATTACTCTAAATCCGATATGGAAAACTATGGCAGCAAACCACAACCACTTTTTCAAAACACAACAATCTGGAACGTAGTTGCATTAAGCATCTGCAATGGGCTGAACTCACCATGAATGAAGACATTCCACCTGGCAATTCCATCATCATCATCATTAAATTAATTATACCTTCCCCCTCCAAACCTGTTCCTCCAAGAGCAGAAGAGTTCTTTCCGTGCCAATTGGAAACGAGGGTCAAGCTGAAACTTCCCACTCATTAAAGGAATGCGTATACATTCTTACCCATTTGTATTTCACTTTAGCTCGATCCCATCACCTCTCCATAATATTGGAAGACTCTTGAGAGCTGCTTTCTTGGTTATACATTTGAAGCACCAGCTTCACCATTCAGCTGGTTGAGATAACTGTCTGAGGCAGGAGACCTGGGGTATCATGAAAAAAAATAGCAGTTTTGCCTGGTAGTATTTTAGTACCAAGAATGAAAATAAAAGTGTGTTGGGTTTTGCCTCATGAACCTTGAATAGCATACAGGTTGTCAAGAGTAAAGGTGTTTGCTGCATCTTTGCAGGTATATTTTAGTTAGTCATAACTCTGGAGCCTTTAAAAGGGTAAACAATCCATCAAACGCTTTCTTCCCATTTGAGCAGAACTCCATATTCCATTGAGTATGTCAACTATGTCTGTTCTTACTTTTTTGTCCATGGTTCTGCTATCTGACTTTTCTCCCATTGGCTATTAAGCCAGACACCAGATATTCACACAACAGTTGTACATTGTTTTCTAGATATGTGACAAGAGACTTCCTTGTGGTGGTGGGGAGCCATTCTGAAAGCTGGCTCTTTGCTTCACAGCATGCTAAATTCCCATTTAATTCATTTGTTAATTTAAAAAGTCTGTATGTGAGAGAGTGTGTGTATTTAGCAAAGTAGGACAAGCAGCCTGGAGAGCACCAAAGAAAGTGACAGCAGGCATTTGATGTCAGCAGGCAGCATGTTGCCTAATCCTATTATGTAGACAACTGAAAGTGTCCCTTTTTTGTAGCCAGTTCTTGTGGGCAGTTCTTTTGAATGAAGAACAGTATAATATGAACTTTATCAATATACAGAGCATGAGTTTTGAGGAATGAAATGGTCTCTGCAGTGTTATTCATTTGAAATCTGTGGCTTTATATCAGGAGCATATTTGGTCCCCAAAATGTGAGTTGCCTCTTTTGAATGCTTTTTATTTTTATTTTTCCTGCTTGGGAAATTGGAAAGGCTCCCCTGCTGCAGCTTTTGCCCTGCATCACACAAAAGTTTTCTTCTTATGCCTTGTCAGCCATTCTCAGTCCACATGCTAAAATAGATACATACAATCTTTAGCAGGCTTTACTTAACACTTGAATCCCACTCTGGCACAAGTGGGGCCAGGAGGAAATAAAATAGAAACTGAAATTTCATTTCAAATGTACATTTAACAATTATTTTCATTTTAACTGTAAGAATGAATGCTTCCTCTCTATGTATTTAATAAGTTACATATTTATTTGCCAATTATTACTGAGGGAAGGCTGAAGGTTGCTGTGCCGCAGTTTCTGAGGCTCTGGAAGAAGTGGACTATCTTGACCTTTTTCAATAAGAGCTCAGGCAACATTGATCAAATTCTTGGATGACCTGTGGCAAGCACAGGATGTTTTTACTCTTCCTGATCTCTCAGCAGTCTTGGATGCCATCATTCATGGTATCTTTCTGAGACAGTTTGGGATCATGGAGGTGTGTGGAATATGTTGTTCTGGTTCTTCTCCTTCCTCTGGGGAAATTTCCAATTGGTATTAATGAGGAGAAAGGTCCAGCCCATGGGGCCACCTTGTGGGGTGCCAAAGGGTTTGCTACTTTTTCCATTCCACATGAAGCCACCAGATGAGATCAGAGGTGTCTCCACCCCAGGTCTGAGTTATGGTATGGAAATTCTGTCTCACTTACTGGAAGCCGTGGGGGTGTCTGGTTGAGATATAACAGGCTTTGATTCAACGCAAGCAAGACCAAGTGGATCTTTAGATCTGGCTTTTGGTTTTTAGACTTCAGATATTTGGTTCTGGGTGGGGTATCACTACCCCTGACAGATCCAGTGCAGTGGGGTGGGGTCTGTGAGTGCATCTGGACTTGCAGCTCATTACTAAGGGCTATGAGGGCCTTCACACAATTTTGGGTTTCTACCTTTCCTGAACTAGGAGGCCTTGTTCCTCATGACATCTAAACTAGACTATTACACTGCACTGTACATGAGGTTGCCTTTAAAGAGCATTCAAAAGCTTCAGCTGGTTCAGAATGCAGAAGCACAGGGAGTTAATTATGTTGGTTATTCAGAACATGTGATACCACTAGTCTGAAAGTTGCATTGGCTCCCAGTGTGTTTCCAGGTGCAATTCAAGATGCTGGTAGTCACCTTGAAAGCCATTCATGGCTTGAGATTGGGCTATTCATAGAAACTTCTATTCTACCTGTCTTACCCCATTCAGCAGGAGGGGCATCTCTAGCCCAGCTGCTGTTGATTAGGAATATCAGATGGCAGAGCTGAGTAGGAGAGATTTTTCTGCCATGGTGCCCACCAGTGGTGGGATTCAATTTTTACTACCAGTTCTGTGGTTGTAACTTGATGGGCATGGCAGGTGAAGGATACTGTAAAATCTCTAGTCAGAAGTGGTATTTGTCGGTTCTCGAACTACTCAAAATTTCCACTACGGTTCTCCAGAACTGGTCAGAAACTGCTGAATACCACCTCTGGTGCCCACCCTTTGGAACTTCATTGCCTCTGAGATTATATTACCCCTGACCCTGCTATAACTACTATCAATGTATATAATCAGTGCTGTTTCGGTTCCATAATCAGATCTGAATCCCAACCAAAAGGGTTCTGATAATCTTCTTCCTCCAGTTTAAATACTGGACAAAAAATTTCCAATGCAGTTAGTTCCAGTGATGGCTTCTTGAGAAGTGGGTGAACCAACATCTTTTTATGAGACAGCAGCATCAAAGAAAAATGTCAATGGATAGTTCAACTGCAAAATGCTTTACTAGCTGTGGTCAGAAAAAATGCCCACTTCAATAAGGAGTCAAAGTGTCCAGAAATGGAAATAACAAAGGACCTTTTATTGGGATGCACAGGTACAGTGATCACTGGCTAAAAGAATGCAAAACAGCCCTGAACTAAACAAGGTACCCCCAGAAATGTTAGATAGGGATAATGAAACCAATATAAATCATAGAATGATTTTACAACCAGAATGTAATATCTACGAACACTATGAATGACTTCACTATGACCATCCCAACAGACCTTCATTTTTATCTACTAATTGGATTTTAATCTGCCCCAATTATAGATATTTACTGCCTCCCTTCACACCAAAGGAAAGATAACCATCTGATTTCTCTTATCTGTCTGTTCTGTCTCCAGGAAACAGTTGGCTTTTAGTTTACCTGCTCTTTTATATTTCTAGGCTTGTTCTCATGCTTATGTCATGTACAAACCATTGTAATAATGGCAATGAATTTGAATGATCTGTAAGGTCCATGCAAGACTGCTTTCACATCATTTCCAGCTTTTGGACCATCTTCAAGTGTAGCATTGCAAGAATCCCATTGTGAGTTTATTAGAGGAAGGGGCACTGAAATTAAAGAATCTCAGTATAAGTAACATTGCAACTGTTCAATATAACAGTTAACAGAATAGCAGAGTAACAGAATAACAGACCAGTAAATACTAGTAGGTTGTCTTTGCTCCAAAATCACTTCTATCTCGAGAGACAAAATTAATTCTTTTCACTGGAAACAACCAACATAATCTTTGCAGTTCATTTGCTCAACATAGTAACTGAAGTTTTGTTCACATTTATTTATTTTTTTTATTGCTGCAATTCTGCAAAATGAAGAAATGAAGAAAAAAGAAAAATTACAGTAAAAGGCAAAACAAGAAACTCAAAACAAAACAAATACAGAAAGGAGAAAGGGGAAAAAAAGATCAGGAAAACCAATAAAACAAAACAAATATACTCATTACACTAGAGATGTAAGAAGATTTTAAACTATGAATTAAACCTTGTCCACAAAGAAACATCGTAATGAATGCTTCAGTTACATAAACAAAGAGCCAATATAAAGGCCTAGAAAGAACATATTTTTTCAACCCATATTTTTTTTGCTGGTTTCTTTCCAATAATGTACTACTAACACTCTCGCTCACTCTCTCTTACACACATACTCACAAATACAGAGAGAGAGAGAGAAATACATATATATATATATATATATATATATATATATATATATATATATATTTCATAGATTTTCACGGGTAAAGGTATGTAGGTCTTGGTGTATTCGGTCTTGTTCTGTAAGATTGAGAATACCTTGGCAACATTTCGACTAAATCTCATCCGTCATCTTCAGGCTGGTGTCTTCAGCTTCGTTCTCCTGGGAGAATATATATATATGCATATATGTATTTCTCTAGTAGTAGTAATAGGTCTTGGTGTATTTGGGTCTTGTCCCATGTAAGATTGAGAATAACTTGGCAACGCTGACGAATCTCATCTGTCATATATATATATATATTCCATGTTTCCCCAAAATAAGCCCTACCCTGATTTTAAGCATGTGTCTAATATAAGCCCTATCCCAAAAATAAGCCCTAGTGAAGGGGTGGGCACAGGAGGCAGGCAGCTTGTGCAAGCCAACATTGTCCAACAGCAGCAGCCCCTGTGCAGCACAAGTGAGTTGATACCTGTCCAAGCAGCAGGCAGAGGCAGATGCAGGGGGAGGCACACAATCTGGATGACTGCACAGGTTGCAGGAAAACTGAGAGTCAGTGGGCCAGAGTAGCAGGTGGCCATGGGGAGCTCATCTTCAGCAGCACCAGCAGGCAGGTGATCTGGATGCGCACAGTCCATGGGAAAGCCAAAAGTCAGGTGGGCAAAAGCAGGCAGGCAGCTGCAGGAGGCTCATCTTTGCATCTTTTGACTTGCCTGCATGTGGTACATCCAGTTCACCTGCCTTCCACCCTGCACCTCTGGACCTCACTCTGCTGCTTGGGCAGAGTTCAACTCATCTGTGCTATGTGGGCTGTGCAGCCCCAGAGTGCACTGACCAGGGACCATCAGGCTGCAGCTGCTGCTGGATACCATTGGTCCCCATGCTGCGCTGCCGCTCTTGTGCATGCACTGGGGACGCCAACACAGGCTGATCACCCTGAAATCATGTTTCCCCAAAACAAGTCCCAGTACTTATTTTGATCCCCAAAATATAAGACCGGTCTTATTTTGGGGAAACATGATATGATACATTCAGAAACAAAGGAATGCTGATTCAGACAGGAAGGGATAGTAAATGTGCAAGGAAATAAGGATAACACATAGAGAAGAAACAAACACATTATTTATCAGCCTTACCAGGGGAAACATGACCAGATACTTCAACTTTATTGTAAAGTTACATTGACAGAATCTTGCAAGACTGAAAGTACAATTCTCTTGCTGTCTCCTTTACAGCCTGAGAAATTAAGAAGGGTCCCTTCTGAGTCTCATGCCCAACCCACTATCCAGTTGCAGACTAGATGGGTCTCTTATCTAATTGTTCCCTAGGAAGCATTTCTGGGCCATTCTCTCAAGGTCTTTCCCATATATCATTATATTATTAAATTGTCTAGTTCAGCTCTAGCGCTGCCATTATACTCTCCTCCACCAACTTTGATTCTGACCTTATTAATATGTACAATTGTAATCCAATAAATTAAGTGCTAGTCTGATTAAATGTATACTGTAATCCATATATAGGGGTAGCATATCCACCTCCTTAATCTCATCCTTGGGCTTCTGGTAATGTAATAAGCTAATTTATATTTCAGTGAAATTATGTGCTGATCTTCAGTTCTAAACAAATTCCTGGAAATTCTCCCAGAACTGCAAATTATTTGAAAAACAAGCACAGATTTGTCACAGAGAAAAAAGTTCAGATATTAGGTAAGTTCCATGTGTTGGATGCAATTTTCCCCAAATAACCTTTCTTTAAACCTGGCTTTATTAAATTTTTAAAACATAGCTTTCTTAAATCTTATCCATTTGTTTCTTGAAACTTTGTTTCATGAAACCTATAAGATCTCTAAATGTACTTTTTAAATTATATATTGAGATGGACACAAACCAAATTGATTATAATGAAACCATTGACACTAGATTCTGTTTTGACAAACACACTGTTTCTCTTTAAACCAAATCCCCTTCTTTATATCTATCCTACATCAAGCCAAACATCCCATTTCACTGAAAAAAGGACTTTCTACCCAGCAATATGTGATAGAAAAGCATCAGTATAAATGCTAGAGTAAAACTGGAAATACTTGTCTGGATCACATTTTTTTTCTTAACCTGTAACTTCCTAGAGTATATTTGTAGAATTGCCTCCAGTTTTCTTAAGAGTATGAGAGAGGCAAGTCTACAAATATTCTCTAGGAAGTAACAGATTTAAAGAAAAATTTGTGATCCAGACAAGTATTTCCAGTTTTACCTTTGAGCATTTATACTGAAGTAACTGAAGAGGAGGAAAAGGAGTGTGTGTAAGAGAGGGAGGGAGAGGGAGAGGGAGAGAGAGGGGAGGATACTGCACACACACACACACACACACACAAAATGAAGGATATCTTTCTTCCTTTTCTCTCCCCTTCTTTTGTTCGTTTCCTTTTTTGTCAAGGAGACCAGCTTGTTGGCAATGAAATCCTAGCCCAGGGCAATGTAGCACTGTGTTCATTGCTCTCACCTTGCAATAGATCAGGATGCGACATAATGCATTTTTTCCACCAAAGCTGGGGCTCCTTAGATTCTTGAATCATTTAAATTGGTGGCTCTGAAGGTTCTTTAAAAAAGAAAAAGCTGGTCCAAGACATATATTTTAAAACCTGTGACAGCCAACCAAGGTTATGTGCTTCTGCTATTAAGTATGGTGCATTTTCATTTATTCAGAACATGGTCTTGTCGATAAATTGTTAACAATATTTCAAGTTTTGAACATAGAACATTTGCTTGATGTAGCATTCACTGGAGCCTGAGATTAGAATGCAAAAGGCAATGTATGGTGTGATGTAAAAATACAATGTTTTTATACCATAGAGGTCAATGTTTTTATACTATAGAGGTCAATCCTCAAATGCAAAATGAGTATCTTCAATACTAGTAGGAAATAAAATATATTTCCAGACCATAGTATTTTATTCTTTCCATATAAGGAAGACTGATGTTAGGATGTGGCAGTGGAGAACAAAAAATAGGTCTATTAACTAGACAACTGAATTTGGTCAACTGAAATTCAGAGAATGGGTTATGTGATGACCCAGGTGGGGTACAAAATAAACACAGTCACAAAAACAGGTGAAGCCCTTTATTCCTTCACTTTGCTTCCAAGCTCCAAATATCCTTGACTGGAGACAAAAACTCCCACACAAGCAGTTACAAGAAGGAGGAAATGCCATTTAAATTATAAAGAGTAAAAACACAACACAAACCAGGCAAGATAAGAGCTTGAAGACGTCCATAGATATCACACACGACTGGGAAGGACACCAAACTCAGAGAGGAACTATAAACTAGAGATATTTACACACTTTGTTTCCAGCGCTTGCCAGTACGCAGGTCCAAACTCTTATTCAGTTGTCACACCTGCAGCCAATGAAGAGGATCAAGGCCCTCTACTCCCAAGGAGACCATGTCTCCCTTATCCTCTCCTCCCTGAGTGCCCTAGGATGGATAGGGATGGGCCTGGGTCCTCCTCTGACTGCTCAGCCGACCTCTGCCCTTCCCCAGCTTCCTCCACAACCTCCCGGAGCCACACTTCCACTCCCTGTTGGCTGTTCCTCCTCTCCCTCAGAGTCAGTCTCCACCAGGGCATGACAGGTTAAGAGTACAACCTGGTCAGTTAGAAGGATTTTGTTTTTGTGACTTCACAGTTGGAGGGACTTAAATAAAAATTACCACTGACCATTGGATCTCTTTAAATCCATTCTTCCAGGTATAAATAAATAAAGCCATGTGGTATAATTCTTCTGAATTTGGTTCCAGACAATACAAAACTGGTCTAGCATACTAACTGTAATTTGTTAAATTACTTCAGAGGATTCCCCAATGGTTGTGAAAATGATTGGGATCACCCAGATTTACAATTATTATTATTATTTTCTTACTAGGACAAAATCCTTATTTTCATATGCTCTGACAGCCAGAATCAAAAGAATCTCTATGTTTTGATGTGCCAGTCAAGGCTGGCTTAAGAAATGTGACTATCTGAACTGGAATAGAAAAGGGCATTCATGCCCACCCCCATGTTAATGTCTTTGCTTAATCATGTTATTGTGACATCCAAAGCAGAAAACACTGCAAGACACCATATATCTTAAAGGGAGGGGGAGGGAGGAGGAGGGGAAAACAACTTCCTGAATCACAGTGAGGCAAAAATGGGAGTCCTGTATGATACGGTAGGTAGCCAATAAGTGCAGATAATGATGAAGGAATGTAGATCTAGTCTTTGGAAGGGGAAAGAGTTTCCTGAACTATTCAAGGAGAAAAAAGGATGTTTTTCACTCCTGGTAAAGTGGAAAGCATGAAAAGAAAATTCAAATAATCCAACCTTGATTTTGTCTGGTATAAAATGGGAAGAGAGAAACACTGGCACACTTTAAATATTTTGCTATTCCACTTACAATAATAAAGCATCTTCCTGGAATCCTTACTATTTCTGCATCTTGACCTCAAAGAGTTGTCAGAACTACACTGGGGCACACTCCCTTAAACCATGACCATAAAGAAACCATTATTTAACCTAGTCTGAAGAGCCATTAAGCAATCTTTCATTGGCAGAACACTTGCTTTATGTAGAGAAAGTCCCAGGTTGAATCTCTGGCATCTCCTGATAAAGCTGTAAAAATCCTGGCGAACCATTTCCAGTAAATGACTTCGATTGCTAAGACTTTGCTAGGTATTATGGTTGCTCCCAGATTCCTAACTTTAGTTTGTGTTCAGTTATTTAAACCATTGGTAAAGGGATTAGTTTAACATTCTGTGCTTTGCATATGTTTCTGTCCTCCAGCCATGTGTGTCTGTAATTTGTATGTAATGAAAACAGCATAGGGAAACAATCTTCCTCATGCATGTGATGCCTCTTTCTGTCAGCCTGATCTTACACTGCAATCCTCATTTCTTGTTTCTCAATGCAAAATGCAACTGGATGAGAGCCAGAATTGTGCATAATTACACAATTACATAACTAATATGTAGTATTAGTAATATAACTAACTTACATAATGAATAATACTGTATTGTGACATTTATTTAAAACAAGCTCAACCACATTCATCCTACAGAATTATTTTTGCAGATGAACTAAATAAATACTGTTTGCACCATTGACATTTTAAGGAATAAATCAAATGAGACTTACTTAATTAGATTTCAATACCACAATCAAGAATGGACATATTGTTAATATTGCAGCCCAGTTTTATGTGAGTGAAAGGTATGAACAACATCGTCTGAGGGAAAATCAGAAAATGGGTGGGTTAGATTTCAATTTAAGATGCATTAATTGAAATTAGTGTAACTCATTTTTAACAGTTTAAGAATAACAAAACAGAATAACCGAGTTGGAAGGGACCTTGGAGGTCTTCTAGTCCAACCCCTGCTCAAGCAGGAGACCCTATACCATTCCAGACAAATGGTTGTCCAATCTCTTCTTAAAACTTCCAGTATTGGAGCATTCACAATTTCCGGAGGCAAATAATTCCAGTGATTAATTGTTCTGTTAGGAAATCTCACCTTAGTTCTATGTTG
>CM019150.1:135827312-135839220 GCA_009733165.1 Naja naja | reverse complement strand
AGGAAAAACATCTACCATGAAGTGTTGAAAAGAAGGAATGGAAGTCCTGTGGGTCATTTTGTTGGAAGACTAAGTTATTACTCTTTTTATATCCCTAATTTTTCTGCTGTCCCCAGGTGTGGATGATGGTATTAATCCAATGCAAATAACCAGTTTACTTCTGTATATGCTATTGAATGGTATATTTGCATTTTCCTTTGTTTGTTTACTATTATTATTTATAGCCATGGTGGTGCAGTTGTTAGAATACAGTACTGCAGGCTAACTCACTGCTCACTCCAGAAGCTAGATTCTGAGTGGCTCAGGGTAGACTCAGCCTTCTATCCTTCTGAGGTCAGTAAAATGAGGATCCAGATTGTTGGGGGCAATATGCTGACTCTGTGACCACTTAGAGAAGGCTGTAAAGCATCCTGAAGCAGTATATAAGTCTAAGTGCTATTGCTATTATTGTTATTAAATTGTGATTACATATCTTTGCATCAGGCAACAGTACATTTTGGGCTGGCCTTCATCTAATAATATCCTTCTCCACAACTTGTGACAGTCAATGGAATATAAAACAAAGAAAATGTCAGTGATGGCTCAGTGGTTAGAGTGCAGTACCCAGCTAATTCTGCTGACTGCCAGCTGCCAGAAATTTGGCAGTTTGAGTCTTACTGGCTCAAGGATGACTCAGCCTTCCATCCTTCTGAGGTCAGTAAAATAAGGACCAGATTGTTGGGGGCAATATCCTGACTCTGTAAATGGCTTAGAGAGCACTGTGAAGCACTGTGAAGCAGTCTAAGTGCTAAGTGTTATTTTCCATGTTATGTTTTCCATTTTAGTTCACAAATAGATTCAGAAAGTTTAGGAGAATGAATATGTTAAGGACTGTATGATTACATGGTAAAAAAATGAATATAACATTATGCTTGATCAATATGAAAATATGTGGATTAATGGATTGACATTTTCATTGAATTATAATTTGAAAGACATTCCTTATTAAAATGATCTATTGCTGATATTAATTCAAAATGGTCAGTGATGTTCCCATTCAAAATTGTATGATTGTTAGGAAGCTATTGCATATGATATTTTAGAGATGGGGAGGGGTGTTATGTATGTAGGTTTGAATGTTATTGGTTTATTTGAACTGTTCTTGTAAAATGTCAAATGGTATTGGTTTAAATAGTCTGGGAAGAAACCTTGCACTCCCATTGGCTGGCAACCTCGGCTGCAGGCTATAAGAGGCAGCCATGCCCAGCCAACTTGGGTCCATTCAAGCTGTAGTCACTGAATAAACTCTTCACTGAAGCTCTTTGCGTCTGACTCTTCATGCAAACTTAACACTTGTTTCCTAGTAGCACTAAATATGGTTAACAGTATTTGCTTAAGGTTATCATTATTTACTCTCTTTGAAGAATAGGATATTTACTCTCTTTGAAGAATAGGATTTTCCAAAATAAGTTAGTTTCTATAATCTCCTATCTGAATTTGTTTTAAAAATACTTTGTGTGAGAGACTGAAAAGCAAAACATGTGTGAACATATTTTGCCTTTGTTAATGTTTAAATTTCTTTCTTTTCTTTCTTTCTTTCTCTCCCTTCCCTTCCCTTCCCTTCCCTTTCACCACAGTATAATATAGTACAGCACAGTGGTGGGATTCAATTTTTTTTACTACCAGTTCTGTGGGCAAGGCTTGGTGGGCGTGGCAGGGAAAGGATACTGTAAAATCTCCAATCAGAGGTAGTATTTGCCGGTTCTTAGAACTACTCAAAATTTCTGCTACCAGTTGTCCAGAACTGGTCAGAACCTGCTGAATACTACCTCTAGTACAGCAGCTTTTCTTTAGTTCCAGAAAGTTTATCAATTTTTTCTCTTCCATTATCATAACAAATCAGTATCAAGCAGGTTTAGAGATCTGTTTCAGTCAATACATTTGAAGATAGAGTTTTCACTCTTCATCCTCTATTCTCTTTCCCCTCATTTCAAAATTTGTCAACATTTCTCATTCTTTCTACCTTTCCCCTTTGACAGGTGCCTATCTGCTTAAACTCTGGTTCAGCATTTTAGCTGCTAGCCTGACAGTTCTGGTATGGTTCCCTTTTTTCATAAACAAGTGTGAAAGACTTTTCTAATGACTTTTGGTGTAATTACTTAACCATATCATGTTGTAAACTCTTAAACCTGTATTTAGAAAGTTCATGATCTGCCAAGGAGGCAGCCTATATCATCTTATAAATCAGCAACTTTATTTGGGCTTTCTAAGAAAAGAGCAGGGGAAACAGTTAGATTTGAAGCATGCAAATTAAAAGAAAAGTTTCTGTTGTCAGGGTTGTGAGAAAGACAATGTTTCTCTGAAGTAACTACAGAAGTTTAAACAGCACATAAACTCTTTGACATTGAATTGTGTTATTTGAAGACAGAAATGGTAGATTCTGTAAGACATGCCTGGGAGGACACACAAGTGTTGCTGAGTGATTTATTGGCTGTCGGCCACCCTCTGAAAAGCTGCCTGTCAACAACATGTGACATCTTTCAGATAGGGAACTCATTCAAGCAGGTCCATTGAAGGAGCTGAACAAAAGCAGAAGAATAAAATGATTTCTCTCCCCTCCTTTTCATTAAGGTCCAGAAATATTTTTCCTAGAAAAGATTGCAAAAGTATAGCTCCAAAACATCACAAATAGTTTATGACAGAGAAGCAGCAGTGAATCTAACAAATCAATGAAGATATTCTATCTATCAAATTTCCTGCCTCTCTACTTATCTGGCTACCTGCGACTCTTAATAGCAAAGATAAAAGTTTTCTGGAAACTAAATTGGATTTCTTTCTTCTTCAAGTCAGATTCAAAGCTATTTCATCCTCATGTCACTCATGCAGATTTAGAAAGAGATGTTGCAAGCAAGCTACCATGTACTGTAAATCACAGATAAGACTGGCACTCCCCAATCCCTCCCCCAATATTTGGCTTGATAAAAGACATGGATATGGCATCCAAACTGTCCCTCCCCACTATCACTCATATATATGAGTGTTTCATATATATGAGGGTTTCTATTTCTAAATTAGATTTGTTATATATTTTAATTAATTGTAAATGGGAGCTGTGGTTCAGCAACAGCTGAGGTGCACAAATTCCAAATAGCTATCTGAAAAGCTAAGTTGAATAACTGACACTTAGCATTAGCTTTGATGTCAAAAGAAACACAGTTAATAATTGTTTAACATCTGGTGTGATCTATAATTAGCTGGTGAGATTTATGGTGTGAAGATCTGAGTTGAAATGCTTGGCCAAAAATTCAACTTGCCAATTGCGAGCTACCACTGTCTTCCCATGCAGCCTATTTCTTGTTTCCTTTTTTTTAAGGGGGGAAAGTACTACCATAACATCATAGAAAATAAGTGGAATACAAAGTTAAGTGATATAGCATATATTAGTCACAGCAATTTATCTGTTACAGTTTCACCTTTCATCCTTGGTGCTCTCTGAGCTTGCTTGTTTTCTTGCAGACATTTCTCTACCCTAACCAGGTAACATCATCAGTGCTAGTAAGGAGTGCTGTTTGCTGTCAGTTTATAGTCTGGTGTTTTGCTTGTCTGGGTGGGTGGGGAGGTCTTAGAGATTCTTTGTTTGGACTGTTTACTAATGGCAGTTTCGTGATTGGAGTGTTGCTTACTTGATTGTTGGTCTGAAGTTGACCTTGGAGTTAATCTATATGAGTGCTGATTACTGGTAGAGAGATCCTGGAGTCTTTTTCTCTTTTGGGCTGATTGGTTGTCTTTTTTGCATGGTCTATAGATGTTGTTAATGTCTATGTGTCTATTGATGGCTGATTTGTCAGAGTGACAGGCTTCTAGAAATTCTCTGGCATTTTTTTTAACTTGGCCTGGTCTATGATTGTCACATTTTCTCAATTGAAATTATGGTTAAATCTGTCTATATGTTGTGAAATTAAAGAATTTTCATCATGTCTTCTGACTGCCAGTTGGTGTTCATGGATGCATTCTGCCAGTCATCTGCCTGTTTGTCCTACATAGTGGTTGTTGTAGTTCTTACATTGTATATTGAAGATGACTCCTGTTTTTTCTTCTGGGGTTGCTGAGTCTTTTGATTTTCTTAGGATGTTTTGAAGGGATTTAGTTGGCTTATTTGCTATGCTGATTACATGTGGCTGTAGTAATCTGTTGGTGGTTTTTGAGATATTCTTGATGTATGACAGTGCAATGTTTTAGGGTTTGTGTTGGTTGTACTGTATTGGGTTGAGTGTTCAGGGATTTCACCTTTTACAGTGAAATTATAATAGATTGATAAATTACAGTGTTGTAGTGGAATATGACAATAAATATATAGGCACGCGTGTGTGCATGCGGGTGACAAATTCTACATCACCTAACTTGAATGAAGAATATTCTCTCTATATTTTCTTTTATTTTGAGCAAAATAAATACTTAATGCTCTGTAAATTTAAAGACTGAATATGCAAAACAAAACATCACTTGTGGAAAAAAGCCTGTGTAAAGCTTTTATAGTTCAAGCTGTGGAACTCAAATTATTTACTTATTCACTTGTTTTGCAAATTCGTTACTCATCCTATTACAACATCGGGGTAGTGTCCAAAAGATTATGTAATTGACTTCATTACAAAATGCATTCTTTTTAAGGAAACAAATCTCAAAACACTCAAAGCAATACATGAAAACAGAACACAAACTAAGATCTAGGGAAGTACTGATATTGTACATTTCAATATTTTTAAACATATATTATTACATTCAATTGATTTATTGTGCTTGTTTGTAAGTTTAAAAACTGAACATAATTGTTATTTGTAAATGTCTCTAACAACTAACATTTTTGTATTCTATAAATTTAATACATTTTTCTAATTTGTACAATTTTGTATGTAGCTTTCTAGATGGTATATTTTCTAAAGGACAATCTGTATTTAAAAAAAACAAGTAAATTGCAGCTATAACTAGTATACAGCTTTATATATAACATCCCCAAATATGCAATACTTTGGACATCTTATTTTGTAAGGAAACCTTTTCTGTGTGGAAATTAAATGGGGAACAATAGGTGCTGAATCATTGCTGTCCTGCCATTCAGTCCCATAAATAAGTATGGTGATTCACACAAATTCACTTGTATTGCAGATTTCTTTTCATTTTTACTAAAATTATGATAGACACAATATTATCAAGACCCCTGAACACATTGCTTTAAAACATTAATATGACAGCATATTGCTGTCATTGAGTTTCAATAGCATGTAAGAATAAACTTAGTGTCAGAAATGTGTTAAAACTATTTCAATGCCAGATATAATACAGGCTGAATTATATCTGTCATTGCACAGCTGCTAACATTTTGTACCTATTGAAGTTCCTTAAAATCAGTCATCAAGTAGACAACATTACAACAACAGTCTAGAAAGTCACAGTGAAATGAATGACAAGTGACAACAAAAGTGATAAAAAGGCAATCCAACAGCATACAGCTTTCAGGAAATGGGAAATCTGGTTGCTCAGAAGTATGGGAACCACAATTTATTTAAATTGGTAATTTGTTATGCAGATGGGCCTCTCTAAAGCAAACACCATAATTCTAACTGTCCTAGTTCTATCTCCCATGAAAAGGGAATAGAGTAAAGGTCACTAATAGAAAACTTTCAGTAGATTTTAATGAAAATTTAGAAAGGTGTCACTCAGCTGCTTTCAATGGAATCAAATTTTGGAATCTTGCAGAATGTTTACCAGTTTTTGGAAGCTGACTTCCTAAAAAAGATCTATCATGTCCTTCTTTGGAAGTAGATTTTGGATATCCACAAAAACAGATTTCAATCTGCTCACATGATAGAACTCAGTGGAAGCAAGGTGTCATCTATGAAAATTTCATTGCTAAAAGGTTTGCAGGATAGCATTACTACTAGATATATGAAATGAAGCCTTTAAAAATTATAATACTAACTATAGATGGTAGAAAACAATTCCCTTAGTTTTGGAAAGATTCTGGGGGCAGGTAATATTTTTCTTCATCATACCATAACAGTTCTTGCTTCGATTAAGAGGTATGCCTTCATGATGAAATATAGACAGTGAAGAAGGAAATTAAGAATATATTACTGCCATGTACTTCCTAATTTGAATCTTGGAAGGAGGTGAATTATAATCAGTTCACTTATTATTTTGTAGTGGTCTCTCAAATAATAGTTTCTACCAAATGAAATATTTTCCTTTCATCCAGAATGATTCATAAGCTTAATGAGCAATCTTCTCATTCCAAATATATAAAGGGCAGTGATTATATATATATATATATATATATATATATATATATATATATATTTTCATAGATTTTCACGGGTAGGTATGTAGGTCTTGGTGTATTCGGGTCTTGTCCGTGTAAGATTGAGAATACCTTGGCGTTTCGACGAAATCTCATCCGTCATCTTCAGGCTGGTGTCTTCAGCTTCGTTCTCCTGGGAGAAGTGTGTGATCGTGGCTGTTTTTCCCTTTTAAACTCTAGAGTTGGATGTGTTGTTACTTTTTGATTGGTTTGTGGAGTTGATGTATGCAGATTGGATGGCTTTTTCCTGAGACCCTGTGTGGCTGAGGTGCTGGCTGTGTGTCTCTCAGCCTTTTGTGTTGTAATGACCTGGGTAATGGGCTGTGTGATGACCTTCTGAGTTCTATTGTTGTGATGTCCTGGGTGTGGTGCTGTAATCTCCTGGGTCGTTGTCTGTGCTGCAACCTCCTGATGTTTTGTGTTGTGATCTCCTGAGTTCTGTGATGTAGTATCCTGGGTGGAAGGCTGTGATGTGGCATTCTGGGCCTTGGTTTGGCTCGAGTTTGAGGTCTGGCTATGTGTTTATAGCGTGTGTCAGTTTGCTTAGTTTGGGGGTTGGAGGGGGTGTAGCAGCTGGTGTTGCAGCCATGGTCTGGTTTCTGGATGGTGGTTGCCTTTCATCTGTGGCGTGGGCTTGGGTTTGAGTCTGGTGAAGGAGATTGGTGGTGGCATCATGTGTTATTTTGGGTCCGGTGTTGGTTTTGTGGCTGGGACTCGTTTGTTGATTAGGGCTAGTTTCCAGATGTCTGGTAGGGGGAAGTATCATCCCGTTTATTCATGTTATGGGGTGTTTCTCTATTTCGATGGCTTCCCTAATTATTCTCTTGTTGAAGTGTTCAGTATTGGAGATAAGTTTGGATCCCTCAAAATCAATTTCATGTCCTGTGGCTTTAAGGTGCTGGAAAAGGGAGGAAGTTTTCTTCTTTTCTGACTGCGTTCTTGTGTTCTGCGATGCGTGCATTTATTCTCCTGTTGGTTTGTCCAATGTATGTGGCTGGGCAAATTTTGCATGGTATTTTATAAACTCCTTGGTTTTCTAGCTGGATCTTGTCTTTGGGGTTTCTTAAGATGTTGGCTATTTTTGTCAGTGCCAAAGGCTGTCCTGATATTGTGTTTGTGGAGAATTTTGCTGATTTTATCTGTGGTGCCTTTGATGTAAGGGAGGAGGGCGATGCCATTGTCCTGTTCTGTGTCTTGGTTTTTGGGGAGTCTCCCTTAGGATTAGGTTGGTGATTGTGCTTCTTTGGAATCCATTGGACATTAATACGTTAGTGAGGGTGTGTAATTCTGTTCTCAAGTGGTCTTTGTCAGCTAGGCGTTTGGTTCTGGAGATGAGGGTCTTGGCTACGGAGTTGATCTGTGCAGGGTGGTGATGGGATTGTGCATTTAAGTAGCGGTTGGTGTGCGTCTTCTGGTAGATGGTGTGTCCTAGGGAGCCATTGGGTTTTTGTAAATTAGGACGTCCAGGAACGGAAGTTGGTTGTTGGTTTCTGTTTCCATGGTAAATTGTATTTTGGGGTGTAGGCTGTTGAGATGTGTGAGGAAGTTGTCCAGTTTTTCTTTCCCGTGTGGCCAAATTACGAAAGTGTCATCTACATATCTAAGCCAGAGTTTGGGTTTGTATTCGGATTTGTCTAGAGCATTGGTTTCAAAATGTTCCATGTATAGGTTAGCTATGACGGGTGAGAGGGGTGATCCCATAGGTGCTCCTTCTATCTGTTTATATCTTTGTCCATTGTGGATGAAGTATGTGTTGGAAAGGCAATGGTTGGTCAGATCTAGGATGTGCTTAGGGGGTTGTATTTGTTTTGGATAGCTGTCAAGGCTTCTTTAATAGGTACTTGGGTGAAGAGGGATATGACATCGAAGCTCACAAGTAGGTCGCTGGGTTGTAGGTTTTGTTTCTTTATTGTTTCTATGAAGTGGAAAGAGTTTTGTATGCGTGTGAGGTGATGGATTCTGTGTAGGGCTGGAGTTGTTTGGTGAGAAATTTGGCAAGGTTCTGTAGAGGTGAGCCTATGGAGCTGACTATGGGTCTGAGTGGTGTTCCTTCTTTGTGTATCTTGGGGAGGCCATAGAGCTTAGGGCATCTAGATGATTTTTCTCTGGGGATGATTCTTTGTTGGATCTCTTCACTGATGGCGAGGCTTTTATTTTGGATTTGGTGGTTTTCTCCAGATAGGTGGTGGGGTCTGTGTTTAGAGGTTTGTAAGCGGGGTCTTGGAGTAGGTTGGATAGTTTGGATTGGTAGTCAGATGTGTTCATCACGACTGTGGCGTTGCCTTTGTCTGCTGGGAGGATGATTATGTTGTCTTTCCTCAAGTTGCTGAGTGCTTTTTGTTCTTCTTTGTGTAAGTTGCTTCTGGGTGGACTGCTGGAGCAGAGGACGTTGGTGACTTCAAGTCTGATTTTATTGGCTGTGTCTGGGTTAATTTTGGCTAGGCTAGCTTCAACTCCACATATGATGTTTTCAGTGGGGATGCCTTTGGGAGCGACAGCAAAGTTGAATCCTTTGGAAAGGACATTGGTTTCTGCCATGGTGAGGGTTCTGTCTGATATGTTGTGTACTGTTTGTTTCATGCATTGTTGTGGGGGGGGGTTTGGGCTTCTGGTGTTTCTCTAGTCTGTGGAGTTTGTTGGTGTGTGTGTCTGTCTTGTGAAAGGTTTCTGTTTCAGCTCTCCAGAGGGCTAGTTGTTTGGATTTGTCCCAGAGTGCTGGGTGGATTTTGTTACTGAGTTTGAGGTGGAGGTGAGTAGGTCCCTGTTGGTTTGGTCTAGTAGGAATCTTTTCCTGTGGAGTTCGTTTCTGATTAGAGCTAATGCAGTTCTTTTCAGGATCCTTTCAGTGGCTGAGGTTTTAGTGTGGAATTTGAGTTGGAAGCATGTGGGGATCACGTTTTTGTCTCGCAATTGCATAGGAATGTGAGGTCACATAAGATGGTGGCTCTTCGGACTTCGAGTTTCTCATAGATCCAGGTCAGCTGGAAGGTTTCCTCCCAGAGGTAGGATATTTGTTTTGAGATTTTCGGGTAAAGGTATGTAGGTCTTGGTGGTGGTCTTGTCCGTGTAAGATTGAGATATCTGGCAGCGCTGAAATTCATCCATCATCTTCAGGCTGGTGTCTTCAGCTTCTACTTCTTCTGGGAGAAGTGTGATAGTGGCTGTTTTTCCCTTTTAAACCCAGAGTTGGCTGTGTTGTTACTCTGGATTGGCTGGGTGGAGCTGATGTATGCAGATTGGTTGGCTTTTTCTACAAGACCCTGTGTGTGGCTGGAGGTACTGGTGTTTGCTGATTGGTTGGCTGTGTTGTTGGCTGTGTTGTTGCTTCTGATTGGTTGATGGAGTTGATGTTTGCTGATTGGTTGGCTTTTTGTAAGAGCCTGTGTGGCTGAGGTAGTGGCTGTGTGTGTGTCCTTCAGCCTTTTGTGTTGTAACTACCTGGGTAATGGGCTGTGTGATGACCTTCTGAGTTTTATTGTTGTGACATCCTGGGTCTTGTGCTGTAATCTCCTGGGTCGTTGTCTGTGTTGCAACCTCCTGATGTTTTGTGTTGTAACTCCTGAGTTCTGTGATGTAGTATCCTGGGTGGAAGGCTGTGATGTGACATTCGGCCTTGGTTTGGCTCGAGTTTGAGGTCTGGCTATGTGTTTATAGCGTGTCAGTTTGCTTAGTTTGGGGGTCGGAGGGGTGTAGCAGCTGGTGTTGCAGCCATGGTCTGGTTTCTGGATGGTGGTTGCCTTTCATCTGTGGGTGGGCTTGGGTTTGAGTCTGGTGAAGGAGATTGGTGGTGGCATCATGTGTTATTTTGGGTCCGTGTTGGTTTCGTGGCTGGGACTCGCTTTGTTGATGGGCTAGTTTCCAGATGTCTGGTATGGAAGTATCATCCCGTTTATTCATGTTATGGGGTGTTTCTCTATTTCGATGGCTTCCTAATTATTCTCTTGTTGAAGTGTTCAGTATTGGAGATAAGTTTGGACCTCAAAATCAATTTCATGTCCTGTGGCTTTAAGGTGCTGGAAAAGGGAGGAAGTTTTTCTTTTCTGATTCATGCTCTTGTGTTCTGTGCATGCGGCATTTATTCTCCTGTTGGTTTGTCCAATGTATGTGGCTGGGCAAATTTTGCATGGTATTTCATAAACTCCTTGGTTTTCTAGCTGGATCTTGTCTTTGGGGTTTCTTAAGATGTTGGCTATTTTTGGTCAGTGCCAAAGGCTGTCCTGATATTGTGTTTGTGGAGAATTTTGCTGATTTTATCTGTGGTGCCTTTGATGTAAGGGAGGAGGCGATGCCATTGTCCTGTTCTGTGTCTTGGTTTTGGGGAGTCTCCCTTAGGATTAGGTTGGTGATTGTGCTTCTTTGAATCCATTGGACATTAATACTAGTGAGGGTGTGTAATTCTGTTCTCAAGTGGTCTTTGTCAGCTAGGCGCTTGGTTCTGGAGATGAGGGTCTTGGCTACGGAGTTGATCTGTGCAGGGTGGTGATGGGATTGTGCATTTAAGTAGCTGTTGGTGTGTGTCTTCTTCTGGTAGATGGTGTGTCCTAGGGAGCCATTGGGTTTTTGTAAATTAGGACGTCCAGGAACGGAAGTTGGTTGTTGGTTTCTGTTTCCATGGTAAATTGTATTTTGGGGTGTAGGCTGTTGAGATGTGTGAGGAAGTTGTCCAGTTTTTCTTTCCCATGTGGCCAAATTACAAAAGTGTCATCTACATATCTAAGCCAGAGTTTGGGTTTGTATTCGATTTGTCTAGAGCATTGGTTTCAAAATGTTCCATGTATAGGTTAGCATGACGGTGAGAGGGTGATCCCATAGGTGCTCCTTCTATCTGTTTATATCTTTGTCCATTGTGGATGAAGTATGTGTTGGAAAGGCAATGGTTGGTCAGATCTAGGATGTGCTTAGGGGGTTGTATTTGTTTTGGATAGCTGTCAAGGCTTCTTTTAATAGGTACTTGGGTGAAGAGGGATATGACATGAAGCTCACAAGTAGGTCGCTGGGTTGTAGGTTTTGTTTCTTTATTGTTTCTATGAAGTGGAAAGAGTTTTGTACGGTGAGGTGATGGATTCTGTGTAGGGCTGGAGTTGTTTGGCAGAAATTTGGCAAGGTTCTGTAGAGGTGAGCCTATGGAGCTGACTATGGGTCTGAGTGGTGTTCCTTCTTTGTGTATCTTGGGGAGGCCAGAGCTTAGGGCATCTAGATGATTTTTCTCTGGGGATGATTCTTTGTTGGATCTCTTCACTGATGGGCGAGGCTTTTATTTTGGATTTGGTGGTTTTCCAGGTAGGTGGTGGGGTCTGTGTTTAGAGGTTTGTAAGGGGGTCTTGGAGTAGGTTGGATAGTTTGGATTGGTAGTCAGATGTGTTCATCACGACTGTGGCGTTGCCTTTGTCTGCTGGGAGGATGATTATGTTGTTCTTTTCCTCAAGTTGCTGAGTGCTTTTGTTCTTCTTTGTGTAAGTTGCTTCTGGGTGGACTGCTGAGCAGAGGACGTTGGTGACTTCAAGTCTGATTTTATTGGCTGTATCTGGGTTAATTTTGGTTAGGCTAGCTTCAACTCCACATATGATGTTTTCA